>JAOYMR010000018.1:11909002-11954235 GCA_025802075.1 Tenebrosternarchus preto | reverse complement strand
GAGATGACAGGAGGCAACAGCCCCATCTGTGTGTGGCGCGTGTCTCTGTTCTGTGGGTGATTTGGTGCGAGGGGGTTTTGTGATGAAGCTGTCAGGGATTCTGGCAGTTGGAATTACAGGCATGTCATTCCCGGGAGCACAGTGTCGTACGAGAGTAGGTGGAGGAGCAGAGGGAGGCGGCTGAAATCCGTTCAGAAAGAAGGTTCTGGAACAACCCTACAACACTTTTAGAGATCCCCATCCCAAATTTTATGACGGTGTGTGAGAAGTCCTTTGCTGTTCTCTGCACGACATGCACACAAACCTCGAGCCCAAGACAACCTTCAGGACCAACTGGGTAATTCACTCGAGGACGGAGGCTTTAAATCATAACATATGGTGGGGTTCCACACTGTCAACAGTGTCACAAGTGAATGTATTTTAAAATATAAGAGTTCTGAACTTCCAAACTTTGGATATGTACCATGTACAATGTATACAATTCTAACACCTGCTAACCAAATAATTACATAGGAAGCATCTGTTTCTAATATCTACACTTTCTAGCTACTTTTAAACATTAAACTCTATATAGAAACTTGTAAGTATACAGTTAGTCTACACAAGTCTACACATCTGTTGCCATATCCAATTTGCGTTAGCTGTCAACAACAGCCCACAGGAACAGAGTTGGTTGGATATTTATGGGTGGTGATACATGATTAAAACCCCCAGCAACACTGCAGCACCTGTAAACGAGCCTTCACCACTACCCCGAGAATGGGCTTCTACCACAAAACATATCTGGGGAGGCAGGGGTCCGGTGATCAGAAACTGGTTAGTAATAAATAAGAGAAAGGATGACTGATGATTTCTGCATGCTAATGAGCTATGGGCTATAATTTTACAGTTCTAAATTAATAACAGTAGTTTATAATAGCACCTCTAAGCTTGATTAACTTGTGATGTGGCCAGTGAGTGTGAGTCGTACGGTATTACCACACTCCATATTTTTTGGTGGGTTTGTGTGTGTGTGTGTGTGTGTGTGTGTGTGTCAGAGCTCAGAGGAGGAGGAGCAGCACGTTAACAAAACCACATCATTACTGGAGAGCCAACACCACCATCTACTGCACTGTCTAGAGAAAACCACCGTGAGTCTGAACACACACACACACACACACACACACACACACACGAACACGTACACACAGCCATCTGCAGACTCCATCAACGTCGACACGATGCCACTCTGACCCGCAGAGAGACCTCCGCACGTGCACAGATCCGTACGTAGCTATCAACAGCTGCACAGATCCTTCTGTATCCGTACACCTCCATCAGCATCCAGAAAGTCAACTACTTCTACAAGGAGCAAACCATGTACTGCAATCCACCAGACACTCCTACCCTGATCCAACACAATAATGTTCTACAAAGCACTGAAAGAATGAGTTTCAGTCTGGATAGCAACAATCTGTATCTTGAATAAGGTTCAGTAGTGTTGTAAAAGGTTCATGGCAAATTATTGTGAATAGGTAAAAAGAAAGAATTGTACTGCATTTCTCTCTCTCTCTCTCTCTCTCTCTTTCTCTTTCTCTCGCTCTCTCTCTTTCTCTTTGCCCCATCCAGGCTCATGAGTTTGTAGAAGAGCAGTTGTATGAGCAAAACTGTGTGGAGGGGGCAATGGAGCTACAGAGCCCGCCCTCTCGGAGCCCCTCCCTCTCCAGCCACGATGGCTTCACAGGGACCTGCTGTACACGCCGCTCCCACAAGAGGATCCCGCTGCCCAACGCCAGCCTGTCCACCACGCACACGCACACACAAGGCCTGCAGGAGCTCAGTGCCATCCGCATCCAGTGCGGCAATGAACCCAGTCTCGGCTCCAGGTCAGATGGGTGTACTACTCTTATTGAACACTAGAGGGCACTCCTGGAGTGGGTTGAGACCATATGTAGTATAAAGTGAACTTCAAAGTATCCTACAAATATCCTAGTTTAAGTGTTACACTAATTGCTGTTGTTAAGAAGTTAAGAAATGTTTTTCATGACCTGGAAACCAGCTTAGTATTAATATTTGCTGACTTTTTTTTTTTTTTTAATCTTTTGGGAGAACTGATCCCAAACTTGGCAACAGTATTACTCCTATGAGAATGAAAGGCACACACTGATGGAGTTAATGAATGAGTTGCTACACTAGAGAATCTCCACTCAGGCTCTGATTTGTGCTTCCCTGGTTCCAGCGCTCGTTCCAGTCTCAACCTGAAGCCCTGTGAGGGAAGTGGTAGCAACTGCAGGGGGCAGCACATCACCACGGCAATCATCAGCCTCCCCTCCCCGACCGTCTTCCCTCCAGACGGGGACGGCCACGCGCCGGCCCGCCCCTCCGCCGTAGCCCTGCCCATCACCACCACCTCCAGCTCCAACGTCGTCAAGGTGTCGGCCCTGTGACCACGCCCCCTCCACGGACGAGGGGCGAGGACAGGTGGAGAGGCGACCGAGGCCGGGCCTGGAGCCGACGTGCAGGATGGAGGCTGTGGAGGTCAGATGTGCACAGACGAAGAACACACAGGACAGTGAAGTTGCTGCTGATTGGACGATCGCAGATGGAGGAGGCAGCGTTTATGGCCTCGTGCGTGTC
Source organism: Tenebrosternarchus preto (assembly GCA_025802075.1). Lineage (NCBI taxonomy): Eukaryota > Metazoa > Chordata > Actinopteri > Gymnotiformes > Apteronotidae > Tenebrosternarchus > Tenebrosternarchus preto. The sequence continues at coordinate 11,951,619 of JAOYMR010000018.1, read as the reverse complement.
TCGCAAAGCGTCTCTGGATTTTCTTGTTCTTCTGAGCTGGTAGGAATCTTCCGGAACGTTGGACAAAGATGCGCAAATGTGAGGGACTGAGGGAGGAGCGGTGAGCGTTTTGAACAGGCTGGACCCCCTTTAGTCTAAAATGATTTGTTTCAGTCTCCATCTACCCATACAGGTACACAGTATATTGAGAAATCAAAGTGGTTTTGATATTGTGTGACGTTTACAAGTTACAGTGGGATATGGTAGTCAGAAGTAGGCTTATATAAAACAGTTCATTTGGGCAAAATTACACTGTTCTTTCGCACCCAACATTCAGTCAGATGTGACTCTGCGGATAGAGACCGTTTCATATCACAGAGAGACTGTTTCATATCACAGAGAGCCCGTTTCATATCACAGAAAGGCATCTGTTTTCTTTTAGCCAGAAAGTTTCTTTTACGTTTACAAGCCTGTCTTTACAGTTTCTTTCCATCGTTTTCCCCCACCACTGATTATGTCTCTGGCTATTTTGTTTTCTCTCTCTCTCCCTCTCTGATTTCTATAACTTTCCTGCCTTCTCAGAATTTCTGTACTACACAGGTTTTGCTCTGCACCAAGTCAATTGCACAGTGGTTGCCAATCATTACAGGCTTCAGTCTTACAAGTAATACAGAAAATGGCTCGGTAGGAGCACAGAGCTCTTCATAGCTGTGTCTAATGTGAATGTTTTTGTCTGTTCAGTGTGACCGTTTAGGTGACTAGTGATTTGACTCCTCGTGGCTATTGAGGAGCTAATAGTGAGACCTTGAACTCAAACTGTTACTTCACTTGAGAAGCGAAGCAGCTCTCTGACAGACATCCCACCATTTTGAACACATTTTCCTATTGGTGACCTAATATTGTTTAATGGCCAAAATGTGTATAAATATAATTTTGTGCATGCAACAGCATGCTTTGGTGTCCTCGCCATCCAGAAGTTCAGCGAAGGATTGATTTAAATTAAGCACTTTCAAACCATTGTGTGAACCTGGTAGAACTATGTTTAAATTCTATTATCAATTAATTCATTTTCAGGAGGTCTGTGTTAGATTTAAACTGCATTGTTTAAAGTGTATTTTCTCTTTTTCACGATGACTGAGGAACATACATAACAGGATCAGAAGCAGAAACACAGAGTTGATCAAATGCTTGACATTTTGTTGACATGTTTTTGTTTTTTTTTTCCATTAGAATCCAACACGTCGCTTGTCTTTTTTCTTCAGGTTTTTTTTTTTTTTTTTTTTTTGGAAAGTATTTTTCGATGTCTCTTGTGTATATCCCGTAAGATGTGGTTTCTAATTTATGACTTTGTCCTGTGAAAAGATTTAAGCGTCTGAAAAAAAAAAAACCCTTCAAACTGCGATTAAAATGTCTCAGATTATTTCTCCACAATGGTTTCTAGGTTGCGGCCGTCTGCTACAATGGATTCCAAATCTTATTTCTTTTATAATGGCTGAAAAGAAAAGGTTCAGTCTTCTGTGATTATCTCTCTACCCATTAAAAATGGGTTGATGTCACTTGTACAGCTGAAAGCTGTGATGTGAACATAGTTGAATCCAGTGTAGAGCTTCTGAAACAAATGAAACCAAATGCATGAACAATCGAAAACTGGATCTGTAAGATAAAAAATGCTTTAATTTATTTCTTTGCTTTTCTTAGAATTTATTTAAATTGACCACAGTAAAGCACGTGGAATAAGCCAGGCATCTGCAGATATGCAGATAAAGATACGTTTGGAAGGGTCTCTGGAAACATTTAGTCACTTCATACTAATTAGACAAGTCATTTTTCTTACAGTGGTCTAGACTTGAATGAAATTGCTTTTCAAAGGAAATGCCTTCTGGTTTCCAGCTAAGACTTGGTGGTTTCTGGATTAAACATGTTCATAGTGAAATGTCATTAAATCATAAGAAGTTTGCAAACAGTAGATCTGACAGAACGCACATCCTGTTACTCCACGTCTCCTGCACTGCCAACATAGACAACATAGGACGTAATAAGACTTATTTGCTTTTACGTCAGTTATGCACAATGTACATGTGCATTAGTGTAGGTAAATTGTTTTATAGTACTACTATAGTATTACTTTTCTCAATAGTTTTCTGAATAGTTCCATAAATTTCGCCATCATGCGTTACTTGCTAATGCATTGAACCAGCAGATGGCGCTATTGTTCTAAAGCGTTCCGTAAAAACTAAGTTGGGCCTAAATTCCAAGACCATTACATTGACAGTAAATGATTTATTGATGTATTTATATGCAAATAATGTTTGATTAGTTCAGCCATTGTGTGCAATGGAAATATGTTAAAAGTGCCAGGACAGTTATATTTGCAGTCAGTTTATACATCTTGCTAAAAAGGGCTTTTATTTTTTACAACTGTTTTGCTTGTATGGTAAATGTACACAAGCTAATAAATGTGCATTGCCTAAAGCATGCAATTAATATTTAAATGAAATTATACCCATTTGCAGCTCTAAATGCAGACTGGTAATGTTACATTATATAAAATTAAGAACAAAATTAGCCTTTTTTTCTTCCTGAAACATTTTCAAATTGATATTCTTCCTTTCATCATCCCTCTGAATTTGTTCTTGTACCAACTAGATATCATACATCATACTTCCTTTCAGCTTAGATTGTGTGTGTGTGTGTGTGTGTGTGTGTGTGTGTGTGTGTGTGTGTGTGTGTGTGTGTGTGTGTTTACATCTGTCTAGGTTTTAACTTACTTAAAAAATTCTACCTTGTGAGGATGTTTCACTGGTCACTACAAAATGCTTTCCTTTTCAAAAATAAGCTTCACCATTAAAAACTACAAGAGGTGTTTCTTCCAGGGTGAAAACAGACCTTTATTTAAGGGTTAAGTGTATGCACAGCAGTATTTAGGAACAGAGATACATACAACAGCGTTAAGTGAATGAGTGTGCGGGGGTGGTATAGCACATGACAGAAAAGCCAAAAACAAGATGTTAATGACCTAATCAATGTCTTATCAACACTATTCTCACAGCCTTCATTTTGTGTGGCTTGCTCTGCTGTATTTAAGATGTGTAATTAATGTAATAATATACTTAGCCTGGCATTATCTGCAGGAGCTCCAAAGCAGGTCCTCTGGTAATTCCCCTGTGAACTTTCCACATCCTGCCTGCTCCCAGAGTGCCACACTGCTCCCTCACTTCCACCTGGGTTGCTAATTGCTCAATAATTGCTTAAGTTTCCCAGCCGTGCCATGGCTATGTATTCAGAGCAGTACAAGTCACAACCCCTGTACTGAAGTGGGATCAGTTTGTTAAAACCACAGCTGGCTCAGAGACAGAACCCTTTTATCTGAATGGTAGATGTAAGGTACTCAAACCTTAATGTAATTTCTCACGAATATAGAAAGATGAACTATGGTTGATGTGCATGATGGGTGGGGCCAATGTTCACCGCTGCATGATGGGTGGGACTAATGCTCACAGCTGTAGCTGGACAACACCAAAGCCTAGTGGTCAGTAGAGGCTAACAGAAGATTTTTGCTGACTGGAGATCAGCCTGGAGGTCAGCCTGCCTCTTTCTTTCACCAGAGCCAAGGGCTAGAAGGACAGCTTCCTCTCAGTCCTTGTTGAAGGCACTGGGACAGCTGGGAGGAAGAGCTTCCAGCCACACAGACAGCTGTGGGACAGGATGGAGATCCGGCCGGGATTACACAGCTCTGCACATTCACACAAAACCTCCCACCATCACCCCCCCTCACCCCCCACAAAGATCTGCTCTTTGTCCAAACACCACATTTCAGCTCACGTTTTCATGTAGTTAGCAGCGCAAGAAAAGCATGTTGAATTTTGGATCACCTGTACTAAAATGTCTGAACTGAACTTTGTGCAAAACATATAACATGTGGAACACACACACATACACTTGCACACCCTCTCCAGAGCAAATCTCAGAAATCTCTTTAAATTATGGACAATGGTTGCCAAATGCATATGATACTCTTCCTAGTTCCTCTTTGTTTCAACATTAAAACCCTCCTCCTATACACAAGCTACATATGGACCCCCTCAGAAACAATAACAAGATAAAAGCCCAGAAGAAGATGTGAAACAGCCGTTGTGATCTGCAGAAACAGATTTACCCATCATATATCCAGCTTCTTTGGTTTTGAAGTTTCTAGTTGAGCTCTTCCTTTTGTCTACCCTCAGCTGTATATGTAAGTGTGCTCTGATGATAACAGCTAATTTAGAGGGAGGCAAACAGGAGCTCCAGAACTTTCTTACTTGTTCTGTTTGGAGGAGTCACCTCCAAACAGCAGAAATTACTTTAAATATTCCAGTTGTAATTAATTTATCAAAGATATATACAAGCATTTCTGGTTTTTTTAGTGTTTAGCGGCTCTGATATATAAAAACTATTTCTGTTCTCCATGTGTTTAGCCATCTATAATAACATTATGAAAGGCTAGAATGCCCATTCATGAAAACAATATCATATAATATTTACAGATCTTCACAGCATATGAAATGATACCTGCTCTCGATGTGCATGTCCAGGCTGTTTAAACACCGGGTGTGCCTTGGTGTAAAAACAGTTTTTTTGTTTTTTTTTAATCAATGCAGTAATCTTTCTGGACTCTAGAAGTAGTGCTGAGATGATGCTAACTCTAGAAGTATGATGATGCTAGCTCTAGAAGTATGATGATGCTAGCTCTAGAAGTATGATGATGCTAACTCTAGAAGTATGATGATGCTAGCTCTAGAAGTATGATGACGCTAGCTCTAGAAGTATGATGACGCTAGCTCTAGAAGTATGATGACGCTAGCTCTAGAAGTATGATGATGCTAGCTCTAGAAGTATGATGATGCTAGCTCTAGAAGTATGATGATGCTAGCTCTAGAAGTATGATGATGCTAGCTCTAGAAGTTTCAAACACTTGCAGATGCAACATGTCAACAGCTGCAGAAGTTTGTGCAGCATGGCACTGATGCAGGAATTCAAACAGTGCAGAGCTGACATTTTACAGTGAAACACATCCAGTGAGTGGTAACAATACCTTGCCATTTTTCTCTGAACGTTAAACTTGATAATCTGTATAAGCACATGACCTTTTCTAACAGGTGGTACTGTGACAATTCTCATTATAGACTACTTGAAATAAACTAAGTAGAGTGTTGGTCTAGGAACGCGTCTGGTTTGTGTGTATTGATTCGGGAATGTATCTAGTGTGTACATATCTAAATTACAATTTTGTAAACGGGTGCACATGCACTTTAGTATAGTAATAAAGCACTTCTTACACAAAATCACACACAATGGTGCAATAGTTAGTCCTGACAACCACATGTAATAGCCGTCTTGGGAGAGCAGTTAATGGAAACCATTGTGTTTTAGAAACGGGCTTTCAGAAACCTGAGTGAATATCTGAGATACATCCAGTATTTGTATTCAGTTTGTAGCTTTTTTGAACAAAACTTTCATTTCTCTTACCATCGCTACACAAGAATTAAATAAATAATAATTATGCGTGAAACTTGATATTTGGCGGATTGGAAGGTGGTGACATGGGAAGCAGACAGCCACACTGTTGTGCTGAGGAAGGAGTCCTTGGACAAGGAGAGGACTGCGTGCTGTTAGGAGTTATTCAGCTCGATGAGGAAATAACGGACAGCTGACTTCAGGAGTGTAGCACTGAGGAGAAAAAAAAGCCACCAACTGTCAGTCGTCCTACACTTACGAGCTTTTTTGGGACAAGTTTTGGGCATGTGCTCCACAGGGTGACTTTACTTGGACGCTGAAAAGCACGGAGACCACAAGTGAAGAGCTTTCGACATGTTTTGCGTTGTATGATTACTGACAGAGGAGCCGAGAAGAAGGAGGATGTTAGAGTAGAAAAAACGTAAATAAGGAAAAATTTCGATCAGTTGTGTTTTTTTACTGACGTTTCACAGATGTAAAGGAACTAGTTTGTTTAAAAACCTGAGCGCAGAACGATGGATACATGTTTGAGGCGACTCAGACAAGAGCTGGTACGTATAATAAGCGAAAACACATTTACTCCCATTTTTATCAGGTAATTTGCCGCTAGGTTTTCTTAATTTTTGCACGTCACGCTCTGTATTAATTTAGCTGTAAAGCACTTCATAAAGGAAAGTTTAAAGGAGAGTTGTTTAAAATGTTTTCAAACGATGCAATTTATGCGTCGCTACTTTGATAAGACTAACACATCCTGTACACACTGCAACAGCCTCAGAGAACTTTCTCAATATCTTCTTCCAGCGATTCTGCAAGCATTCGTTATCTGAAATTACAATGATTCACGTGTTCGTCTGACAACTTCACAAACGAGATGTAGGAAGGAATCCGTGTTTAGATTCTGTAAATTCTGTCAGTTTGTTTCTGTCTCTGAAATCGATTCTAAGACTGTATTGTTATCAGGGACGTTTTTATTAAACTCAACGGAGAAGTCGTTTTATATCATTCTTGTATGTAATATTTGTGATTCCATGAAATTAGTGAAGACTTTTTAGTGATTCGATGTAGTCTTTATTATTCAGCGATGCTCACCTTGGAAGCCTTTTTAATATGTGAGTACCGGTAAGTTATTGTGGTTCCAATAAAACTTCAAAACATAAAAAATCTTGCTTTCTTAATCCTTGCGGATTATTGTCAGCATATGAATGAAAATCTTTAACAACATCGTTATTAACAATGATATTTAAAGCATTCTTTAAGTTGCGGAAGTAACAGTAAACACAAGGTCATCAGTCCAGACCCTTAAATGCCTAGCAGGGGTAAAGGTGAAAGGTCAAAAACCAGGCTGTAATTTGCTCCTCAACTGTATTCCAGATATGCATGCCAAAGTCTTGATTACCTTTTGATGAGGCTGTGAGATAAAAGCTGAGATGATGAGAGCAGATAGTTCACTGACTGAAACGTCAGATATAGCTCTTAACGTAGATCACTCCTGAAAGTGGAGTGAATGTGGAGCTGCTTGAAAGGATCATTTCCCGTTGTCTCCTGCATTAGCCTGAGATAATCTCTCTCACTTCATGCTTGGCTGCTTGGTATCATCCCTCCAGCAGCTCTGAGGCTTGGTTCCACTTGATAAAGCGGAGATGAGCAGAGTAAGAGCTGTTCTGAGATCACTTGGCACTGGCAGCCAGTATTTTGACAGCTCATATACAAAATCCCTTGGCAGCAACATAAAGAAATCATTTTAGAAGTAGCAAACTGGCTTAGACCTTCTTTGAAACTATCAGTAGAGCTAGAGATGTTACCCTCAGAACCGCAAGCGTGGCACGACCCAAGGCAACGGCATTCGCAGCTTCTGGAGACAGCAGCGCTAAATTAGCCACGCATGTGCCGTCTGGCTCTTGTCCCAGCCCAGGTGGTTCTAGCCCAGACGGGTCCAGGCAAGGCAGGCCCTCATCGTGTTCCACCACGGCTGTCGTGTCTAACGCTTCCTAACACGAGGTGTAAGGCTGTAGCCAGGAGCCGCAGTTGCGGTTAGAAGCGAGCGCGACCCCCTGCCCCTGCTGCCCGGGGAGAACAGTCTGGCACTGGCGCTCGAGATGCCACACTTCTGCCAGGGATGCCACCTGCCTGCCTGGCTGCCACCCTCACAGGGTGCTGCCACTCGACTCACTTTCTTTCATGAGAGAAGAGGGGCAAAAGAGGGCCTGTGCAACTGTTAAGAAGAGTGTTCATATTGCTGATGTGCAATTTATACAGCACACAGTATATATTATTGAACTTTGAAGTGTCGATTTACTATGCTGTTATTTACCAAGGAATCGGTTTGAGTGCTGGTTAGTTCCTTACCTGCCATTGGTACTATAACCTAATTGATCTGGTTGATTCAAAACTGTGGCAGGTGTGGTGACCTCGAGTAGAGGTGGGTGGGGACAGTCTGTGGAACATCACTCCAAGACTTGACCTCTGACCTGGCCAGAACTCAAGGCTATTTCAGTCTCTGTGGGTGCGGTTTGCTGCCTGTGGGATGACTGAGCTCACTAAATGAACCAAGTCAGCATTACTGTGACCACTATTTTTCTTTATATCCAACTTGAACCAAACTTCTATAGAATTACCTTGTGCATTTTAGTCTATCTAACCAAACATCTCCTGGGGACCCTAAAACATTTCAGTTTGCACTTCATTAGAGTTATAAGACAAAGGAGTACCAAGTGTGCTTTTTGTTTGTAATCAACTGATCAGAGCTAGTAACGTCCAGGTTGCTTTGGTGTGGAGGCGGCGGTGTCCGTGACCTGGTGCAGGGAGGTCGTGATGTAGTGCTCGTGCAAGTGCGCCCTGGGGCTCAGTCAGCACAGACATTTCCATCACAGCCCAAGTGGGAACGCGGGAGTGGCCCTGTGTCAGTCAGGCCTCGTTCCCTCTGGATTTACACAGACCAGCTTCCCCTTCAAAGGAAAAAAGCATTTAAGTACTGTTCCCTAAATGTGTTTATTTGTTTATGTCAGCGTGAATGATTTTGGCCCATGGTGAATGTTAGGATCTTTGGGATGGAGAGATTAAGATAGAAATGAAAGAAAGATTGAAGATATTTTCCTAAAATGTGATCTTTTACACTCTGGGATGATTCAAGGACACAGCAGATAGCAGGTAGATTTAGAGTATCTCACACACTCCAGTTATTATCTCCTTTACTATACATAAACATTTGTGTCATTTGGTTTCATTTGTTGTTGAATGTACCGTTTTCATAATTCTGGGTATCAGTGAAGGTATCAGTGAAGGTCAGCAGCAGTGTGCCAGTTGTGCATGTCTAAATGAATTACTGCTCCCAAAATGAGGTCCTCCAGGAAACTGTCAATTAGAGCACCTCCCAGTGTCAGGGGCCCAAAAACGAACCTCTGGCTTCTTCACTTTCGAACACATACACACACACACACACATACACACACACACGATCAGCGACATTCTGTATCCCCTAGGGTCAGATCTCATCTCCACTCATGACCCAAACAATGCAACATTCATTTTAAAAGAGCAGAGTCGTGAGGCCCCTGCTGGAGCTCTGATAATCGAAGTGGCTTTGTTTCCTGCATTCAAAATGTTCACCTCGAATGGCCCTGTTAACTCTGACGATTTACCACACAGTCTCTTGCCGGTGCTCTTATTCGTGATTCGTGACTTCATGTGCTGCTCTTTCATGGATCCAGTGAAAGATGCTTTTCAGTTCTGGCGAGCAACGCACACGTGTTTGACTGCACCCAGCGGATACACGCGTGTTTAAATGCGCCCTGTGTGTACACAGGCGTGTTGAAATGTGCTTCGTGTCACATGCGAATGTTTATTATCCTGTTTTAAACCCTGCTGTTTTCCTACTCAGTGGTATGTTCATTAATGAAGCATGTGAAGAGCACTTTCTCCAGTTTAATCTCAGGATGGCTATTAACAGACCAAGCCTCGCTTCTCTGTATGCTACAGGGGGGACATGTGCACTGCACCAGAGTAAACATCCTGGCTGACACTGGGAAATGCCACAGCCCTAGAGGGAGTACTAGTAGAACCTGATTTAATCAGTAAAACGCACACTATTCGGGGGAATGGCAGTGGTCGCTCTAGTGCCACTATGTCTGGGTGTAATCACCGCTCCCATGTTATGCTAAAATGTACGTGTGCAGTGCTTTTACACATGAGTGGTTAATATAGGCCACAAGCTAAGAATTACCTTCATTATGCAAAGTAGGTTATCGAAGTAACATTGACCTGTGAAGCCCTCTGGTGAGTCCAGTTCAGCAGTATCGCATGATATTTATGTAACAGTCCAGCCAAACACGGGCACGTCTGGGGGTGAAAATGCCCTCCGTCAGTGAGTGAGAAGTGCGAGCATTTGGTTCATATCTAAACGTGTTTGCGATTTTCTTGAACTTTGTAAACCATCTTTTGTGCGTGAAAGTGGTAGTGAATTATTGAAGAGTGTGATCATTCTGGGAGCTTTGCAGCAGGCGTTTGCTATGGTGGAGTACAATACTTCATGTGATAATGCACATGGGATTACCCAAGCAAACAGCTATTATGGACTGTTATCCTCATAAAGATGTACAATTATCCCTAATGAAGTGAGCCTTGTGTGTGGCGTGCATAGATACACTGGACAGAGCTGAGCAGACGGTTGTCATTACTGCATGTTCCCTTCTTATACAGCTAATGCAGGAATAAAGGCTGTTTTATATCCAGCACAAAAACCTCAGCGCTTCAGATATGCAGATTTATAGGAGACATCTTGGTTTTCCATTGTTTTATATGATGTGGGATTTGGGTATTTATGGGATTTGGCTTTCTCTCTAGGCCAGCTAGGCTTTCTTGGTTAATTAAGCCACATGAACTGTTAGCAGAGCTGGACTGTAGTGTTTCTTCAGTTCCTCTCTAAACCGCTCTGAATACATGAGTATAATATGTTGATAATAACCATACATTGATAGTAAAGAAGAAACAGTTATGACTTGCCATCTTCCAGCTTATACAGCCTTGCTTATGATTGACTTATTCCTATTTTTTCAGACAGCCCTCTAATTGTATGCAGAGAGAATAAAACACAGCCGTCTAACATATGGTGGACTCCCCCTCCCCCACTGCTGACACTCTCACCCAATTTTTGTCTATTGATTATGCTTGAGTGAACCAGCCCCTCTGTTGGGGATTAAAGTCTAGACGTTCCTATTGGGTGCCAGGCCAGTACAAGGTCTCCAATTGGCAGAGAGCTGCATATAGGGACAGCAGGTGAGAGGACCAGGGACTTGCAGCAGTCCCAGAAGTAAGAAACCCCCCTGTGAACACTGATGCAGGGTAAACTGATAGCTCATTCTGTTTGCATTACTGGTATACACTTATAGTGTAATGAAAGGCAATCAAGGGATAATGTTGCATTCAAGCAAGCTGTGAGGGGAAATGCACCAGTCACATGATGGGACATGGAAATGACATCATCAGTAAGAAAGCGTTTTGTTTGCATTAGACAGTGGTGAATGCAGTTTGTATGATTCTCTGATGAAAACAATGGCCTTGGTGAAGCAGCAGACTCTAGGTGTCGTAAAAGTGTAAATTAATTTTAAAACTAGAAAAAAACTGTAAGAACAAATTTGCCTTTTAAGAGTATAAGATTCAGTACAATAATCACAGCACTAACACAACACTCTTGTATTAAATCCCCAAATATACATTTTATTCAGCATTCAAATTTAATTGGTTTTAGGAAGCGTTTTGTCAGATGGGTTTGGAATATTTACCATCATAGCAATCTTCTTCCAGCATGTGGCAGGTTCTTAGTAGATTTGGGTATGTTTGCATATTACAGGGCTTTATGAAGGGCCAAAAGCAATGTGTGTTTGCTTTCATTGAGCTCTTTTTTATGTAAACTAATCATGTTTGCTTTCTTTATCCTTTCACTTGTGAATTCTGCAGCTCTCAATGAAGGAGGCTGGTGATGGGCTTCACGCTCAGATGAACTCCATGATGGGTGCTCTACAAGAGCTCAAACTTCTCCAAGTCCAAACTGCCCTTGAGCAACTGGAAATCTCTGGAAGATCCAGAGCAGCGTCTCGACCAATATCCGAGCTCTCTGTCCCTGATCCTGAGGAGAAGCAATGCAAGCTACCCACGGATCCGAGGAGCCAAGAGAAGCAGCGACAAGAATCCCAGAATCCTTGCTGCCGCTACAGTGCAAACTTACCCTCCATGTCTAACATGGAGAACACAAGCACAGTTTTAACCACAGGACTCTCAGGATGCATCATTCCACAGATGGAATACTGCAGTCCTAACAGAAGCCTGCCGTTCACGGATCAGCACCCCGAAGGACACCACTTGACCCAACCATCACCGCCGGATCTGTCTGGTATCCTGCACAGCCTGGCTCGAGAGGGCCCATCACTGGACAGCGACTACACAGAGGACAGCTTCGATGAATCTAGCGACTGGACCTCTACCCTCATGAGCCGCAGCCGTAATCGGCAGCCTCTGGTGCTTGGAGACAACGTGCTTGCAGACCTGGTGGGCAACTGGCTGGACCTGCCCGACCTGGAGAAAGAAGGGGGGTTTGGACTCTGTGGATCAGACCGTTCAACTTGTCCTCTACACTTGAGCCGACCGCAAGAGCTCACCAAGAGGTTCTCGCTGACTGGCAACATCTTCAAGAAGTTCCTGCGTAGTGTGAGGCCTGATCGGGAGAAACTGCTGAAAGAGAAACCAGGCTGGATGCCAGATGTGAACGACTCAGAGACAGAACTTCTTAAACGACCCAAGAAAGCAGCCAAGCCAAAGTACAGCTTCTACCTGCCGTTCTGGGCCGGGCCTCAACGGGCTAAGGCTAGTCCTCAGCCACCCGATGAGAAAAACCACTTCATAGAACTTTACATAGACAGGAAACTTGGAGAGCCCGTGGAAAATGTTCAGCCTTTGTTTGACTACAACACAGCTGTTTGGGTTTAGCAGTGTTTCTCAAGAACATTGAAAATGGCTAAATTGTGTAAGGTTCAAATTTTAAGACTATAATTTAATTTTAACTTCATATGTGACAATCTGATAGAAGGCCTCTGAGTGTGAAAGTAGGTTTCCATCTCATGGATACTGACTGCCTGCATTTAACTAATTTAACTAATAGCCCTTTATGCCAAACTTTGGATTCAAGTTAAACAGAGGCTTTTGTCATGATAATGAACCACATCTAGCCCTATTAAAACTGACCCAACCACTGGTGTAAGTATTAGTGGAAAGTTTTTTAACACCAGAGTCTACAACCTGAGCTCAAAGCCACATGAGAAAAAAAAAAACTGGCCTAGAGTTGTGGCTACATGGTTAATATAATTTGCTTACTGGCAGCAGTTATTGTTAATTCTATAGGCTGGCTTTGTAGCAAGCATGCTCAAGATTATAGAAATAGTGGTTACATTTAATGCAAAAAAAATAATTTAGTTTGATTGTGTCTTAAGGAAATTGCATTTATTCATTTGGCATATGCTTTTATCCAGAGTGGTTTATAAACTGTAGCAAAATACTGCTGAATACAGAAGCTGATTTTAATACAAGTGCTGTTACGACCTACCAAGCTTCCTGTAACTGATTAGATTCAAATGCATTGCAGTTAAAGCCTCTGTGGGGAGGGGAAGATCTTGCGATTGTGCTGTGCAAATGTGCTACAGGCTATGTGACAATCAAAGCATGAGTGAAAAACAGTGACACAACCAGGTCTCTATGAAAATGGCTCAACGTGGACCAAACGGTGTTACAGTCATGTGACAGGGGTCAGACCCATGTTACAGATGAGTTAAATCCACGTCGCCATCAGAAAAGGGAAAAAAGAGAGAATGGAAACACACAACATTCATTCAGTTATCATTTCCATATTTTGTTTTTCTTTCCTTCACTCATTCATAATTACATTACCGAGTTTGTCCTCTCCTCTACATGCTCAGCCCCTTCATACTTAGTATTTACCAGCTGTGTTTTTAAAAACAAGGTGTTGTCTGTTTCCTGTCTCGCATTAATCCACCTTTGTTATCTCTGAGACTGAATTTCCAGGGTCTTCATATCGTAAGAAGTTATCCTGTCTGGTACCATAAAACTACTTGGCACATGTTTATCTTTGGGTGTGTTCTCTGAGACTGTAGTACACACAGCACTGAGAGCAACGGACGTTTCGGGAACATCTGTCTTCACACGTTTACATTAGTCTCTGCATTCAGTAGCTGAGAGCATGAGGAGGAGTCGTCAAGCTACTTCTTAACCGCCGAAGACTCTACTTTTGACATCACGTGCTCACATGAAGATAAGAGCTGGCTGAAGAGGAAACAGGACTGGGAAACATACTTACATTAGCCTACGTGTTTATGTCAAGCCGCTAACCCTACCATCAGCAAAAGAAACCTTGACAGAAATAGCATTCCATACATTTATACTGTGAAGAAAGCCTATGAACACAGCTGACCCGTTCACAGTAATCTCTGTCTAAAAGCAAAGATTATGAACCATTTCACATTATAACACCTGAGGACACTTTTAACCCTCCATTATCCTTCGTTAATCCTAATAATTGCCAGTACGTGGAATATGAGGCGTATGCAGTCTTTATTTTTTGATCAGCAGAAAGTGTAATGCTCTGGAAGAACAATCAACAATACAAAAATGGCTCCCAATCCTGAGTTATTCATCTCTGTTCTACGTGATGTACACACCATTTCAGAAAATTCACTAGAAGTGTCATGAATTTATGTGCTCTGTTTGTTTACAGATGAAGTATTGATAGCTAAAACACAAAGATGCCAAGCATATTAACAAAACAGACAGAGAGGAGAAACAGCAGATGCAATTTTATAGCCAAACACTGCCAGAACTCATGACACAAGCAAATCCATGATGTTGAACGGCAGCACGGAAAGCCATTCTGAGGTCAGGTTTCTAAGGAACTTGCTGAACAGTTCTGTTTCATAATTACTATGTTTCTAGGTAAGATTTGTAGGTTAGATTTGGAATTTTGCTGGGCAAAGTTAACGTAAGTAGCAAAGCCTCTCTCAGAACAGCTTGTACAGAACCAGAGAAAGAAGTGTATAAACTATTTGTTTCCATTTTTGGTTTGTACGTTTTAATACTTGCTTTGGAAACCATAACTGGATTTTGGTCACTGATTCCATAAAAAGAAATGCTGTTTGTTGAAACCTGCTTTGTGTGATTTAATGTAATATTTGTTGTGTGTTACTTTTAATGAATTCTTGAATTTGCTCTGAATATCACACAATAGCTGTATCCTGCAAGCTTTCATATGCCATGATTTCAATAAAGAGGCCTTAAAATAATTATAATTTTAAAATTACATTTAATCCTTCGTTAAGCCTATGTAATTAGGTAGGCTTGCACTATTTTTTTTATCCACTGTGGGTGGGTAAAACCTTGAACAGACTTGAGAATCCTATTCCACTACTACATGCATTACTTGATTAGCTTCTAACCAGGCCACAACAAAGAAGCCTTCCACCTACCTGATCATATATTGCAGCTACTGCAGTGAATTATGTCAGAATACCATAGACATAACCAGAACGTCTAGATAATAAAAAACTGTTTCATCATAAAAACAGTTTGTAAGGGCCTCCGATGCTGTGTGTTGGTTGAACAGTTGGATCTCTTTCCAAAATGACCAGTGGAAACTAAAACTGTGTATTAAGTCAGTATGTACATAAGTACTTGGTAGGGTATTGGTCTGTTTTGCCAGTATCATAGTTTAGTTATTTATGTATTTATTTATAATGAAAATTGTATATTTTTATTGCTGTTTTAGAAGTTTACTTTAGTAAACATTAAAAACATACACTTGGATAAAACTGCTATGCCGATTTACTGACGTACTGACTGATTTATTAGGAAGTGTTAGAAAAATTTAATATTGTCCATCGCGAAAACGTCTTCTAGTATTGTGATATCGTTTTATCTCCACTAATACTTCCTCTGCTGTTCTTTCTGCAAGTGCGAATCAACGAACATTACAGTACCTCAGAGCCCTTCGACCAAGACATATGTATTAACAGGAAAATCCTTTTCATATGGATGTTTCTCTTGCATGCGATCACATTCAACCGCACACGCCCACATGCTGCGGTTTAGCGCTACAGCGAGCCCTGTCCTTCAGCAGGGTGTGGAGAGAGCAGTTCCGCTGTGCCCAGGCATGGTGTGCCCACTGCCCGCATTACCACAGCATACCGTCACACTGCATTCTTCTATTAACTGACAAGGACGAATTTCATACGGCATAGGGTGCAGCCAATTTAAATACTGTACATGTATAGTCTTTTTTCCCCCTGCGGTTTCATGGGTGCGTTTGTCAAGCTTTGAATAATGCAAGAAGTATCCTCACAATGGATTTAAATATATTTTGATTTTGATTTGAATTTATTTTGATTAAAAAAAATGTACAAAATGACAGTGGTGCTGTGTTGATTACTTTGGCATAATGTGACAACATATATAAACACGAATATATCCACATTTTGTTATTAGGAACATAATGCATGTTCCTTATTATTGTATATTAAGTTTTATTTTGTAAGTTATATATTAACGTATTACATATATATAAAGTTGTGTTTTATAGTGCATATTATATCATTATTATGTTATTCCTCAAATTATTGAATAAATATTACAACGATATATACGAAATATAACAATATAGCTTGTAGAGGAAAGTGGTGTGGATAAAATCAGTTTTGAAATTACGCATCCCTGTCTATCTGTCTCATTTGCAGACAGATCATAAAGTTTTTAGTTTTGTTTTTTTTTGTACATTTGTACAAGGGAAGTCTGTACATTCCCTTGCTACTAGATCTTCTGTTATTGTTGTAACTATTGTAAAAGACAAATACAACATTACTGTTGATATCATTGTCCTCACCAGTAGCATTAGCACCCAATATGTTTAATTAATTAACTCAGAGATTACTAACAACAATCACGGAGTGCACTAGCCCACCGAGGGAACGGTTCGCCCGTGTAGATAAAAGCAAGCACTTAGTACCCAGGTGTGTAGCTGCAGAGAAACTAAAGGCTTCTCTCTAATAAGAAGAGATTGGGAGCTAGGACCCTGCAGCTGTCGTCCCACCCCCACTCATTCCCCCCCCCCCCCCGGGGTGGGGGGGGGGGTTGAGGCAGAGTTGAAGCTTATTGAATACTTCTTCAACCCCTCCACCCCCATCAGCCCTCGACGTCTCCGGTCTCAAAGGCCACGCCAGCTGTTGCTCTCTCACAGCCGGGAGAACTAAGGCCATGAAGTCCTGGGCCACAACAAAGCTCCAGAGTACAAAGTGCACGACCACTCCACAGACGACAGCCTGGAGGTTTGGGCATCTGTGGGACCCTGTTTTCATAATGTTGCAAATGGAGAAATGGTAACAAATAAAGTGGGGATATTGTTTGAACACACACACTACGAGCAAATAAGAGAAATAAGATTGTGTCTTAAAGACATCTTGCCTTCTCTTAGGTCAACGACGATTAACATACAGACAACAGACATACATGTGTGCAAAGATATATCAGCATATTGCACATCTCAATGTATTGTTTAAGTTAATAAACCTATTAGTGATGGTATGTTGCACAGACTACACATACTGACAGTTTGCTGGAATTTCATTGCAGTCTCCTAGACACATATTTACTGATAAATATGAAACACAGCACTGATAAACAAGCAGACCTTCAGTGTTAGTCATTCTGGAGAGACATTACTAACTTTTACTAACTTATCACTTAAACATATTTGCGATGCCCAGTGAGTTTAAAGTCTAGTGAATTTGTTTTGTTTATTTAATCCAGCCAGTTGATGAAAGACCTTATGGTTCAGTAACACCACAAACGAAGAGATGGTGCAATGGGCCATCAAACCGCATGAACAAGAACATCCAAAGAACATCCTGACTCAAATTGGGATAACATCCATTGGGATTTTGAGATAACAAAATTGGGATAACAACCAGTTCAGTTAGTGTGGCCTACGTGAGGGCAAACACTTCAGCACATTCCTGTAACAGGTCAGGCAGGCAGGTTTCTCTGGTCATGATCATCAGGCCCTAAAATAATGGCTCACACCCCCTTCACATGGTCCTCCAAACAAACCACTTCAGTTCAATAAAAGTATATTTTCACCTGATTACTAGGTTATGATTATTGCAAGGCATGGTGGATGGTTCGGTATGTGGTTGATGGATGCTGCGTTATTCCTTCTGTGGATAATTCATTCTTACTGAGAGCATGTAGGACATGGCTGGATGAATGGAGATGGGGCTGTGGATGGAAGTGGGGCTGGATGGATGGAGGTGAGGTTGTGGATGTGGCCACTCCACCTTAGGCTCAAGGTCTGCTCTGTCCATCTGTTCCAGAATTGCGTTTCACCCTAGCCAGCTGGGTCTCAGATAGGAACAAAAAAAAAAGAGCTGACACCTTGCATCTGAAGTCCCATAGAAGCATTTGGATAATCCCAGGAGACTCAGGCATGAGCAAATAGTTTTATAATGGGGTTTTAGAAATGAAAGACTATAGAATGACATGGAAAGAGTTCATGTAAATTTCACCCTTATCTAATTTGCTCTAGATGAAAGCATGGTCAAATGCTGTAAATGTAAATATATTCCACGTGGTTGAAATTTATGGTTTACATAGAAGCCGCTCTCTGGAACAGAGTGGACAGTAACCGTTCAGCGGAGAAGGGTGTGAGGTTCTGAAGTGCAGGACAGAGATGGTAAACAAAAAGCCTGAGTTAGGCATGGTGTCTCATTGTCCTGAGGAATGAAGGCCTTACAAATCCAGAAACACTATGGAGAACACCACTCTGGAGGAGGTACTCAAAGCACAGAACCACACTGCCCTCTTCCCCTCTGATAGGGCCCAGTGCATGGACCACAAAAAAAAAAAAAAAAAAAAATGCCACGCTTTAGTGCTTTGGTGCATACACTGCACATCACTTGTGGTGCACAATAGCTAAGAAGGATCTGGTGGCCAAGTGGAAGAGTGCCACAGAATAAGAGACTGGGCGTACATATGGAAGACATGCAGGACAGAGCTTCACTTTCCCAAGCCTGGGTGTAAATCTCAGACATTAGGTGTAATTAAAAGGGCCTCTAGCAATTACAGAGAGGCCTATGACCTTCCCTCTCCCCGCCCTCTCCCACTCCTCCTAGATGCACAATATAAATTGACGCTGCATGTCACTTTGAAAATAAAAATGAGATGCAAATGTTATGCAAATGAGCAGCTTTGAGATGTGCCGAGAGAGCAGACAGTGAAACGAGGGCTCCGCCCACTTTCTCTTTTTGTCTGGGGCTCCATTCTACCGCTCTTGGAGCTCTTCAGACTGGTAATTATTGCAGTTTCTTGATTCAGTGCCATATCCTTTATCATGGGCAAGATATTTTTCTCGTGATGCCTCAGCTGAGCATCAGATGAATAATTTCACTCACCACAGGCATTTACAGCAGTTGAAACTCTTACTGAAATGCAGTAAATATAGAATACATCCTTCTCATTCAAATTCAGCTGCTAATTCAAAAGTTAGGTTGTCACTAGAAATTTTGGTGATAGTGTTGTTCCCTTACTTGGGATACATTTGAACTCCTCTCATGCCTTTGTCCTGTATAGTGTCCTGTATAGTGTCCAGTCTGTGCAGGTTGGGGAATGTTCTTCTAAAGGGAAGTGGTAGTGACTGGGGAATGGAGAGGCTGTCAGCAAAGCACGAGCGTTAGTGGAGTTCATGGTTTTGGTGGCATCTGTCCCCCACATGCAACCTAAATTAAAGATGTGGGG
The DNA here is from genome assembly GCA_025802075.1 of Tenebrosternarchus preto. Lineage (NCBI taxonomy): Eukaryota > Metazoa > Chordata > Actinopteri > Gymnotiformes > Apteronotidae > Tenebrosternarchus > Tenebrosternarchus preto. The sequence goes on along the minus strand of JAOYMR010000018.1, from coordinate 11,932,311 downwards.
TAGGACCTGCAGCCCTGGGCCTCCACCCTCTTCATGCTGGCCCAGCTGCCACTGGACCCGATTACAGACCACAGCAGCTCCTGGGCCTTCCTGTGGATATGCCGATGTAAATATATGTGGCCAATTTCCAAATTTGTCCCCACATTTGTCTACACGCATCTCTTACTAACAGGCCTCTAATGTGGCCGCGGGCTCTTTGAGCTCCAATGTGGTTGCAGGCTCTTTGAGAAAACAGCTCTTCTGGATTCACTTGAAAGAGTTGCAAGGGCTCCAAAAGCATTGTGGCGAAAGCTCGTGTGGTGTTTTAACACACAGCAGAGGAAGCTCCAAGATTGTGAACTATTATTGATTGCCATTACATCTTTCCAGACGCTGACTGAAAGACGGTTATTAAGGAAAGAAGAGTGTTCTCATGCAGCTAGAGTGGAAATGCAGACAACAGTCCCTCCCCTTCAGACTCCCATTGATAGTTATAAATAACACACAAACCCAAGGTCCAAATCCACCAGACTCGGTGAAGCAACGGAGATCTGTGCTTGTATTCATCCACACATTCAACATGTGTAGTGTCATAGTAACCAAACTTCCTTTGTTATATAGTGCACTTCTGTTAGGCTTCTAAACACGCCAAAATCCCCAGCTTCAGAGCAGCTGCTTCACACCCAAATCTCCTATATTTATTCTTCTATTGTTTTTTTAATATATTAAGCAATTCCATTTGATTCGTGTGACTCCACTCCTGAAATGAACCCAGTTGGAATTAAGAAGAGATGGAAGCAAGCTGAAATATAAATCAGTAGTGTGTTGATAGCACATGTACAGTCTGATCAGTCTCTGCTATCCAGCTAGACTTCACACTGAACAGACTGCTATGCGTACTCCAGTATGTGTTAGAAACATCATACCGAACAGACTGCTATGAGTACTCCAGTATGTGTTAGAGAAACATCATACAATCAATGCTTTGAATTATCATTGCCCATACAAACACTTGACATATACTCTTATGTAAAATTCCTGCCATAACATTTTTCCTTGCAACTGCAGTAAACTGCAGAAAAATGCTTCTTTCTCTTTTCTCTGTCTTCTTTCCTTCCTCCTCTTTCTGTATGTTTCTTCTTTTCTCTCTCTCTTTTTTATCACACTGCTACTGCAGTGTCAATACTTAGGGTTTCATGGGAGAAGCCTCACATGGACGTGTCTCTGGATGTAACCAGGCAACTCAAAAGATTAAATCATCACAGTTATCTACACCTGGTTATTTCAATAAACAAATTAGTTAGTTCAATATAAAAGTCAAAAATTAATGCCTAACCAACAGGAGTTGCTACAAACATGAATTTACTATGTTCAATATGTAGGCCGTTATGCTCTGATTCCACTCAGATACATATAGGATTAGCCTGAAAGTGGAGCAGAAAGGACTCTTTTGAGTCCCTTAGCAGTTTCACCAGTGAAGCAGGGAAAAGCCATGTCCAGCATCCAGACTTTACCTGCTTTTCTTTGTTAAAAGCAGATGTAAACAATTTTCTGCATCTACAAAAGCACCAATCACTGTCATCAACACTTTGGTTTCCGCTGTTAGCACCTCATTAGAGCTACATACTCCTCTGGAGGGAGTTTTAAATGAGAGAGGCTGGGTAGAAGTGTCAAGGTCACGGTGGCTATGGTGATGAAACATCTGAGTGTGGATGACATAATGACAGCAGTGCCTTGTGGGACTGCAGATGGGTTAGGAGTTGCATCAGTGGATATTGAAATCCTCACTGTCTGTAACTCAAACCATCGCTGTCTACTGTTATCAGCAGGTTACACAGTCCTGGAGCTCCACCCTTGTCAAACAGACCGACTACGTGACTCAGAACTGCCACCGAATAACTAGACAGAAAGAGAGAAACAGAGTATAACACAACTGATGTGACAGCTATGAGAGACAGAGATTAAAAATACTTTAATGATCATCTCCTCATGAGCTGTGGAACGGGCTGCATTATTACCATCTCTGAATCGACCTGCTTTTTATCAAGTTGCTTTTGAAAAATACAGTTGATATTTTTAGACATTATTTGGTCATACTGCTCATCTCATCATTCCTGAAACAGAAAGCTGATTCACAGTCCCTTTTGCACTGTGTAATCTATAACCCTATTCTATAACACTTAAACTCCTAATTCTACATCTGCCCAGCAGACCGAAAAGCTCCCCTGGTGGCACTAGTGTGAACTGCAGTTAGGAGGGCCTATGGTACCAGCATCTTTGTTCCTCTCAGTGCAGTAATAAAACAGGGTGCCGTGTGCTGAAAGTGCCCGTGTGAGCTGGACAGCAACCAGCTGACTCTCAAATACTTCCACAAGGAAACATCTGCTTCATACAGCACACTGATTTCACTCAAAGTTGGAAATGCCAAACCTACCTTAGGTACTTTGCACTTGCCCTGGAATGCTATTTAATTAAGCCAAGCACTGGCAAAATCTAAGGTCTCGTCAAGGTCACTTTGGCAATAAATTCAACCTGGTTACTCAACAAGCCTGCAAAGGTGGACTTATAATGCTGTCTGAAGTCTGCTGTACTGTACACTCCTTCCCTTGGGCACAACAGAGGGTTTGGGGGTCTGTTGGTAGACATCCCCCCCCCCCCATTGCACTGGAGAACCAGAATGCCCTTCAGCATGGCAGCAGGGATGTTAAAGGCTAAGTGAGGAAGGGAACTTTTATTTCCAGTACTAAAACTGTGAGCTAACATTAGCTCTGTTTACACTTTAACAATACCTGTTTATACCACTATGAGGCTGGTTTAGAGCACTCTTAGCAGTCATATTGATTTACTTCTATTTCTGGTCTACATTTCATGAAGAATATGTTATGCTGTGGTACCTGTAATGTGGTAAAATTAACACAGTATTACAATATAAACCTTTTTTTTTGTTTTTATTTAAATGTAATTGGAAAATGGAAAAAAAAGGAATTGCAATGATGTTGCATTTTATATTAGAACAATATTATAGTCCATCTCTTGGAAATAAAGTCTAATGAAAGGATTCAAAATAATCAGTAATGTTTCTCTTGGTTCCTTCAATGTAATGCTGATTTCATATCTCGCAAGAAATGTACTATTCCGGCAGTAATGCATGAGGAACGAACGGTAACAAGTGATCCTTTGGTGCTAGTTATTTTAGTGGCTGTGTTGCTAAAGGTACATATAGCACACTGTATATACGGTCTATGATATAGGTTAGCACATCGAGGGCAGTTGCAGGTTACAGTACCACAGTTATACAACTGGACATTTCTCACTGTTGACGAGCATGTCTTTGAGGTTAATGTCAACAGGAGATGAGTGGACGATCCTTGAAAAAGGGATGCAGCCTCTGTATCATCCTGGAGAATTCTGATTATTTTAAGTATAACGTTAAACACCGTTTTATTTGAAAAGATGACAGGTGGCCACCAAAGCAATTACCGTTGTCTCACCAGAAGATTGTTTACAATGTGTCCATTTTCAAATCGGGTAATTATATAGGCATTATCTAAGACCTCACAACTACTAAAACGTCAGCGCATTTACAGCAAGAATTACTTCCTCCAGAAAAGTATGGAAAGTAAGGAAAAGTACGCGAATTTAAAAACTAAAGGCGTCTCGTAAATGTCCATCAATCGCAGAACAACAGGTTGGTCAGAATTGCTACATGCAGTGGGAAATGTAAACGTTCCCTTTCAGCGATGCCTAACGCGAAAAATACAACGATGAAGTTCGTAAAATAAGTAAAGTCTTAATTATTAACACGACTAAAGATCTATGGGTAACAACTGAAGCTTTTTAGATCCCCAAAAGTTTCAATCCGATTACCAATTATCCAAAAATCGCTAGTTAATATCCTTTGGTTTAAACTTCCTCGCACTATGCCTACCCCCAGTCTTCACTTAGCGCCATCTACTGGTCTTAACAGTAGATTAAATAAACCAGTACTTCTACTCATATCTATGCTTCTACTGGTTCATTTCCATTACGAACTGGAAAAGGTCTTTTCACCGATTTCGCAAAATTTCGTATTTTCTATGATTTAGATGTAAAGAAATTTGACAGAATTATTCACAATTGTAGTATAACGAACCAGACGTCCGAGGTATTGAATGACTCTAAAACCTACATTCCGTTATTACACAAAATGGTTTCGAATACATTGATGCCCGACATAGTTTTTTCCAATTATTACAGGTTTTTGGTTTAAAACGTATTTTTAATATAACGTATTACTTCCATATTTCCCTAAAACAACTCGTCATAACTTAAGGATTTGTAACGCACTTGTATACAATGTTTGATACGTTATTCCGAAACTGTACGTTTCTCTCGAATGGTGCATTTCATACCAAAAACACTCTTGTCATACTGTCCTGAAGTCTTATATCAGACCAATGCAGTTATTTCCATAAAAACAAAATACTGTAGACGATGCTGAATTCCTCTTGAAGCTTATGCATTTGATCCAGTTGGACAAGCAGAGGTCATCCCTTCATAAGTTACATCCTTCAATGTTGAAATCACTATCTTAATATAAATCTATTTTTATTACGCTATATTGTGAGATTATTTAATACAACATCATAGGGGGCCAGTGGGGGTAGGGGAAAGGATGCAGTTACCACAAAAGAGAAAAAAACATACATTCAATGTCATTGAAATTGTTATGATGAGTTTAGAATTACAAGTATGGTGAGACTTCTAAGATCCTGGTGTATCTTGTCCATGTACTAATATAATATGAATGATTTCTTTATGAGCTACAGCACTGTGAGCAGTGCTGTGAAAACCTTCCCCTTACAGTAGCAGCTTTGTAACACAAGTCAAGATAAAGATAATGCAGACCGTTCCGTATATTGAAAACATAGTAAAATTTAATCAACCATATAAGCCAGAACATCTTTTGACAAAACACACTAGAAGCAGTAGAGAAGATATAGTACAATATAGTTCAACCTCAAGAGACTAGAAACCATTCTGCATTTTACCCAATGGCTCCACTATAAAAGGCCCAGCTTACATGTATTAAAAAAAGAAAGGAAATTGAGAAAATTGGAGTTAGAATGTTAACGGTACTATGAAAGTCATGTGACCAAGTACAAAATGATGAGTTTAGCGGTGAGTGTCCGGCTCAAAATGTCCATGGATGGCGTAAAACATTATTTATGTACAGCTGATCAACCCGTCTATAAAACATTCACACAACTGGTGTTAAGGATGAAGAGCAACTTTTGAGCGATGACACTTGAACTGGATTTAATTTAAAACATCTAGACTTGAAAAGGTGCATCGTGCTGTTTTTTCACTGGGGTACCTATAATCAAATTGTCCTCTCCATGCTCAAATAAGCTGTACTGAACATAAATACTGATCAGATCAGTCACTTATTTCCTCTGTCCTTACTCTCTAGAACAGGATATGACATCGCTGCAAAGGTTTGAGCTCATCTGGAACTAAAAGAAATGATTGATCTTTAGTGAAATTCACTTCACTGCTGAAAATCTATGGTACCAAAGTGTCACAGTATCACATTTCTTTATAAATCCCTTCTCAGCCCTCACGAGCATTGCTGCAGGATTCAAAAATTGTCCTTTTACATTCTTTTTTGAAAAGAACTTTGAAAGAATCTGACTCCAAAGCAGTCGGGTGTTTGTGTGAGTTAACTGTCCCGTAGTTGTGTCTGAATGATAGATACTGTGAGTTTTTTTGCTTGGTTTTATGGTTGATATTTTACTTTAATGTTCCTGAGCAATACTGAAAAGTTCTACTCAGGCTTGGGTAAATGAAGCTTTTCTCCTCAGATTTTCTGGAATCAAACAGACGACTGTCCTCTTTACTCTCTCCGTGTGTCCAAACTTTCTTCATCTCCGTAAGTCATCTGGGCCACAGCTTCACTCACTGAGGATGGCATTGCTGGTATACTCCACATAGGGTTCTTCATTACAGCATTCTGCAGGTGCAGGACATGTGTAACCATTAACAAACAACATGACAAGGATATGTAACTACAAGAAGCACTTTCAAAAAGTCTAGCACAGAAAAATTATATATATATATAAACTGGATTTTAAAATTTTCACTGTGCAATTGCTGCCACCTGCTGGAAATTACAGGAAAATGTGCTGTTCCTGAGAAAATTATTCATGTGGTTCTTTTACATCTGTAAAAACTCCACACATGTGAAGAAGTGCATTTTGCTTAGTAAACTTCCAGACGCACTCATATAGGTGGCAGACATCATAACGTGTAGGGAACATCATGATCTAAAATAATTGTCAATAGCACATCATGGCCTGTAGAGGGAGATCTACCTCTGCTTATACTAAAATACCACCCACTCCCATCATCCAGCAGCCCATCATTATGAAAATCTCGATTGCCAGTTAAACTGTGAAAAACCTGCAGTTTTAACTGAATATTTCTGGGTTTCCTGAGCAGAGAAAAGACCAGCAATAGTGCAAAGAGAAGAGCTGTAAATATACCTTGGTCAGGGGCTGCTGTAAGGAAGATCTCTACAGGAGCACACAGTTGGATTTCTTTTTCGCCTTCTTCTTTTCAACGGGTGTTTTTCTATTTATCTGTCTGACCAAGTCATAAAAGATCTACAGGAAGAGAAAACCGACACAGACGAAGCCAAGGTCACAAAACTCAAGACGGACCGCAATTGCACTCGAAAACATCAAACATCGTTACGGCAACCCTGGAGCACGAGGAAAGCGCATCGGCGCATGCTTACGTCGAGCACGTTGATCTTGGACTTGGCCGAGGACTCTAGGAATGCGCAGTGGTTCCACTGGCGGGCCAGGTTCTGTCCCTGTTCCTTCCCCACCACTCGCTCATCCTCCAGATCACACTTATTCCCAACCAGGATCATCGGCACCTGACAGGAGCAAAAGACAGAGACATGGTGGCGATGCAGGTCAATACGGTGCCTCCAGGGGTTCCCATCACCCTACAGATACAACGTTGACGGTGTTTAGCAGATGCTATCCAGAGTGACTTACAAAAATGCCCTGTCATCTACTCATAGAATTGGTCCTTACCCAGTACAGTGTGATAGAGCCAAATATATCATTAAATACCTCTACTGTGCTACTACAGTACACTGCAGTTACCCATTGGAACACACACACATACATTATATATATATATATATATATATATATATATATATATACACACACACACACACACACACACACAAAGAGCATATGAGTACAGACTGTTTTCCACTGTCCAGTCATGTGTTCTCAACACTACTAGTAGTACCATCATGCTGTAACCATGGCCCTCCAGCCACGCTTCAGCGCAGATCGGCTAAGCGTGTCCGCTGGAACGTGTCCATATGCATGCCCTGAATACGCAGTGTTTACAGATCGATAAGAGTGAACCGTGCGTGAGCTGCCTGAATACACCATGGGGAGGAGGGGGTTGGCATCGCCCAATGGTGCACCGGGAGGCCTAGTCAACGGAAGCAGAACACACTGCTCTGCAAGTCATGGCGAGAAAGAGCTTGTAATGGAAGGGTCTTATGTACATACACCGTGTGTGTTCAATCTGATCTGGTTCAGAATCCTGTGCCAAGCTTGGATGTGAAGATAAAGTATGAAAAACCAGGAATGTTTAGGGAGGGGGGCAAAAAGGAAACACTTCCAGCTCGGCCCATGCAAGATTAGATCTACTTCCTGTCTGAATGTTAGCTGTGATGTGTCCACATGACATGCCCTGTAACATGGGGGGGGGGGGGGGGGCAGGAGATGTTATATTTAAAATAAACACGTAAACGGCATAATACAGCTGAGACACTGAACCATGCTTTGAGTCCCAGGTGAACAGAGCGACTCTGTTCCCCCATCGCTGGTCAACCACTAGTGGAGCAGGGGGTGCCATGTTTGGACTGGCGACGTGGAGAATGTTTGAAATCCAAACAGGTCAGGGGCAGGAAGCCCAGTGCAATAACTTAGGAGAGTCTCACAGAGCCGCACTAGAGCAAAGACGTGTGTAGAGCAGCACAGGCAGGAATGCCCCGTCTCAGTTTTAAACCTTACAGTGCTGATCTATAAGGTCAATAAGGGGGTCATGAATAATAATAATGTGCAAAAATAAATAAAAATAAATAAAAATAAAAATGTATTAATCAATCTCCGCCTTACCCACCCCAGGGCAGTGTGGAGACAGAGGGCACGTGCACCTGCTCCAGGTGCTGGACTGGGCACACACCCACACACACACTTACATCCTCAGTGTCCTTCACGCGCAGAATCTGCTCCCGGAGGTCCTGCAAGTCATTGAAGGTGGACTGTGCTGTGATGGAGTATACAAGAGCAAATCCCTGACCGTTCTTCATGTACAGGTCTCTCATCGCTGTGAACTGCTCCTGTGGGAACAAACCAAAGTGTGCTGTTCCACTCTCTGTTCATACAGTACATTAAACAGTAAGCAATTATTAAAAAAATAATCTGTACTGTGAGAACGGTCATTTATTTTTTGCTGCTTTTAAGAGTAAAGACCTGGAAAACCTTTGAAACAATACCAGACATATACTAGCTATCCTCTTCATGCAACTGAACACACACACACACACGAGAAGAAACCTAAAGAAACAATGTTCTTGGGAGGCATTCACATCCAAACAGTGATGGAGAACTGCCCTCTGGAACTAAAGTTCTACTAATGACCCTGGTGGTGAAAATCATTGCATCAAAAAATCAATACCTCCCATTTATTGAAGTCACTTTCATACTGCAATTGATAAGACTTGAAGGGTTTTTCAATGTTTGATAATCACATTTCAGCAGTTCACCAACCAGTTATTGGTAGGAAATGGCTGAATTGATAGCACGTTATTCATTAAATTTTGACTGCATCTGTTGCACCATGTTATGACTCAGAGATGACTTTTCATGCAAATGTATCCTACTAAATAAGCAAATAAAAGATGCAATAGTTCATGCATTAAGAAGCTGAGCACTTAGTAAAAAGATCTGTTGTGCCCCACCCACCCACCAAGCCCCGCCCACCGGATCCACCCACTCACCGTGCCTGCCGTGTCGAGGATTTCCAGCATGCACTGCTGTCCATCTACTTCCACTTGCTGAATGGAAAAGAACAGAGAAATGCGAGAGGAAGGAGAGAGAAGTGGGAGTTAGAACGTGGGAGGAGAAATGGTGTGGTTATATTAGGAACAGACATTCAAGCACACACACACACACACAGACCTGGCCTGTGTTCTTCATATGCCTCTTAAATACAACGCAAGATGACAGACATGCTAATGGTAATGAATCCTTGATTAGAACAGCTGGATTGAATTGTTTGTGATAATTGTACACTCCTGTGTTGGAAAAGTACATAGTACATGTACACAGGGACTTGAAGCTATGATCAGTAGATCAATGGTGAGCCAGTGACAACGCAGAAAGAAAAAGCTCAGTTCTTGAAACCCCTTCCTCCTACCTTTCACCTAGACAGGGCCTTAATGACAATGTGTGTGCTGGCCACTTCTCCCATATTACATTGTACAACATCAAAACTCACTGTTAATAAATACCAAAAATGGAGAAAAAGCCCCTTTTTAACAGTACACAAAGACAATGAAAACTAATCATTTTTTTAGACCCAAGTATACCTTTCAACAGCTTGACACTCTTTATGGTATCACATTTCACAACCCGATTATAAAGTGTTAACTTTCGTTTTCAAGGTGCGACTGCACAAAATGACATTACTTTTGTGTCCTCTAAAGATCTTCCACAAACAATTCCATCGTAACCAAAATGGTTCCTTCTATGAGGAACTATTGAGATTTGCCAGAGGGTTTTGGCAAGCTCACAACATACATACTCCAAACGCTCTTATTACTGGTGCATCTATTTGAATGGGCTGCTTCCAAATAAATGATGCAGCCAAGACTGGGACAACCTTCCTTTACAGAGAGCGCTTCTAAATCCATGCTTTAATCTCATTTATGTTGAAGAAGTCTGCTCTTGAGCAGATCTGAGATCAGGGACTGCTTTGTGTTGTCAACACGAGCAACGGTTTTGAGAAAAATTTGGGATCAGGTCAGTCAACAATCTAAACTAGGCCAATAATCTCCATGTGAAGAAGATTGTGTGAAGATGTGATGAATTGGGGGACAAACTGAAGAACCAAGCAGAGAAGCAACTACCTTTCTGTAGGAGTCTTCTATTGTAGGGTCATATTTCTCCACAAAGATTCCCTGGACAAACTGTACTGTCTGAAAGAGAACCACACAGCATGAGTTTACACACAGAGTTTATACAGAAAAGCTCTACCGATTACACAACTAACGCCTGGAAAAACAAACAAACAAACAAACAAAAATAACTGATGCAAAAACTGCACAACATAAAAGATAAACAAATCCAATTTAGTAGACTGAAATAAATTCATCACTAAGGAATTCATACAGGCATAGAGTACCAAAGGTCAATATGGAAATATGTATTTCCATCTACATCTAGTGAACAGTATAAGAATCACTGCCCTTGTTGTACATAGTACCCTCTAGTTCAGGATTCCACAAGTAATTGGACAAATGAATCTTAAACATTGTCCTGTTCAGCACATGGTGTTAATACTGAAACAGCATGAGCTCTACAATCCTTAAGCTTCACCAGATGCCAAAGAACCTTCCCTGCTGATGCCTTGCCGTTTTCAGTTCCAGGATGCTTCTGAAACTTTGTCGCCTTCATTCTTGTCTTCAGTAAGAAACACACTTTACGTACATTTGGCTGGATCTGAGCAGGCTTGCCCAAAAGCATCATAACACAAACGTCATCATTAAACGATAGATCAAGTATCACACTGGACATTCTCTCCCTCGTCCAAGGTGATCTTAACACTAGGGCGCCTTCAGGACACGGGAAGCAAAGCTGTTGAGATCCTTCTATATTTTTCTTACTGCCGTTAACATACCTATTTCTTTATTCTGAGTAGGGCTGGCAATCTCTTTAATTGCATTTTAGCAGCATCTTCATTATAAAGGTTGTTTGATCAAGCACCATGGTCTTCAGCAATGAGCCGGGATATTTGCTTTTGCTAAATCACCAGCGAGTTCATTATTTACCTGTATAACAGCCGAGTTAACCTTGACGCACAAAGTTGTGGTAACATTTGCATTTAGTTTACTCTTTAGTTCTTTTGTCTCATCATGGCCTGCTTTTCTTTTTTTCCCCCCTCATTTCTTGGGTCAAACAGCTACGGAATCCAGATGTAAAAACGGCACATCTAAAATCAACTCTAGACCTTCTGTTAGCACTTTGGTGCATGAACTAATGATGCAAACCGTACAGCTTTCCAAGAAACAACTAAACAGACAACAGCCCAATTACAGAGTCCCATAAAACAGAGGGGTATTACAGACACAAACGGCTCCAACATTTTCACCAGAAACAAAGCGGAGGTTCCACTCTTTGACCTCATCGTTTTCTTTATAAACGCAATATACTCAGAACCAGAACAACAACCATATCCCTGTCGAGCGTCGGTACGGACCGATGAACATACTAGAGGTGAAGCGACTGACGGAGCGCTTACCCGGTTCCTGGGGAGCCCAAACGGGCCGAGAGCAGATGGTGTACTCACCAGCGCGGACTTGCCCACTCCTCCAGAGCCCAACACAACCAGCTTGTATTCACGCATTGCACCCTCGCTTCACCACACAGCTCAGCAAACCTAAAAGAGAGGACGGAGAAGAAGCAATCAGGGTCGAGGATGAAGAGAGGAGGAGGAAAGGATCTTCTGTGTGTGGGTACATCAGGCCTGCATGTGTGCGCTAGGGTGAGGCAGCAGCAACACTGGAATCGCCCTGGAGCAGAGCCCATGGGTGGGGGAGAGCGGCAACGTGATCCCTTAAAGAAAGCAGCTGTGCCTTTGGATAGAGGCGTGCGGTCTGGAGGCGTGCAGCTGGAATGCCTCTCTATGACATCACCAGTTTCAACATCTCGCATCACGGTCTGCTCCGAACGGAGCACCGTCCCTAACGGCCCGAGGATACGCAAGGACGTGTCATAGGGAAGGGGGTAGAAGGAGCTTAAAGAGAGGCAGAAGGGGGTAAAAGGAGCGTAAAGAGAGGCAGAAGGGGGTAGAAGGAGCGTAAAGAGAGGCAGAAGGGGGTAGAAGGAGCTTAAAGAGAGGCAGAAGGCAGGATGGTCTACTTGTTTGCATGTGGGAGTGCAGTAAATGCAGTAGCAATTAACCACCAGTCACCTACAGAATCACTAAACTGGGGCTGTGGGGACTGCTATGACAACAGAGAGCCAGATAAGATAAAATGAGCGTGGCAGCACTGAGGACCTGAGCGTGTGCGCACGGCATGCACGGGCCAGTGGTAGCTTAATGGTTAACACACGTGGCTAGTAATTGAAACTCAGTGGTTAACACACGTGGCTAGTAATTGTATCTCAGTGGTTAACACGTGGCTAGTAATTGTAACTCAGTGGTTAACACACGTGGCTAGTAATTGTATCTCAGTGGTTAACACATGGCTAGTAATTGTAACTCAGTGGTTAACACACTTGGCTAGTAATTGAAGGCTGCCAATTCAAACCCCACTGTGAAGTTGCCACCGCTGGGTCAAGACCGTTAACCTTCAACTGCTCAGGGTGTATTCGGTCATAACTGTAAGTAATTCTGGATAAGTGTCAGCTAAATGGCAAAAAAATGTAAAGATGGTTTGGACTATGTGTATATATTAAAAAAAATGCTTACATCGGCTTTAATGTAGTTTGGGCGGGGGGGGCTCACAGCAATGGCGGAAGATTTCCAACACACACATTGCTTTTTCTCTCTCAACACCAATCGGACACATGGGTCTCTAACAGCTTCTGAACACCCTGGCCAACGCTGTGGAATAACAGCATTATAAATGACACGCATCTGCTAATGCCCTCTAAGCAACAGACTCACTGCAAGGAATAAAATAAGTAAATAAATAAACACAGTCTAGATACTCAAACTTGCCAATTAAAACAAACAGAAAGCCACCTACAAGCTTCACCTTCTGCTGATGTTAGATAAGATATGAAGGGATTTCACTGCATGCTAATCTTGAATGGATACCAGTGAGATCTCAGAGCAGGGGAACTCCACTCCAACACCATTCGACAAATTAGGCGTAATCGTTTGTATACTTTAGCTCAACGTTTTTTTTGGACAATTGCAGGCTGATGCTAGCTTCTGTCCTCATCAACACGCAAAGAGTGGATTTAGCCTTTTTGTTTCTATTATCTCTCAAAGATTCTTAAAGAGTTGCACAACTAGGATTATGGCCTCTGCAGTGAATGGACAGTATGGACAGCTATGATACTATTTTAGTTTCCATTGTGTCTAATAGCATCAGTCCTCATACAAGCCACTTACAGTTGCTTAAGGCACTGGCCAAAGAAGTTTCATATATGCATGTGAACATTCTGACCACCACAGGTGTTCAGATGTTTGTGGTCACATCAAAACATATGTAAGGCTATTAACCGCAATAGCATGGCTCATAATAACACTGTTTAGCAATTTGCCAAACAATGTACAAGCAGTCTAAATTAAAAAAAAATAAAAAAATAAAAAAATTAACACACAAAATAATGAAGTAACCTGATAACATTAACAATGTGATTCCCCAGTGTCTGGCTCCAACACTTCCTTGGACAAACTCAGATTCTCTCTTTCATTATTACCTAAGTAAATTCACGAAGCAGTGCTGAGAAATACTTTTTCCATGTATGGCTGGGGAAGAGGGAGAGGCAGGCACTGGTCCAGCAACACACTGCATGAACTCTCCCTGCATGACCACTACCAGGACAAGCTGCATTACAGCTGATTAAATGACAGTCTCCCTCTCCGATGTTATTTGCTTACAACCCAATGGAGCTTGGAGGTTACATAAAGTAAGGGTGTTAGACTGGTAAAGCACGTCTTTGGCAAGCTGAGGCACCCGACAGACTTAACTTCCATTCTGAACGAATGTTGAGCCCAACTCATGCACATGTACTCACCAAGCTAATCTTCTGTCGGAAAAAGCCACAGCACATGAAGGAGAAGGAGTTCTGAAAGAGCATGTCCTTTGGGGACTTGCTTCCCCTGTTTAAGGGGCCCTACTCACAGGGCTTCAGTTTCACAATGGTAGAGGTCTGCACATAGACCTCGGCAATCTACAGGCCACCTGGATGTTGCCTAACTGTTCAGTTGCCTTAAAAAAAAAAAAAAAAAGACTCTAATGATAAGCTAATGATCTCCATGTCAAGCAAGTCTAAAAGCACTGAATGTATGCAAAAAGCCTCTCTTCTCCATCTTGGTGATGCAACAAGCTCATGAAAAACTGGCTAAATTTACTACAACGTAGAAAGAAACAACAACCACAAAAAGTGAAGTCAATCAAGATGTCAGCAAAGCGCAATTTTCACCATGGAGTTAACAGGCTGTCTGAAAGAGACTGAAATGAGTGTGTTCTCAAATCAATGTACATAGAAGTGTGATGTGTTTCCCAAGAAATGTGACAATAGACTTCGTAAATGATAACGCCAAGATTAGAAACAACTTCTTCACACTGTTATTACAGAGTACTAAAGAAAGCCATTATATTCAACTCTGGGAAAGCGATGAGTAGTTCTATTACATGTGGTATGGCTTGGTTGGTGCACCATGTGCAAGTCTATTACTACTGTATGACTTCCCACCAAGTTTCCATCATCACTTCCAGTGACTGCAAACTGCTTTCTCAGAAGTAGTAAATGCAAACACAATAACCACATAGTCTGCGCTAAATATTAGTTGCCTATATGTATAGAAACATTAAGATCGCTATTTTTGTTTTTGCAGCAGGAACAGGCAAGTTCTTTACGATCCCAATTAAATTAACATCATAATAAATTAATAATATATATAATATTTTACTGATAGTCAGGAAGTCAAGTGGCACCTTTGGATTCCACCTAAAACTTTCCACATCGTCAGCCCATTGAACCCTGATGAGTCAGGCCAAGAAACCCAACCAAACCAGCAATTCTTCATCCTGTCTTTTTTTTTTTCAGCTGAAACCTCATATCTAGAAATGTGGCCGAGTTTCCGTTTCTCAAGATGACAAAGTGTCATGGTACTGGTGGGGTAAATGCATTAGCCATTGGTTAGACTGGCTAATGCTGAGACTAAAACACCAACTGCAATCCAGTATTAATGTGCACGATGCAAAACGAACGAAACATTTCAAAAACAAACATATAAATGTTAGAAATTACAAATGGTTTACCATCAGTGTGTTACAGGAAAACCATGACCCACCTTACTGAAAGCTCTTAAGCTCTTAATTTATTTTCAGTAAGTTATGGGCAGTAGAAACATGCTCACCCTATTATTTTCCCTGCTGACTGTGAGAATCTCTAATGATAAGTAATAACAATAATAGCATGAGTGCATGTTTGGCTTATTAATAAAATAATAATATAATACATAATATATTTAATATAATATACTACATAATATAATAATAACAATAATAATAAAAATTTATTGTCGGAAATAATGGCATTATTGTATACTGCCAACCAAGTGAGGGTTTGGACCCCCAAACTGGGTTAAGGCTCCTCAAATAGAGAACCCAAATTCAGCAACAAGTATACACCGAACTCTAACATACAGAGATGCAAAGAAAAAAACCTGATTAACGTCTCTACTCACGTTGAACACTTTAAAAAGAATGGAGTACTTGAACAGCTATGTCTGATTAAAACACTAAAGAGACATTAAGGCAATCACAAAACACGATGCCTTGGGAGTGATGTTAATTCCGTCTCTCCAAAGAGAAAATGACTTTTCTGCGATCACTGCGGTAGAGGCAAGTAAATACTCGTCATTTAATATTTTAATATGTCATTACACACCTTGTTAGCGCCCCAGCAGCTATTTCTGAACTAGAACCGTAAAGATTTGTACTAGCACAGCAGAATGTAACACATTCAGGAGCGAAACAAACGGACGTGTCAGTTTCATTACAGTTAAAATAAGAAAAATAACTAGGCTAAGCCCATGTTAAACTCTGATTTATATAGTTTTTTCTAATCATTGACTTAGTGAGGAAAAAAGCGGAACTGGTAAACAGCGACGTAGTGACAAAAATATGAAGAAGAATCAGAAGATGATCACTGAAGGAACATTTCAAATGTCTAAAACTTTAGCTAGCTATGTAGCTTACCTATTTAAAATGAACTTCGTTAAAATAATGATTAAGAAAGAGCATTTGATAGTTTCCGGTACATTTAGGCATACAGCTAGCTACACATTAGAAACGGAGTTTGTTGGGCAAAAATTGTAGTAAATTTACACATTGCTTAAAGTCAGAAAAACGTTTTCCTAGCGAACTTTGCCGTTACAGAATTATCCAGATAAAAAGCTCGGCTAGGACAATTTTGTGGTTTCGAGTCAATAAAAGAGCAATAAACGGCACATCTAGCCAACAGCATGTCACCTAACGCGAAGACGGCATGTAAAGTGCCTAACGTGCATCCAGAGTACCTGAAAGCATTTATACAACGACAGCCTGGTTAGGTAAAACAAAACAGATTTACATGAGAGCATTTGCTATTCGGCTAGCTAATAAGAGCGCTAGCCGGCTAACGTTACCTACCGTTACACCCGGCCCAGAATTAACGGTAACGTTAACTTGCTCTGCCTTCGACTACAGTAGATGAAAATCCCTCCTCGCTTTGACGGATTGGGGCATTCCACGAACTAAAACCTACAACTGCCAAAACAGACTTAAAACTTGCCCTGTAATTATTTGTAAAAGATTTAGATAGCTATATAGCTATAGTTGTGTACGTGTGGTTCTACTTCAACTGCCTTCTCGTCGCTGGTCGTCTGTCATTCAGAAGCTCAAGTGTTACGTAGCGGCAGTTTTTTTTTTTTTTTAGCCCGTGAGCCTCAACACCGTTTCCGGTAAAGCGGAATTGTGGGACGCCACCAAAAAAGGGAGGTGGAATTCAAATAGCCAGCCTACGCGGTCTCAAATAAGGGTGCATTAGTAATAAAGGCTTTAGGTTGAGATTTGATGTAAGTTATATATAAATGTTTTGTGTGTGTAATGCTTTTGAAGGGCACACATTTATTAAGATAAGTTGTTGAAGTTGTTTCGAAGACGTGCAAACTGAATTGGTTATTATCTTGTAATTAAGCCAATTCAGCCGTACTTTGAACCACAAGCAAGCACTGGAATGCTGTCTGACATATCCAAATAGTGAGCTGTCCGTGAGTGAGCCACGATGCACACAAGCCTACGCGTCAAAATTAGGTACATACTTAGGGTCAGACACAGAAGGAATATTTAGGCTTTACAGAAATAAAATTGTAATAACAATTGTAATAACGATTAAACTATTTTCTTTGCTATGAATGAAGTCTATTTTAATGATGATGGTTATAACAATTATCGGTATGATTTTGACTTAAATATCTTTATCTATTTAGTATTTTCTACGTTTCTTCTAACAAATAATTAGTTTACTAAAATTATTAAATTACCTCTGGTCTATTAGCGACTCCTCCAGCGATCCATCAGTCAAAATTCTAACCTTTATAGATGAAGCATCATATTTTTTTTTATCACAAAACACAACGAAAACTATATTTAATCCATACTATATTTTCATATCACCTACGCATATACACAGACACGACGTTCATTCACGACTTTCAGATGTTAGTATGTTAGTAACACCTGTATTACATTTTGTCACGTGACAACCCCCAAGGGACACTTTTATCTTGAAACCGTGGGTTCGTGTTTGCTTGCACTTTGAAGTCAGCTTCACTTGAGTTTTGCAGTTAGCAAAACAAGGCCAGGAAGATGGCGACGTATGGAGGGACCGTTAGAGGTTCTCACAGCATGGATAAAAGCATAACACTTCCACCGGATGAAATTTTTCGGAATTTGGAAAATGCCAAGAGGTTCGCAATAGATATAGGTATTAACGAGAATTAACCGGTGTAATTTTTTTTTTTACTTTTGTAAAATAGCCACTTGTGGATCTTGAAAGTAGCATATGGTTGGTCCTTGCTAACTAGCTATCTTGACAGCTCAGCCCCCATATTCAGTTTCACAATCAGTGATTAAGGTTTCGGTTCGTCATGTTGGCTGACTGAGACAAACGCATAACCTTGAGAATTGTTGGTTATCTTGTTAATAACTAGGTTAGCTAGCTAAAGAATGTAACGGACATGTCTAGCTAGCAACAACTGCAATATTTTCCAGCTTGCTAGCAACCTAAGTAAATTCCAGAATTGTAACGTTGGCTAACTAGCTAGAAAAATCGGACAGTGGTATGTGGTCATTAGCGATCTCGCTGTTTAGATTATTAAGAAACAAAAAAGTGCATAAATCGAACTTAATTTAACGTTGGCTGTTTTGCTTAATCCCGCAATCTCAAAACGAGTGCTTCAGTAACAGCATTTTTCTGTGTCAGGTGGTTCTTTGACAAAGCTTGCCTATTACTCTACTGTTCAGCACAAAGTTGCCAAAGTTCGATCATTTGACCATACGGCGAAACTAGGCTTTCAGGTAAGACGTTAAAGAAACTACGTTAATTTACGCCTTTGTCAGGAGAATGTTGTGATCGTTTAGACTGCGCACAATGTAAGGGCACCCGTGTCCTCGTTTGTATTCTGACGTGTTTCCCTTATTTTGGGGATTTAGCCAGAGAACGATGGAGATCCTCTCTATGAGATCTCGGTGCAGGAGGAGATTACAGCTCGACTTCATTTCATCAAGTTTGAGAATGCATATATCGAGACCTGCTTGGATTTCATTAAAGACCACCTGGTTAACACGGAAACCAAAGTCATCAAAGCCACAGGAGGAGGGGCTTACAAGTTTAAAGACTTAATTGAGAAAAAGTTAAAACTTAAGTGAGTGGAATTAAACACACGCATACAAATGTTCTATCTTTAGATAAGCTTTTAGATGTATGCTATTCCTATTCCTCTGTGATAATTGACATTACCTGAAAGTCAGTCTAGTTTCATTTGTTTCTTCACAGGGTGGATAAAGAGGATGAGATGTCTTGTCTTATCAAGGGCTGTAATTTTGTGCTCAAGAATATCCCTCATGAGGTTTTTGTTTACACAAAGCATGCAGACTCTGAGTTCCGCTTCCAGAACACACACCCTGACATCTTCCCCTATCTGCTTGTTAACATTGGCTCTGGGGTTTCTATAGTGAAGGTAACATCCTAGGCCCTTGGAGGAGGGTTTTTGTATCTATCTGTCATTGCCTAATTTGATTTAGTGATCGTCATTCTAAGGTAATAATTGATTCTGTCATTGAAGGTTGAAGCAGAAGACAAATTTGAGCGCATTGGTGGAAGTTCTATTGGTGGTGGTACGTTTTGGGGCCTTGGAGCATTGCTCACTAAAACCAAGGTAAACTGCACTGCTGTCTCTTCTTGATCTCATATTTATTCTGTGCCAGTTTTCAGAATCCGTTTCATGTTTATAGCTTTGAATGGAAGGTATTGATTTAAGTTCCCTCCCACAATTCCAGAGATTCGATGAGCTTTTGCAGTTGGCCTCCAGAGGGCAGCACACCAGTGTGGACATGCTGGTTAAGGACATTTATGGAGGTGCATATGGATCCTTAGGACTGACTGGGGACCTCATAGCAAGCAGCTTTGGAAAGTCTGCCACTGCAGACAAAGGTGATCCGCATGAGCCACAGTTGTGTGCATTAGATGAAGCATTTTTTAGTTTTTCCACCATTTGCTACAGAATGGTTACACTGTAACATGTTTTGCTTCCTCCAAACAAAAGCATATAACCTTTCACCCAGTTATGTGTGTTATCCACTTTCCTGTTCCTGTTCATAAATGGAGCAAAGGTTCTTCTGTTTTCCGTGTAGTTGTGTTTTTCAGACAGTACACTACGGGTTCAGAAGTAGACGGCAATGTCTGTAACAAGGATTTACAAAAATAGCAGCATATAATAGTGTGTGGTGTGTTACATTCTCGTAGCGTGCAGTTCGTTAGAAGTTATTTTGCAATTTGCTGAAACATACTTATTTGTAACAGACCTTTTGGCAATGTATGCATTTGGTGAATTTAAAAATCTAGAGCTCACTTAAAGATTCTGTCTTTCTCTGATCTTTTTTCTCTGCAAAGATTTTTAGTAAATTTTAATTGTTATCTTTAATAATTGATCAGAATTCTCCAAAGAGGACATGGCAAAGAGTCTGCTGCACATGATCAGTAATGATATCGGGCAGCTGGCTTGTCTGTATGCCAGACTGCATAACCTCAGCAGAGTTTACTTCGGAGGGTTCTTCATCCGCGGACACCCGGTCACCATGCACACCATCACCTACAGCATCAACTACTTCACCAAGGTATCTGCACACCTCTTTCCGGTTCAGTCTAGTGCATTACTAAACCAGCTTAGCGTTTGGGTTCTAAAAAAACTAGTAATGCAAATTACTCCATATGTGAGACACAAATGGACGTGAGACTTCATTTTTTTCAAAGCCTGGAGAAGATTTGATTTGCCACTGTGGTTTTTCCCCTTCAGGGGGAGGTGCAAGCCTTGTTTCTGAGGCATGAAGGCTATTTGGGGGCTATTGGGGCCTTTCTGAAGGGTGCAGAAGAAGACAGTAAGTCGATCTTTCTCTGATGCGTTAAATCCAGGTGTAGGTTGATGAAGATACTCGGTTTTGTCTTGGCCCACAAGGTCTAAAACCACGTGGTCTAAGGCCTTCAGACTGACCTGCCTCACTAGATGCTGGAGCTTGTGGTCTTTCTTGTGGGCTTTCTGTTCAGATCCGAATCAGTACTGCTGGGGGGAGAACTACGCCGGCAGCTCTGGACTCATGAGTGTGTCCCCTGAGCTCAACCCCTTGCAGAGGGCCCGCAGCGGCACTGTAAGCACCACCACCACATCTACCCCCAACGCACTGGAGTCCTGCTCTCGAGAACCACAGTAGCCCTGCGAAGACCTTTGTTTTCCTTTACGTGCCTGACAGGCATTTTCTATATTGTTACAATGATTTGAGATCATTCACCGTCATTTACCCAATCATGTTTTGGTTTGGCCGTAACATTTTTATTTCACTTCTTTTCTGTTCATCCATCTTCTCCCACTTTCCCTAATATTTTCTCGTCAGTTTCTCGTAAGTACCTCTCCAGAAGCTTTATTTGTGGCTTCTAGCTCTTTTCTTCTTCTGGCTTTTCTGGTTGTGTTTATGCTTTTGGTATTAATTGTAGATGTTAATTCTCTGTTTCTCTTCTCATAAGTCATAACGGTAGATATGTTGTGTTTGTCTAGATTTGCATTTATTTTAATTTCCACCATTTTAAGAATTGTTGCGTAATGCACACTGACGCTGGACAGATAAATAACTTGGGTGAGCTCAGAGTGGATGTAGCTCGCACTGCCCTGGTCGTTGGTGGAGAATTTCTGCTCTTTGAAAAGTAGCATCGGCAGGGAGCGTTCTGACAATGTTCTGACAACGTTCACCACAAAAGGCCAACATTCACCTACCGTGATGTAACTTATTTAGCTGAAAATGCTAACACTTGCCGCCCTGCAGCTTTTGAATACTAACGCTAGAGATGTTGATCGTCTTGCCTACTGTCCTGGTCACCTTGCAGTGCCATCAAAAAACATCTCCTTTCAGAACGGTGTCAGCCCCCAGATATGCTGCTCCACCTCACGTCGAGTTGACCGTTAAAGGCTTTATCTCTGTGCTTTGCACCGTTTCCCTTCCTGGTTCCAGTTTGACATGCTAGAGATGGACCGTCTGGAGAGGCAGCTGGTAAACCTGCCCTTGCTCCAGGACCCGTCCTCCTATATCCCAGACACGGTGGACCTAACCGAGGACACACAGGCCAGAGAGTACTGGCTCTGCTGCTTCGAGGAAGCGCTGGATGGGGTGAGGCCTCTCTGGATGCTTGTGAGGAATTATCTGATTTTGTTTGTTTTTCCTAAGGCAGGAAAGGTTTGTGGAATTTTTTTTTTGATGCTGTAGAATTGTAGGTTTTGAAACTTTCACAGTGCTTAGAGAGCATGTCAACTCCTTAAAATCAAACAGGACAAGAAAAAAAAAAACCCAAAAACGTTGCTTTGTCTTTATGAACGCAGTAGTGAATGTAAAAGCAGTGACTGGTTGGGGATGACCTCATCTGACTTCTCGGGCTCGCTTTAGTTCTTTTGATTCAGTTCTTTTTTTCATGTTGAACCAAAGCTGAAGTATGTACCCCTGGAGGCTGTGGGGTTTTGGTTCATTTTGGTTTCTCCACGGCGCCATAGGTGGTGAAGAGGGCCGTGGCCAGTCAGAAGGACCTGCCCGAGGCGTCTGAGCGGGCTGAGAAGTTCAGGCAGAAGTACTGTCACAAGCTCCAGACACTGCGGCACCAGCCCTTGTGAGGAGAGCAGCCTACTAGTGACTCCTACACACACACACACACACACCCCCAACCTCTACATGGGCCCCCCAGGCTTCCAGCTTGAGTCACGTGTTTCTGCACGTGTACGTGTGCTTGCACGCGTGTCTGTGTTTCAGAGCACATGCTCACTTGTGTCCAGCTCACATGATCATTACTTCACATGACCCTGAGACGGTCTGTCTGAGTCGGCTGTGAAAAGCTGAAATGATTTATTAAGATCTACTTGCGGCCGTTTGTTTGCATACAGGCAGTACTACCTTGTGGTAGTGCTATCTTGATGTATCTGTATGTTACGTTTACTCCATTTAACTGTTTTCTCTCTCTCTCTTCATCTTCTGAAGTGCTTACGGGTCTCTCACAGTCCGCAGTCTGCTGGACACACGGGAGCACTGTTTGAATGAATTCAACTTTCCCGACCCCTACTCTAAGGTTGGCATTATTCTTTATGGTTTGCTTGCTTTCTTTAGAAATCATTTTATTATTATAGTGATGTTAAGATGATCGTTTGTTTGAGAAGTGTAGGTCATGACTGGTGTGTAATAAAACAGTAGTAATGTGTTGTAGGAAATCCCTTACAGTGTCAGAATATAAAAGATTACAAATAAAAAAATTTAATGAAAAAAAAAAAATTCAAATGGCTCTAATTAAAAGTCATCGGTGTGCGTCCGTAGATCAAGCAAAAGGAGAACGACTTGGCGCTGAAGTACTACCAGCGGGTGCTGAACTCCCTGGAGGAGCTGAGCTGGGAGCAGAGGCAGTTCGCCCTGGTCCGAGGCCTTCTGGCCGGCAACGTGTTCGACTGGGGAGCCAAGGCGGTGTCCGAGTGAGTCCGGCGGGGAGGGGGAGGGGGAG
>JAOYMR010000018.1:11886852-11904592 GCA_025802075.1 Tenebrosternarchus preto | reverse complement strand
CCCCCCCCCCCCCCCCCCCCCCCCCCCCCCCCCCCCCCCCCCCCCCCCCCCCCCCCCCCCCCCCCCCCCCCAGTACCCTGTGTGCTCTCATGTAGGGTGAAGTACTTCCAGTACTAAGGCATTGTACCAGATGTTTGTGGTGGAATGTGTTCATTTAAGTAAGAAAGTCCTCAGCTGGGCTTGACACTGATGAAGATCCATCTGAAAATGTGTAAAATCAACGAGTGCTCATGTTTGCTCACTCTCAGACCAAAGCTGTTGCTGTTCTCCACCTCTGTGTTACCGTAATTTGTTGTGCTTTATCCGTAGTCTCAATTTATGAGATTTTGTAAAATCAGGTGTAAATATGAGGTGTGTACATAAACACTGGCATTTACATTGGCATTTGTTTGAGATGTATGATATTTTAGCAAAAAAGACAAAACAAACAAAAAAAACAAATATATATGATGTTCTCTTGACAATCAAATGTTATTCAATGTTAAATATATATTTTACAATGTGATCACAAAATAATTTGTCTTTTGTTGTCTTTTTTGTTGACCATACATTGTGGGTAGGAAGACAATGTGAAATGATTTGTGTACAATGAGTTTTAGTTTCAGATCTCGTGTTTTATTCCTTTGCGGTCAATTTTTAATCATTTAAATACCAACAACTGCATCCAGGCAATATTAAGTTATCTAATTGGTTCAACTCCTGAAACAATGCTAAACCCCAGGGCCCCCAAGGGACACCCAGAAGAAGTGGGGCCAAAGCTAAACCCCAGGGCCCCCGAGGGACACCCAGAGGAGGCAGAGCCGTCACTAAACCTCAGGGCAATTAGGGACATCCAGAGGAGGCGTAGTTATACGTAGTTGTGTGTTGTTGTAGTCATCAGTTCATTTCTTTTTACTAGCTTGAGCTATTTGTGTTATAGATTATGTTGCAGTACTGTGCAGTGTGTATTTTCTTTCTGTTCATAGCTTGATCTGATCAATTCTACAAGGTACATTTTCACAAAGCTGTCTTTCAAAGTTTCTGCCTTTTTCTATACAAAAACTCCAAAAATTATCACAATAACAAATTACATTTTAATCAAGATACTTGATGACCTCGGAATTCAGTGACATTTGGGGGGGAAAAAAACGTATGGAAACGTCATTCATGGTTTTCCACAGAGAAAAACCTTTTCAGGTAAGAGGCGAAGCTGACATGAGGTTTCTGTGCAGGATGTATCTCCAACCTACTGGCACAGAAATAGCATAACCCAAAGGGTTAATGGAGGCAAGACGCCGATTCAGGATGGAACGGCGAGAAACTTCAGTAGATGACAATATTCCTTAAGGAGTCAGGACGAGCTGAAACCCCCCGAAAATATAGTCAAAACAGCACTTTCCCAAATCACGGTCCACTGTAACTGATGTGCAATGGAGAAAACTGAGCCTGATCTGCTGGAAGCCGTGGCAAAGAGAAGTGGACGTAGGAGGTGCCAGACCCACCGCGATGTAAAAAAAAAAAAATCCATCTGCAAGGCACAGTCGCATTTCCTGTGCAGAATGCATGCACCACATTTATGATCTACCATTTATCCCATATATTCCCATAACAAATGGAATCCAATGTAGGTGTGCCATTTCATAAAGAGTTGAATGGTTTATGTTGTGCATGTAATGCTGATGTTATGGTGGTTTGTTTCTATGCTTTCTGTTTATTTTGTTTAAACAAAGAATTTTGCATTTCATTTGTAACATGGGTCAGTTCCGCTTGTAACGTAAAAGCTGAGAACTTGGTCACCACCCTCACAAAATATCTGTGAAATACACACATGAAAGGAAGATAATCAAATGGTATGTTGTTCCTGTAAAGTGTGTTTTGTGATTAAAACAAATGGCCTGTTGTAAACAGGTGCTATGGTGAATTGATTTAGCAATACAGGGTCAAAATTGAACTCCATATAGCCTGATATGCTATCATAGCTTAATAGAACTATTCAGTTTCTGTAATCTACAGTCCACTGCTCTATCTGGTATTGTTCATTTTATCGAATAGCCCAGTTGTCAGGAAATGTAATATTACCCTAGTCTCAACTTTGTATTAAAAATGCAGACGCTATATGTTCCAGCTTTATTAGGGGGAAAGTCTGTGATTTTCCCCCCTTGCCTCTGAATCCCACATCTTTCTCCAGGGAAGAATAAAAGGGAAAAACATTGTTGAAAATTAATATTCTTGCAAAAATTGTTTAGCTCATTGCTATTATTATTATTAGTAGTAGTAGTAGTAGTAGTACTAGTAGTGTTATCAACTTTTTCAAAAATGGTATTTTTAATTTTTTTTTAGAAATCCCGTTCTAGGCTACATAAACAGGACTGAATCTGTGTACATTACGTTGTATCAACAAAAAAACTAACACATATGCTAATCCACATTCAAATAGCCTCACAGTTAAATTGGACTTGATAAACTGACTAAAAATCAACACTCATTCAAACATTCTTCGTTGACCCGTATAATGAAGATTCAACGAATGAACATTTCTTTGGGATGTCTTAACTGTACTTTGCGGGGAAAATGTCACGAAGCAATTCAATTCACGTTTAAACTAAATAGTGCAGAATTTAATCTGATAACGGATTTTTTCTTCTAGTAACTGACCCTCGTAACGTCACCGTTTATTTATTTGTTTATTTATTTATTTATTTATTTAACGCGCAGCCCATCGTCCCACAACCCAGATATGTTACTAAGATACTGTTCCGAGCAACTGCGCTGACATCAGTTCGTACGGACGCGCGCTGGGGAACGCGCTTAAAGCTTGGACGCTTACTTCCAGCAGTGTGCACTAACGGTCCCCACAGTCGGCAGACGCGGTTCTTCGTCAGTGAGCGCCGGCTTCGCCTATGACCTGTTTCCCCAGACGTTTAGCGCTGTCAGCGGATTAGCAAAACACGGGTAAGGATGGTATCGTAATATTTCAGCACTTGCAGAAAACTCGTTATCTTAAGACGGGGAAATTTTCCAGTGTTTTGTAGTAGACGAGCTTGTGCTTTTAGGAATATCTTCAACCCTAGGTGTCTTTTGTCTGGTTGTGCAGAATCAGAAGGACTAAATAACTTTATCTTTTTAAAGAAATATATATTTTGGTTTTCGTGAACCAAATAAACTACATTAAAGTTGATTTAATAAACTTGTTTATTTTTCATCGCGCTTCGCTTGCACTGGTCGCGGTCATCCCGACCGGTGGCTATCATCTTTTTCCATTAATAAGCGATTATTGGTTAATTACAGAACACAGGTGTTAACGTTTGCGTTTAAAATTTACAAAGACAAATGTAAGTTTCCCATAGGCTGTGAATAGCATCAGTACATAATACTTAGTCGTGCAAAGGATCGTATGCTTCAAATATTCTATCAACATGCTGAGACAGTCAAAATTGTGCGCGCGTGTTCGCTCCTGCACTTATTTGAGCGCTTTGTTTATAAACGGTCTCTGTGTCATATCACACAATTACCGGTGAATTCAAATCAGACGCCGTTGCTAAATTAGAAGCTTGTAATAATCAGCTCCACTACATCAATGTAACCATCTGTGATGAACCATATCAACCTCGTGCGAAGACAACCGGTACTGATAGCTTTCCACGCGCTTTCTTTCTTTGTTTTGTTTTAGTCACGTTCGCAGACTGCCTTTTCTCAAAAGTGCCCGGGGTCCTGTCTGGACATCCCCAGGAAGTTCTGAATCGTTCTTGGAAATAATTCTCCGCTGGTGTCAAAATGGCATGCGAAACCGATGACATGGGTGGAGGGTTGTCTGCTGCAGTGAAGACAGAGGGCTCCACTGGTCTATTTCACAGAAGATTTGCGCATTGATCCTTCAGGTCTGTTTGGTCCCTCGGCTGAAAGCTTCAGGAGGGGAAGTTTAACATTCCAGAAGCCAATGAAGGTCAGACAAGGCAAGAAGGCATGAAAGACTGACCTCGAGAGAGCTATCCCTTCTCTGTCTACTTTAGACCAAACGGGCTTGGTGAAGATGTTTGTGTCATTGGTGTTGAATGCTCTTTTAGTGGATGTTCTTCAGTAACTCTTCAGCTATCTAACAATTTAGCCAGGCTGTAAAGCTTCTTTTGTTCAGACACAGAGCCAAGTATTAACGGTCAGTGAGGTTTGGTCTCTCTGTGTGTTTGTGTGTGTGTGTGTGTGGCTTCGTTCCCCTGCTGTGAGAGTATGGAACACACTGTCAGAGCTCTCAGTCAGATGATGAGGACCTGCGTCATGGGAACGCCTGTCCAGTCGAGACGTGTTACAGGGAAACAGTGACAATTGATTGCGCTCCACATCTGTTGTACCTACATCAGTTACCCTCCTCTTTCTTCCTTTCTCTCTCTTTCTCCCTCTTTCTCTCTCACTTTCTCTCTCTCTGTCTCTCTCTCTGAACACTTGGCAGCAGATGGGCTCTCCTTATGGCAGTTTTGACACCTAAGCTTCTCCATTGGGTTTCGAGTCTTAGACACATTTGTAGCTGCCAAAAGTAGCAGGACGGGGTGTGAAATCTCTGATATTGTCTGAGAGGATACAACAGCTCAGTTTCCTGACGGCGCCTTGTATTCAGACATGCTTACTCTCTCACGCCCGTGTTTGGCTCAGATAATCGGTGGTTTTGCAGAGCCCAATTCCGTAACTCTTGAGGACAAGTTCTTTAAAAGTTCTCGTGCAGCACGCGGTGTAAAAATCGCCCAAACAAGTTTGCTAAACTAAACAAGAAAATTCCTCCGACAACCTCGTGGAGTGAATTTTCGGCGCCCATTCCTGCCTTCTTCATGGAGCTTTGTACTTTGCCTTTGTGCTGGTCGTTGTTGCATTTGTTGTGCTTGTCTCTTGACCATGGCTAATCTGCTCCCCGTGCGGCTGGCACTCTGCCAAGCCCCGTGCCTCTTTATCTCAATGACAGGTCGTCTACGGAGGGGCTAAATCTGTTCCATTATGTCTTATTTCTCCCAAACCAGTGATGTTGGTGGGGGATCTGCTTTAATGTTCGTTTCAATTCATTTTTGGTCCTTTATGTTTTTAAAGCTGGGTTTTTGGAGAACTTGCCACTTTTAATGCTTAACAAAAAAATTCACTGAAAATTTGGCAGTCTGAGAAACGGCAATCTAAGCCATATTATGCAAGCCTGTTTTTTTTTTTTCTTCTTCAAGCTACCAGTGTGGAAAAATACATCGTTTTACTACATGGAGTAGCCAGAACAGAGCACAGAAATGAAAGAGGAGAATGTTTTATTATCCCTGTTTCCAAAATGGCAACAATTATTTTGTTTGCTTATTTTTTATTTTTCGTTTAGATATCCATTTCACCTGCCACATTGTTGGTGGCTTATAAACGGGAAACGGCAGTGGAAGGGTGTTGGAGGCACAGGGTGCAGCAGATGGAGGTGTGGCTGTATCTCGCTGCACCTTAAAGCTGCGATCCGTTGCTCTGGTTGCATCGCGTCCACTCCCTAGGCCCCTCTGAGCCTCTGTGGATGGCACAAAGTTTACGTGGCACGTGTGGTTCCTCTTAGCATGTTCACCAACCTCAGGGGCAGAATACAGTAGATGTTTACCAGCAGGATGAACAATTAAAACCAAAGCACAATTATTTCATGGATCAGGTTCACTTCCTGAGTCCATGTTTCTGCCTCTTTGCTGAATTTCCAGTGGCACTTGCACGCACCCCCTGCCGCCTTCTCGCTTTGTTGAATAACACATGAAATCTGCTGCTGCCTGCTGTGCACTAAGACACAAGTGAATCTGCAAAAAAGAGTTAGAAATGGATTTTTCTCATCCCATTTCACCTTGGCTCCCTTCTCTAGAACCTTCTAGAGATTTAGGACCAGCACAGTGATGGGTTGATATAACAGTCACAGTTCTGTGAAGAGCTCTGTTGCACTGTGTGTATAGCTTTGATGTTTCTGAGGAGTATACCAGCCTTAAAAAGACACATGAACATACACTAAATGGTGAAATGGTCCAATCCCAGGGGAGAAGGGTGTTTGTCTTTCTTGCCGCTGTGTGACATGTTCAGATCAGGTTAATTGGGCTCATACATAACAAAGTGAAGCCAAGCAGTTGGCAACGTCTTTCAAGTGTAACATTCATTTATGACAGACTAATCAATAAAAAAGAAAATGGTTGTCTGTTTACATCCCCTTTGATATGTCAGTGTTTTAGTACAACATATATTAACTGGATTACGGAATACTGAATTATAAATTAACATTCAAATCATCGTAAAATAATCATATATAAATCAGAAGATTTCCAGTGAATAACTGCGGTGTACTGTATTAAAAAGATTGAGATGTTCAAAATTGCAGTGAAGTACACAAGAAACAGGATGTTTTGCACAAAGGACAGCAAAGTGCTTCTGAAGCTCCAGTTTATATTAGAAAACGGCAACAATGCAGTTAGGAAACTCAAAGAACTGATCTCAAAGAATTTTATTACCCCATGTAATGAATGTTACGATCTAACAAAATCCGGTTTCTCCTCAGCCCTGAATGAAGGACTTCTGAGTAATGACTATATTGCAGATGTAGTGAAAATAAATGTAAAAAAAAAAAAAAATGAAATAAAGTATACAAGATTTCCAAAGAAACCATCATCAGCTGTGCAGGCAAGGTGCTTCTGAATTTGTAGAAGGAAGAACCAGTTTATAGAAAAAGCTCCAAGTGTACAGAACGGTTATTATCTATCTATCTATCTATCTATCTATCTAGATATAGACAAAGACCAGTGATATACAGTGTGTGTATATGTACATATATATACCCCTATCTTATATAGGCTACCCCTATCTTTTTCATTCACCCTCAAAGCCTCGCTGAATGCTGCTCCATCCCCGCATGGCCTCTCTGCCTGTGTACCAGATGTTGTACGTCCTCACAGTATCTCTGGTTTATGAGCTTGTGATCCAAGCAGTGAGACGTCCTGCCGTGCTCTGCGGAGTGGGACGTCCTGCTGTGGGCGGCAGGCCCCTGTGTCACAACCTCCATACATCCGCCCTCCTGCCTCTCAATGGACTCCATGGTGCCACCTGTTTGGCATGATGTGAAAGGCCCACCGTGGTGTGCTACTCGCCAGCCCAGGTGTGGGCTCGGCGGAAGCAGAGAGAGCGCCCTCTGGCTTTCGCTTTGAGACGCTGCGGTTTTCCTGTGTCTGCTGTGTGCGTCGCCGGGAGGGTCCCGGTGCAGTCTGGTGATAATGGTGTGGTTGTGTCTATGGACAGACATCTTCATGACTGACTGACAGCCTCTCAGAAAGACGACGCTGCCGTTTGGGACCTCTTTCAGGCAAAGACGCTGTTTGTTTCCATAACGACTTTTTAAGGTCTTTGTCATGCTGAGGCACCAGCGTTCGTTTTGTGGAAATGTGGTTAACTGCGACTGTTCTCTTTGTGAAGATGTACGGTTCAGCCATCGCTCTGAATCCCTTCCGTATGTTGTGAAAGGTGAACAGCTGCTGGAAGACAAATGAAAGCGGTCAGCTTGAATTCCCAGAAGAAGCTCCTACAATAGCACTACAATAGCACTACAAATTTCCCTTGGCACCATTCCTGCCCGCTTTCTCATATGCAATTTCCTCCACTTATCCTGTGCTGACGAACCCTTAAATATTCCTCAATAAATGCCTCTGGTAGCCTACCCTATACACATCCCTTACACAGGACTGTTTCATATACATATGTGTGTGTGTGTGTGTGTGTTTGTATATGTGTGTGTGTGTATGTGTTTGTATATGTATGTGTGTGTGTGTTTGTATATGCGTGTGTATATATAAATAAATAAAGGACAAAACCGCTCCATCAACCATTGCCACAGCTCAATAAGCTATTATTGATCTCCCATATGCTGCCGTTTTCCTCCAGTAGGGCGGCGCCGCAGGGCACATTTAAGGACATCCTCTGCCCATTTTTATAGTAGTGCAATTTGTGAGGCCTGGCCTAGATCCACCAGTTCAGCTGAAGCGCATTACTAGAGAGGGGGCAGGGTGTACATTACCCTCTCCAGCCCTGGATAACACACCATTCTCATCACACGTCGGGTTTTTAGTGCTACACCTCTTTTTTTTCTCATTAAATTTGCCTTTGATGAAATGGTTGTTTTCAGTCTAATGTGAACAGTGGCTTTGCAATTCCAATTAAAAGGCAGTAGGGGTGAGAGAATAGTGTCATATTTATTATGCTCTGTGCTAGTCAGCTGCTCAGAAATCATATCATACAGTCATTTCCTCCATCACTACCAACCATACAGTCATATACTCCTCCATCACTACCAACCATACAGTCATATACTCCATCTCTCTCCCCAGGGAGTGACTGTAGCAGGGCACAACACCAGTAAATGATTGTTCCATCCCCCCCCCGTCCAATAGAAGCAAGAGTTTTTGGCAAGGACTTAGTTGTTAAATCTTTTGACAATAATATTTAGGGCCAAGTTTCCTAAAAGTGTCATAACAAAAAGACAAATGGTAGGGTGAATAATACATTGAACACTCATTAAGATGAACTTCAGTGCTTTTGGGAAACTGGGTTCAGAATGTTGATGAGTACAGTTACGCTGTGCACTGACATGCCCTGAATTCTGGACCTCAGTGGGATCCAGAAGATTCAGAAGATGCAGTGTTGTTAAAGTAGCAGATTGACCACCTTAACCACTTGCCATGTCCAA
This sequence comes from Tenebrosternarchus preto, assembly GCA_025802075.1. NCBI lineage: Eukaryota > Metazoa > Chordata > Actinopteri > Gymnotiformes > Apteronotidae > Tenebrosternarchus > Tenebrosternarchus preto. The sequence goes on along the minus strand of JAOYMR010000018.1, from coordinate 11,895,909 downwards.
CTGGTCTATTTTTAGCATCTCATTTGACTTGCTGTGTTCATGTGTGACCAACAGGAGGCGCTGTATGTGAAAATGAAACCCCTCGGATGGTTCCTGTGCTTCGCCCTGCTGTTCACCGCCCTCACCCACTCCTCACAAAGCAGCGAGAACCTCCAGCCGGACACCCGGCGGGGCCTGAAGCAGGCATTCCCTGCCCAGGCAAACACCCCGCAGGAACCCGGGCTGGGGTTGCCTCAGACCGGGGCCCAGAGGCTCCGCGCAGGTCTGCTCTCCCGTCCAGTCCTCCGACCAGCCGCCCGGCCCGAGGACGACGGCCTGGGCCTGGAGGACCTGAGCCCTGTGCGGCTGGAGATGGGGCCTGTGGAGAACGCGAGGGCAGGGGTGGGAGGCCACAGCAGGCTCAGAGGCGCCTCACACACGAAAGACAACCACCCTCCGGGAGAAGGGTTTCCACGCAACGGCCGGAGACAAGGCCACCAGCTCGAGCACAGGAGACATGGCCGGAGGGACAAGATGCGTGAGAAAGGTGCCTGTACAGATGGCTCTTAAATATTGATCAAGGAATTCATTAGTATTAATGAACACATGTCATAGGGGTGGTTTGACAGGCTGAAATGTATTGGCTAACAGAGGCGTTTCTAGGTGAAATGAACCATGAACGCCATGGACACTCCAGGCTTGATTTATTGATTTATTGAATAAATTCAATCTTTAATGCCGAGCTCTTCACAATGGCTTTAGCTATGAGCATTCGTACTATTATGAGTGTTCTTATTACTCCTCCTCCCTCTCTCTCTCTCTCTCTCTCTCTCTCTCCCTCTCTCCTTCCCTGACCCTAATACAGGATTAGGATCTTCGATGAAGGGCATGGGTGGGCTGGAACTTAACCCATACACCCTCTCACCCAATCATCATGCAGCCACACCAGCAGGAGTGCCATCCCCCACCTTTCGCATCCCAGTTGCCACAGCGACCAACGAACATCCCCCAACTCTCCCCCCAGCCGCCACCAAACCCCAGGTATCCCGTTCAGCCCAAAGTGTCCTTGAACACGGAGCTCTTTTGTGCTCAGAGTGCTTATAAAAGCTTCACTTTGGGGCTTTTTTTCAGCTTGTGGAGGGATTTATCCCTGTTTTTAACGCACTACTGAGATCTGTGCCTTCCGCATGACGTGTGTCAGAATGGTTCTGTTATTATAGAACAGAGAGTGGGAGAAAATGGTGCATTTGCTTGTAGGACAGTTGGGAAAATGGGCAGTTTGCCTGGTTTCTGTGCATTTTCAAACTATGGTTTTATACCATTCTCTTGTCTCAATACTCTCTTCTAAAAAGTTAAAGGAAGTACTTTTCACCATCATGAATTCCTGCCATTTGTTTTGAATTTTACTTTTTAAAAAAAAGTAAAATTCTTAATGATATTTAGTTTATTTACATATTCTCCGTATACGGGATATTGTGTGATATATGTGAGAAGGCAAATGCTGTTATCCACTAGAGGCTGCAGTACTGATGTAGATGCTTCACGTTTAGATCTCCAGGCTGTTCCTCACTGCAGGTGCTCCACACGTGAGGGACTGGATGTGACAGGTTTATTTGGTTCAATCTTTGTTTCAGTGTGACAGTGTATGATGGGGGGGGGGGGCAGGCCTCAGGGAGGTCCCCTTTATTCTCATTACACGGGCCAAATTACCCCACTCCCCCAGTGACTGCTGGAAAGGGGGCAGGTGTGTGTCTGTGTGTGTGTGTGTGTGTATGGTGGGAGTCCTTAGTGTCAGCAGGGCGGGAGGGAGTTGCTGCTTCACCACTCTCCTCCTCCACCTCCATCTGTTCTCCTCTTCCTTTTTGCTGGCTCCTTCTCATGCACTCCCTCCCTCCCTTTACACAGACTGCTGATCATGTTGTTTTTGGATTCATGTTGTTGCCATTCATGTATTCAGAGTGAGGACCATGTTTGGTTACCACGGCGTGTCGAGATTCCTTTGTCCAGAGAGCGTGTGCACATGGGCATGTGAGTGTGTATTACACGCTGTATTTGACTGGACTGGCTGGGTGGGTTCCCACGTATATACCTTCAGCAGTACTGGCTAGATGGGGAGATGGGCGTGGCAAACTGGTGCTCAGGCTGTTTGGATTGCTGTATAGAAACATGCCCACTTCCCTGGTGGGAGTCAGGACAGGCAGACCTGTGCTCCTGGTAGGGCTCATATGCCTGTATAGATCTGGCTTCAGTGCCTCGAATTCACCCCGGGTCCTCTTAATTAAGCTTCGATCAGTGCCAGCACTTAGATTAAGAGCCCAGCGAACCGCGGTTCGTTTGTAATTAATCTCAGTGCTCGCGATCGCCGGTGGCCCTGAGGAACGGTGATGATAAGTGTGCACTGCTGGAGAACTGGAGAACGTCGGAGTGAATATTTCCACCCAGGCAGGAAGTTTCTGCTTTGTTTCATTGTTTCAAGAAAATTAGACACAAAATCATGATTGCATTAAATGAGATAAATAAGCAAATGTTTGCCTGCCAGGTTATTAGGCTTAACTGCCTTAACTTGCAGGAATACATGCATTAATTTACAGTGGACTCTGGATACTGTTTGAAAATGACCCAGTTCTGATGCCATTTTCTATCCCATCTGTATAAATGTCATCGGTGTGTCAGGATGTTATATGCTTTGCTCCTTGATGTTGCTTTTATTGTAGCTGTAGATGAAGGGCATTGTTCACCTCTTACTCCTACACCACAGTCTGTCCCTCTATCTGTCTCACACCCATCTGACTGATTGTCTCACTCCCTGCTGATCTCACTGTGGATGTGCTGCAGTTTAGCATGGTAGAGTTACGGCAGCTTCTGGTAAGGATGCAAATGTCCTCTAGGTCAAACACACACACAAACACACACACATGCACACACATACAAACACACACTGGAACATGCACATGTACACTCGCGTAAACACACACACACACACACACACACACACACACAGTACCACAGACTTCAGAGAACTAGTAGGAGTACAGTGAACTTAAACAGTCCATCCAAAAATCAGAACGTCTGATTGGTTGGGAAAGGCAATTGCTTGTGATGGGCTGAAGAATGAAACAGACGTTGTGATTGGTTGTCGAAGGTGACAGAACCTCTTTTCCTTGGAACAAGGATAGAACACACACCCAGAGCACGAACAAAACTTTAGCACAAAGAACTGGATCTTCTGTTGCTGTGTGCCAACTGTGAAGTGTGAAATACAGCATTTCTGACACGTTCGGAGGAAGACATACTTTCACAAGTATATAACAAATTTAATCTCAGCTTTCAGCAACTAAGTCATGTGTTCAATTAACACTATTATGAGCACTTGATCCCACATGATTGCCTGATCTCCTTGTATAGAGAAATGGAAAGCTATGCCTCCTGTGTGTGTGTGTGTGTGTGTGTGCGTGCACTCAGAAGGCCAGCCGTGGAAAAGGTCAGGGTGAGGTGCTGCCTACGTTGGACATGACTATGTTCGACTGGACAGACTACGAAGACATGAGGCCTGTGGAGAACTGGCCATCCAACAAGAAAAAAGGTACAACACTGTACACATGATGGACGATACACACCACTGCCTTTCTCACGCGCACAGGAGAGATCAATACAAATGCTTAATTAATACAAGCTATTTCAGTTCCCAGCAAGATGAAAGCAGGACGTATATTTGTCTTTTATAATATCCATTATTGATTTGGAAACCTGAAGATGAAACTCCTGCTGTAATAGGAATCAAAACTGGGTACCATTGTAAAAAGTTTCTATAGCGCTAAATATTGTTTATATTTTTGTTTGTTTATTTGTTTGGAACAGACAAGCGGCGCAGCAAGAACATGAGCAGCAGCAACACGACTGTCGGTGCTGATGTCATTGAACCATGTGACCATCACCTCGACTGCCTCCCCGGTCAGCACCGCCACGAACCGGCCAATGACCATCCAGCACAATTTGACTAACAGCTGGGCCAACCAATCTCTAAAGCTTCCTTTCGCTCTGCCGCACCTTTGTAGGTTCCTGCTGTGACCTCAGGCAGCATGAATGTAAGCCCCACAACCGTGGCCTGAACAACAAATGCTTCGATGACTGCATGTGTGAAGAAGGTGGGTTGACACCATTAATAGCATCAGTGCAAAAAACAGCACCTGTACTGTTTGTTCTTTCGGAGGAGAATTGGGCATAGTCCTTTCCTCCAGTACTGTGAGTAAAAGAGGTGTGGGCATTGTTATTTTCTCCTCCAGAAGGAGGTAGCGCGTTGGGTTCTTAACGGCTTTCTCTGAATTTGGCCGTAAACTCACAAAACTCGGGAAAGTCGAACTTGGCCGCCAAACCTGCGCGTCTGCGGCTCGGTCTTGGGTTGAGCCGAACGCGGCGTGAAATAAAAGCAGGACTTGCCTGTCGTTCTCTCGCGAAGGTCTGCGCTGCTACGCCAAGTTCCATCGCAAGAGGAGGGTTACGAGGAGGCGCGGGCGCTGCGTGGAGCCCGAGTCCGCTGACGGCGACCAGGGAGCCTTCATCACCATCTGAGACAGAGACAGAGAGAGAGAGAGAGAGAGAGAGAGAGAGAGAGAGAGAGAGAGAGACAGACAACGCGCTGAGCGCAGCAACATATCCACTTCATCCCACTGACTGCAAGATGGTCTGAGGCTCAGTTTAACAGGACAGTGGGTCAATATACCAGCTTGCATGGCCCACTGCTCACGGTGGTCAACATACCACAGTCAGACGTCCACTTCTTAACTACATGTCGCTTGTACTGTACTTATGAGTTTGAGTCTGAGGAGAACTAACGGTCTTTTTTTTTATTTTTAATATAAGTTTACATACTGCCGCTTCCAGGCACATTGCTGTATTATTTCCAATAGTGAATGTTTACCTGCTTTTTTTTTTTAACCTGCATTTGTTTTGTACATTTTATTTATGGCACTGCTTATTGTTTGAGGTTATGGAAGAGCTGTTTGCTGAGATTGGTTTTAGCGATAGAAGCCCCACTAGATGGGGAGGAAGACAGGAAAGGGCTTTTGTTCTAAAGTGTTTTTTTGTTGTTGTTATTGTTCGGCATGTACTCAGAGTGTCTTCCTTTCATGATTTTATTTAATGAAGTTTACTTTAATGGACAGCTGGTCTTTGTGTAGTCCATTAGCTAGTCTTACTTATACTTCCTGTACAGCCTTGGGAACAAAACTGAATTTGTGCTTTTCTGACTTCAGTGTCCTAATTAAACTTCTACAGTGACTCATTGATTTTCTTATTGCATGGAGGCAGAACTTCATTTGAGCAACTGAGCCTTTTGGTGGAAGGTGTCACTAAGAGCTGCTCAGTTGTCCATTGCTTTCACTGCTAACAATAAGTGAGAGGTTGTGGGTGGGTGGGTACTAACAGTGTTTGCCTTTTTAGGAGAAATATTCCTTTATCTTAAGAGTGCAGTACCCTGGCCTTTGAAAGTCCATTTGAACCTTAGGAGGCAGTGTAATTAAAGAGTGGAAATTCTGACACCTCTTAGAAGAGGGACGGTAAGAAGCTGAGAGGAGAGAGCTGCCAAAACGCTTTCAGGTCAATGAGACGTCAAAAAAGACTAACAGAACCCATCTCCCATTGCCCTTTACAGCCAACGATAATACAGACCACGTACATTTTTGTACACCGTGGAATTAAATTGGCTTAAAAGCTTTTTCCCACTTTCAGGATACCACAGTCTTTGGGTACTAGGGTGTTTAAAGGTGACTAGAAGCTCGATAGCCCGTGAGAACACTGTTTTCTCTCCGTAATACGATTAGATCAGGGTGGGGAAGGTGTCTGAGAGCTCTGAGCCTGTTTGTCATTGAGTCGTGAGCTCTATGGGCAGGGCAGGAAGTCCAGCACAGAGCTCTACGCACCTACACATCCTCCACACTGGCAAAGTAACGCGTGCCAACGTGGGAATCGAGGGGCCGAAACACACTCCACCTGCAGAGCCAGTGACCTTCTCCTGCACTTCCTCCATCTCTCCCTCCATCTGTTTCTGTACTTATTCATTTCCAGGCACCACTTATTCTCCTTGTGGATGTTTCACTCACCCATACACTGTCTGCAATACACAATCTCGATTTCAAAAGTTAGAGGAAGGGCATTGGCACTATCTCCCACACACATCCACATCCACACACACATAAATACAGAAATGCATAAATGCACACAAACTGGTTTGACTCGCCTTTCCTGCACATAAATCAGAGTTCATATTTTGCTCTCTACTATACATACACTAATCAAGTCAGATCAATACCGCTAAGTGCTTACAAGAATAATATTAGCATTTGCTCACGTCAAACTCGGCACCGCCACCCCCCGAAAAAATAGAAATAAATAAAACAAAATAAAACATACACACTTAATCACACGGAGATGAGGTTGAGTCCCTTTTTCAAATGTATTTTAATACTGCCTCCATATACTGCACTGTTCTGGATGCTGGAGAGATGCCAGAGACATGATAGATCACACCCAGCCATGCACTGGCTGAACAGACTGACAGACAGCACCTGCCTCGAATGGTAAAATACTCTATAAAGCATGAGATAAGGAGAGAGAGAGAGAGAGAGAGAGAGAGAGAGAGAGAGAGAAGGACTTTCAGGAATAATGACATTGTGCACTGTTGGAGTGGGTGTTACTCACTTAAAGCTTGTCTAACACTTTTAAAGACACGACTGAAGTTAAAGCGATGGAGTCAATCGCAACACGGCAGGAAATGTCACCACACCACACTCATGAGAAATGGATTTCGTAATGAGTCCTGCTATTTTTTCCTGGTTTTCTTTTAATGACGTGCAGCAAAGCAGTACATTGAACCCTGTGCACAGACATAAATCCACGCCGTGTTCAGACTCCAGTATCCATTACACAATCGCCCACACTGAATCATATGAATCAAGGCCTTTAAGGGCTCCGGCATTGTGTCCCTTAGCCTAGGGCTAGCGGAAATCCGAGGTCAAAGGTCACACCTGCCGCAGTAAGCTTGAGAGAGGAGGCAGGACCCATCTGGTAGCAGCACGACAAAGGACTTGGTTCCCTGCGGTGAGTGAACCCCCAGAACGACCCTCCTTTCCTACGGGGCTAACAAACCTCATCCAGCTCATTCAATCAAACCTTAAGGGTGACGTACACATCCAATGAGATGTCACAGTATGGACAATAGCCTACAGACCACATCTGGCTAATTGAAAAGATTGACATAATCCGTCAAATTGTTGACAGTGTTGAATGTAACAGTTTCTTGAAAATAGAATTTTGTGCATCAGGGAACAGTATCAAATCAATCACTTTTCGCTAAAATATTAACATATATATAACATTCCATGGAAATTTGGTTTGATTTCGTTTTGCTTTGACAAACCTGCTTCCGAAACTATCGAACCATTCTAATAACCCAAACCAAGTACAACAAATAGAAGAAATTGAAATGTCAAGACTGATATTTCACAGAGGACTTTCCAACTCACTTCTATTTGAGGAGTCCCTTGATGATTATATTCCAATCTAATGTAACTCGCTAGAGGCACATAACAAGAGATTTAAGTGGAAACACAGAATGCAGCCAGTTTGCAGATATAAACTGGAATCTTCCAGCCACTGGGACACTGAACAGTCTTTGTGATGTTCATGTAGGGGTTGTTTTAGAGGCTGGTCCACCAGCAAAATAATACATAAAGAACGAGAACAACTAGTATAAATTAGCAAAATGGCTGAAGGAAGTAAAAAAAAATAAACAAATAGAAGATACAGATTAGGACAGATTAGACCTACAGATCGGTTGCACCAGCTAGAAAACCATTAAACAGCCTTGGCTTCAGTGCATGTATTGAAACATTAAGAAGGGGGAATTCAGAGTCACGTGCAGTGAGTCAGGACGTAGTCACATGGGTTTTGTTGTGCGCTCGTGCGGTGGGCAGCGCTGTATGCGAAAGTTTAGCCACTGGTAATTCAGTGCTAAGGGGCCGAAGTGAACAATAGTATTGATTGTATTGAACAGGTGAAAATGGAAATCCCGGCCATAAATCTCAAGGTAACTTTTTGTATTTACTCTGATACTGAAAGATTGCAAAATGTTTTAATTACGCGAACTTAAACCAACACGGAGTGTTCCATTACTTATTAGTTTCTCGGTTGTGTTTTCATTATATATTAACATGTTGAAAAACAAATAGAACAGTCTGGTACATTCTCAACGGGTTTGAGTTTCGGTATTTACATATAAACTTTTTTGCGTATATATTTCTTTATAAGTTCTTAAAAGAACCATTTCCTCTCAGTTCTTCCTTAAATTTGTAACGCCGCTCGCAGTGCGCAATGTGTATTGAGGTGATGTGACCACTGACACGGACGCACCTTCTTTATTTAGACATAAATGGCTGGCGATGAATTAGCGAACGTGCTCTCGAACTGGCGCGCCCTTATTGTGTGCGTGCGTGCGTGTGCTTGTGTGTGTGTAGGCCATCCTGCTTGTCCACTGGTTCCTGACCATCTGGTGAGTGAATGAAGTTTCTACTGTTTTTTTTCCCACATACCTGTGAAATTTTTCAAACTGTCCCAGTCCCAACCTCCCCCTTTCCAAAGAGGCAGAGTTATCAGTGTGGTGGAGGTGAGGTAGAATTTCTGTGTTGAAGAACTATAAAAGCCATTCTAGATTCAAGCAAGACAAACTCCCAAGCTGTGGTGAGATCAAAACACAAAATAATAGGATTTACAAACTCGATAACGGAAAAAGAGACGGCTCTGTTTGAAACCTTCTTTTTCTTTGTGACCACATAAGCCAGATTTTCATCCCATGCACGCTACAGTTGTTCAGAACATCAATCGAACCTGACCTTTCGTGATACGTCAAATGTCACTCGTGACTGAAATAGTCCAGTCAGTGAAACTAAACCTATCAGGATTCCAAAATCTCTTAAGTAGTCTCACAAATGCATGACATGTTAAACTTACGGCGCGGGGGGGGGGGGGGGGGGGGGGGGGGGGGGGGGGGGGGGGGGGGGGGGGGGGGGGGGGGGGGGGGGGGGG
>JAOYMR010000018.1:11860570-11886752 GCA_025802075.1 Tenebrosternarchus preto | reverse complement strand
TGCCAGAGGTATAAGACAGGTGAATTCTTTGCAATTTTTGCTATTTTAAAAATCCACTTAAACCTTTGTTGTTGTTGCCCCCCCCCATTACTCCATTCTGTAATGTTTTGTTCTGTTGCCCTGAAGTGCTGTATTGTGTAATCATTCTGTGTGTAATGAACAGGGGTTGCATGGTCTTGCTACCTTCCTCTTACGCGTGGGGGAACTTCACCGTTTTGGCCTTGGGGGTGTGGGCGGCTGCTCAGAGAGATTCAGTAGATGCTGTACTGATGGTAGGTATTTGGTGCTATTCCAGTTTGAACACCCTAAACCTTGATGGAATATGAATTAAATAATATGTGTCAGTTCCTTCTATAAAGAAATTCAGTACTGTTGTTCAGCATTCACAGCACTCATAAGCTTAGACTGTATTTGTTTGCCCAAACTTTAATACAAACACTACAGTGCTGAAATCATGTTAACAATTAAAGAACAACAGTAACCGTTACCTGTGTTTGAGAGGGAATATTACAAAGGCGGTCACACATGTGCTTAAAGACTGTCCAACCACACTCTTTCTACTTCTGGTTTCAGTTTCTGCTCGGAATGGCTTTAACGATAGTGACTGACATCGTCCACTTTGGGATCTTCTACTCTGTGAACGACAGCATTTCGGACAGGGCCAGAGACATGTTTCGCTTCAGCATGGGCATGGCCATACTTAGCCTTATCCTAAAGCCTGTCTCCTGCTTCTTTGTCTACCAGATGTACCGCGAGAGGGGAGGCGAGTACAACATTAACTTCGGTAAGCTCATGTCTTATCGGTAAGTGTCGCTGCTCTGGTTTGGAACCGCTCGTGCAGTGAGCTCTGGTTTGGATTCGAGCGCTCGTGCTGTGAGCTCTGGTTTGGATTCGAGCGCTCATGCAGTGAGCTCTAGTTTGGAACTGCTCGTGCAGTGAGCTCTGGTTTGGATCTAACCACTCATGCAGTGAGCTCTGGTTTGGAACCTCTTGTGCAGTGAGCTCTGGTTTGGATCTAACCACTCGTGCAGTGAGCTCTGGTTTGGAACCTCTTGTGCAGTGAGCTCTGCTTTGGATCTAACCACTCATCCAGTGAGCTCTGGTTTGGTACCTCTTGTGCAGTGAGCTCTGGTTTGGATCTAACCACTCATCCAGTGAGCTCTGGTTTGGAACCTCTTTTGCAGTGAGCTCTGGTTTGGATTTAACCACTCGTGCAGTGAGCTCTACTTTTGAACCGCTCAAGGCAGTTGACGCTGCGTTACTCTCCGATGCATGTCCTCCCGTTCGTGGCCTCATTTAGATGTTTGTATGTCAGATGTTTGTTTATTGGATGTTTGTTTGGAGGGGGTTGAGTTTTTCAGCTCTACTTCTTTCCCTGTGAGTCTGCGGAATATTGATGGAGATACAGAAGAAAGTAGCATGCTTCATTTTGACACTGGGTAACTTTGTGAGCAAGTGAGAAAACCAGTGAGTTTCTCTGAAACAAACTGCGGAATTTTCCGTCAAAGCAGGGCTGTACCTAAGGTTAGAGAGACGGTCACAAGACAAATGCCTGATGTGGGATCAGAGGAATGGGCCTACTGCTCAACAGAGCTCCACAGAGATAAAGACCATGAACAACTTTATGTGGGATCAGCACAGAATTTTGCAACCATAAGTATAATTTAAGGACTGACTCAATGAAAAGTATGTTAACTCTTCATTATAAATACATAGAGGTGAAAGTGTAATTCCTGGTATATACAGCTGCCTTTTGATAGCATGTTACAATCTTCTGATAATGTAACATTACAGGGCTTCCCAATTTGCCTTTACTCATGTCTGACTCGTGTGTTACGCGTGTCTGACTCATATGTTACACGTGTATGACTCGTGTGTTACACGTGTCTGACTCGTGTGTTACACGTGTCTGACTCGTGTGGTACACGTGTATGGCTCGTGTGTTACACATGTATGACTCGTATGTTACACGTGTCTTGTCACGTGCCATACATCAGATGTGTGCGTGGTGTGTATGGTAGCGCATGTGGCTGTGATCCATCTCAGGTGAGTCCTGCTCCTGGAGTGTCCATGTGTCCCACACGGTACAGTTCGTCCATCACCCCATGTTCACACACCTGGTTTAGCTCACAAGCCTGACGAGACAGGTGATCAGGTAAAGAGAGGCGTTTTAGAGCAGTAGAGGCCGTTCATGTTGCAGTGTAAGACCACCATAGGAGCAGGCAGGTGAAACGCGAGACAACAGAAAACTATTTTTTGTACTGTGAATTGTAATATTACAGCTGTTGTGTCATGTTGCATCATTTGCAGAGTTTTATTCCTAGTCACCATCATCCACAAGGACACAGATGAGATACAGCTCCTCGATGTTAACATGTTAGATAAGATTAATTGACATTATTATGTAAAATTGTCTCTTTAATCTCTTACCGTTGTATTGTTACCTATCCTCTGCTCTTGTTTTCACTCTCTCTCACCTGTCTCTGTCTTCTGTTGTCTGTCTGTCGGCCTGTCTGTCTGTCGGCCTGTTCGTCCGTCCTCTCTGTTCCTGTGTCCCACCTGCTGCTGGTCAGACCTGGAGACGTCTGTGGACAGCCGCTGTACCACTGACAGTGCAGACAGCACCTTGCTGGGCCGTCGCTACTGAGAGCTTTCGTTTGCTCCCCGCCCCCTCATCCCCTGGCTCCGCCCACAGCATTGCTAACTTGTTACAACTTGTTACTTTTGTTCTCCATTCCTCTCCTTTGGTGTTTTGTGCTGTGAACAAACTGACCTTCCTCCCCTGTCACTGTCTGTCATTTTGTTACTGTTGTTTCAGATTTTGTTTGAATGTGTTTGACAGTGTGAGTATACATGTGTTGACATCCATTTTTTAATTGTAAAAAAAAAACCCAGATCATATTGTAGATTGTATTACAAAAAAAAAAACCTCACAAGTCCTCCAGGCTTACTATCAAATCTGCATGTTGTGAAAGCATTTGTAAGTTAGAGGGAGGAGACAGTTGTGTTGAAGATCAGAGCAGAGATTATTGCTTTGTGAGATGAGTGTCAGTCTGCAAGGCTTTCATATTTTCAAAGTTTTTCATATTTCTCTTTACAGTCAAGACCTATTAGACTGTCGATGCCAAAATATGATAACAGGATGTTCTTGGTATATTTGTGCCTTTTGAATTTGAAGTTTTTTGTTTTGTGTCATTGATTGAAGAAAGAGTGTTTATTTTTTATTCGTCTAAGTTATTTCTGGATTGGATTTACCAAGCTGCATTTTAATAAATGGTTTTTAAGAAAAGGAGGACTTATTTTTTGGCCTTGTTTGTTGTGAACTTTCTGTTCTAGATCTTTCCTTGTTAACACATCGCTGGTGATGTAAAAAAGCATGCTGTAACAGTGCAGTTATTAAATAAGAGTATACAATGCTATATACCAAGAACTATATATTAACTGCAACAACAAAAATAAGTGTTATGCTGTCACTCTGGGTATGCTGTTATTCAAGCCATGTTGCCACTCAGGGTATGCTGTTGTTCAGGTCATGTTGCCACTCAGGGTATGCTGTTGTTCAGGCCATGCTGCCACTCAGAGTATGCTTTTATTCAGGCCATGATGCCACTCATGATTTGCTGTTATTCAGGACATGCTGCCACTTAGGGTATGATGTTATTCATGGCCATGCTGTCAGTCAGGCCCTGCTGCCACTCGGGCTGTGCTGCTGCTCAGCTATGCTGCAGACTGCAGCAGTCTACCACAAACACTCTGTACATGAGTGAGTTTCTATTCAGAACTTCAGTCCAGAGGGCTGATTTATGGAACCTCAGTTCCCTTACTTTATGATTAACTATATAGTCATACACCAGTAATTGAATTGGATTTTCATTTATAATAAAGTATAATGAAACCTCATTGGTTTTATGATTTTATATACATGTAATTCATATGCTGTGCTTAGCATGGGCTGTCAAAAATATCTGCATTATTCATTAATAATGTGCTGTTGATTTCAAAAGAACTTAGAGGTCTTTATTGGAAAGGTGTTCTGTATCCTACCAGGATTGAGGTGCTGGTACTGACTGATTGGCATGTGTTCCCTGTGTAGGTGGACAGGCAGATTTCGTGTGTGAAATGGGGTTGATGTGTATCTGTGTATGGTGGGTCTCACATTTGTGTGTGGTAGTAAGTAGTGTCTGTGTGTGTTGAACAGGTGAGACTGCGGGTGAATCTGCATATGTGAATCTGTGCATTTGTGTGTAGTGGACTAGTGCATCTGTGTTTGGATGGACAGATGTGTCTGTGTTCAGGTAGACAAGTGCTGTAGAAGCTTAATGACCCCTCGTGCCTCTGGTCTTCTGTCCCCAGGTTTTCCCACTGTGACACACAACAGGGACGTCTACCAGTCCATCGACCACCAGGACCCCCCGGGCAGCTCAGCCAGGCCCTTTGTCCAAAATGAGGACCAGAATCCCAGCATCCGCTCATACTGATGCCCCTGTTAATGAATGGCAGCTTTCTGATGGCCCTGATATTGAATGACACCTTGCTGATGCCCCTGTTAATGAGTCATATCTTACCGTTAATGAATGACACCAGTACTGATGCCTCTGTTATTGAATGACACCAGTACTGATGCCCCTGTTAGTACTGATGCCTCTGTTATTGAATGACACCAATACTGATGCCCCTGTTAGTACCGATGCCTCTGTTAATGAATGATTTATCCCCTTCTCAGTGGTTACTGGCATATGCTGTAGTGGATGTTGGCAGAGGGCAGATGCAGGGGCAGGTTAAAGTACGGTGATGCCCAGCTGTATTCCTCAGCGTGGGCAAGGTATGTCTTCCAGTTTTCCAGTGTGTTTACTCTCGAGCCTTAAAAATGTCTTTTAAGTTTGGGGGATGACAGGTGCCAGTGTATTGATGTGTTGCTTAGCCTTGTACACTAGGTTATGTGATCACACCAGATGTCATTGGCAGCTGGGACTGACAGCTTTTCTAAGCACATAAATAGAAGGTCAGTTGTGGGATTTGGAGATATATCATACATACGAGTCATTTAATGACAAAGAAAATCATTTCTGTTTAGATTCATGTAGTATAAATAAACACCCAGAACATGTTATTACCTAACCTGTTATTATGCCCTTTTAATGTGACTGAAAACTGGTAATGACCTATATCCTAAATGTTATTGATAAAGTCCATCTTAAGATGAGCCTATATCATGACTATTTCTGTATGAAACTTTTTGTCAGACTTACCGTTCTTTTGAAACATCTGGGTGTGTTTATTGGAAATCTTTTGGAGGGAAAATGCTGTATAATGGTTGTTCGGTTCAGTTTCTCATCACTCCTCACTCCTCTTTATTTAGTCAGTTTTCTAAACATCTTTGATGAGAGACATGGTTGCTTGGTAACACAGTAGTTTTTTTTTTCTCTTGCTGGGCAACATCTGAGTGTTTTTTCTTTGTTCTTGTCTGTGAAGGAAGTTGTCTGTTGACAAATTAAACCTAGTCGTAGAGTAAATGAGTCTTTAGTGGTTTGCCATTTGAAAATCCCTGTGTCAGGGGCTGGAGTTTGTGTGACTTGGAAGAGAGAGTTAACATTACTGTCACCAAGAACAAACATGGAATGAGTAGGTTGAGCTCTGAGCAGCTCTGTGGAAGAACAGTCTGAGGCAAAGTGTCAGGTTCCCCAGTCCACCCCAGGTTTTTCCCTCTCTCAGGTTCTCCAAACCACTTCTGGTTTTCCCTCTCTCAGATTCCCCAGTCCACCCCAGGTTTTTCCCTCTCTCAGATTCCCCAATCCACTTCTGGTTTTCCCTCTCTCAGATTCCCCAATCCACTCCTGGGTTTTGCTTTTCCACTCATTATCCTGTCCCCCCACCTGTTCCCATCACCTTCTATTTTCTCCCTTATTTAAGCCTCCTGGTTTGACCTCAGTTTATAGTTTATTGTTTTGGAGTTTTCCATGTTGGTTTGGGCTCACGGTCTGGATTTATCGCTTGTATCCCTTTCTTACTGTTTTTCTAGTCCTGGTTGTTGTTTGTGGTTATTGTGTCTCCCTGTTTATCGTTTTGGCTTTTGTTGTGTCTTTTCTAGATCTGTGTTGCCTTGCTCTTCTGTGGTCAACTTTGTTTCTGTCTAGTTTAGCTTTGTTTGGATAGTCTTTCATGTTCTGTTTTTTGTCTATCCCCTGTGTTTGTGACTCCTCTTGTTCACCCCACTATGTGTGGTTAGATGTTATGCTGTGTACTTATGGTTCTCTTGCAATGTTTGTTTGGCTGTTCTCCTGTTTGTGTTCCTTCCTCTTGCTTGCTGTGTTTATTAAAACCCTGTTTGTTTCCATCTCTGCCTGTAATCCTCTTGCCTCTACTCTGCACACGCGCTCAGCCCCAGTCACGCAAACGTTACACCGAGAGAGGAAGAATGTCTCTGTACATTTAATGGAAGTAATATTAATAACTTACTGCAGTGAATCAGACATTCACACTTTATGTAGGAATCAGTAGTTTATTTTTTATATTATGAATTTTTGTTTGTTTTTTTTGGAAGACTTAATAGCAGGTTACTCCTGTCAAGAGTATTACTGATTTCCATAGGAACCGTGTAGTATGCTAAGGAGATGATGGTTTGTTCACTGTTACACCGATTTGTAGCTACGCTACATCTTCGTTTGGATAACTTGCAGCTACTCCTTGCCAGTGATGGGCAATGACTATGACTATATTAAATTGCAAAGAGAGCTGTTGTCTCAGTACAGGTGGAGAGGAAGATGGTTGTTAGAGAGCTGGTTAGCAAACTTATACCTCTGTGTTTCAGCCGTTATTCTTTTTCTCTCCATGCCAGCGGGGATTATTTATACAGTGTCTCCCTTCACTCATCAGTACCTAATGTGCTGCTTAGAGCCACGGGCTGGTGGTGAATACTGATTTGAAATGATTTTATTTGTTATTTGCTTACAAGATGTCTGAATGATGAAGTAAAAATACAAACCAATAACCCAGAACATGCAGACTCCTCACTGTGCATCAGCATTTAATTTCCTCTATGCTGTCAAAATCCATTTTACTTTGATAGTTTTATTCAAGATTTATCTACTTATTCGCAAATAGTAAAGCATCTTGACTAAAGCTAAGTACTTTTAAGGTGCAATTTGTTATATTTATTAAAGATATTTGACTTGTATTTTGAAAATATTTCTTACCAGTAAATAATTGAAATGGTTTAGGCCGTATTCTGTTGTCCCGAGTGATAGGCCGCTCTTACAGATGTTTGAAAGAAAAAAATTGAAGTGTCAATAAAGAACAGTTTTTCACGAGACCACGTTTTCAATGCTAATTAGTGTGTTGTTTATTAAAAAGAAGCAGTCAACAGAAACGGCGAGAGCTCATCCTACAGGGAGGGTAGAGAGAGTAATATCTAACCACAAGTACATTATGAAAATGGCAGGTGACCCAGTGGAACATATAGGCTCTAACACATCCTCACTGAAGTAAACGTACACAAAAACAAACCAACAGCAGCTACTAGACCATACATTAAACATAACTTGGAGGCTGAAAGGAGGCACACGATATCACAGGAGCTTCCCCTGCCTTCACTCACACAGGTGCACTGCCGCACTCTTAAAGGTACAGTATACCAGCTGTTTATTTGTTCATATTAATTAACGGTTATGCTGCGATTTACAGAATTTATTTAACATGCACTAATAATTAAAATCCGTTGCATGCAAATGTCATGCCAAGCTTTCCAGGGAAGTTATTGTTTCTCTCTCTCTCTTTCTCCTTCTCCACGTGTGGGCACCTGGGAGAGATCTTAAATAATTAGCAGCTGATCTGTTAATGATTTCTTCCTGCTGAACCATTAATGGACAGCCATGCTGATGTCCACAAGGACAATGTTGACGTTGATTAATTTAAGGTTAATCGGCACAGGGTTTCGCTTGTGCGTCTTCAACGACTCCTGTCCTGCCCTGTCCTGTACTATCATGTCCTGTCCTGTCTTCTGTGGTGAAAACTGGGAAGACTGGTATTGTTATTTTTTACATTTGTCAAAAAAATACTGAAAGAATGATAACAGGCTGTTAAATGTTGGTGCTTTGTAAATTGATAAGACATTCATCAAATGAAGGTGATTCCAGGTGAGTGACTGGACTATACTCTAATAAGAGTTATATATATGGAGTGTGTATGTCATGTGTGTCCCCCTTGTGCATGGATTCAAGGCCTCTGAAAGTGTCCTGTGGTATCTGGCACCAAGATGTTAACAGCAGATCTTTAAGTCCTGTAAGTTGTGAGGTGGGGTCTGGGTGGATTGGACATGGTTTTTTCTGGGCACTTTGGACAAGACCTTGAACTTGAACGTTGCTCAAACATTCCTGACATATATTGCAGTGTTGAAAGAGACCACTGCCATTAGGGAACAGTGTTTCTGTGAAAGGCTGTACTTGGTCTGCAACAATGTTTAGGTAGGTGGTACTTCTCAAAATAACAGTCACACGAGCACCGGGGCCCAATGTTTCCCAGTATGGAGCATCACACTGCCTGCCCTGCCATGCTTTCTTCCCATAATACCTCTTGGTGATGTGTCTTCTCCAGGTAAATGACACACACACACACACACACACACATCTGGCCATACACACCATGAGGATGAGCCAGAGAAGAAGAACATAACCAAACAAACTCTATTTCTAAATTCAGGAAGTTGATTACTATGTGGCTTTAGCATTCAAACCACATGTAAAAGCGGAAGCCTGGTTGACTTTGCCATTAGTCTCATGAGTTTTAAGGTGGACTGGAAATTTTGAATTAGAATCTGGATAATTGTCATGGTGGCTGCCTTCGCCTCCTCTCTTGTCCTGTGTCTGTGGGTAGGTGTGTCCTTGCGTTGTGCCTATTATATGAGTGCGTGATGCATATGTCACCCTTTAGTCTTTGTTGACATTACGCGTGAGTCTCTGTTTATTTATATATTGTATATATTATTTACATATACTCTTATACATACATTATATATACAAGATATCTGTAATATATAGTATATGAAATAGTATATGACCTCCCACACAAAAATATGTTCAAATGCAAGATATCGGTATTGGATTGGTTCCGAAAAATTGTCATCACACCATCTCTAGTCAGCTTGCACATTTTAGTCAGTAAGCAGCTATACAGTCCCAGAGGCAGCAGGTTGCAACATACTGTGTGTTATGACTCTGTTCTATCATAGCCAGTATTAACTTTTTCTGCAGTTTGTGCTACAGAAGCTCTTCTGTGGGATCGGACCAGACGGGCTTACATTCGTTCCCCATCGCATCCGTGAACCTTCATCTCTTATGACCTCATCGCCAGCTCAGTGGATGTCCTTCCTTGGACCACTTTTGGTAGGTACTAACAACTGCTCGCTGGGAACACTCCACAAAACGTGCCATTTTGGAGATGTTCTGACCCAGTTGTCTAGCCTTCACGATTTAGCTCTTGTCAAAGTCCCTCGGGTCCTTACATTTGCCTAGTTTTCCCTGCTTCCAACACATCAACTTCCAGCACTTTTCTGCTAAACCATTTGGACTCTCTGCCGTCATGAATTTCAGGTTAGCTCTACTTAAACAAACACTGAGTTAAAGGGATCGCATATGCGATTTGGGCACTAAACACTTAGCATCTCTGGAACACCAACAACAGCATGGAAGCCAAACTATGCTAGGCAGCCTGACCTTATGACCTCTGAGAACTCTTACATGCTGGTGTTAGACCTGCAAACATAACACATGTATACTCTCTCTATTATTAAAACCGTCTCGCCTGAAGAACTTTACTCAGGATATTCTTCATATATTGCATTTTTACCATGTAACTGATTCATCCTCTCCATATGGGTCTGTCATAATTACATCTGTAGTCATTTTGAGTCCTAAAATAGCATCTGATGGTAATTAAATCTGAAACAACTGTCACCCACTAATGATATAGCTCGGACAAAAAAGGTCATTAATGGTAGTTATGTAACTGGTGCAGCTGAGATGTTCTACAGCTGACCTGCTTTGTGTGTTGCTGGTGTAGTTTGTCTAAATGAGGACAGTGGATGCAGATTCATTACAAACAGGTGTGAACTCCATTACTCCCAGATTAATGGGCTGGAAATTCTACAACAGGGAAAACAAAACCCTTCTGTGTTCTTCCAAGAGTAGAAAGCTATAGGCCGGCATAGGTTTTTATGGTCATATAAAGAATTGGGACATTAGGTCTCAGTGGACATGAAAGGGTGGAGAATGGTGAGACATGTAAGGGTGGAGGATGATGTATGATCATAAAGATGGGGATGGCTCTCACACACACACACACACACACACACACACACACCCCAGTACAAGTTCTGTCACCAAATGCATTTTTAATGAGCCTCATCTCCTTGACTTCTGTGCACAGGACGACCTTCTCTTGAGGACAGACGTGACCCCATTACTTCAAGCACACCCATGTGACTAAACAGCCTTGTCTCACACACACACACACACACACACACACACACTGCAAAGGCACACACTCACTCCCACAGAGAGGATGTTCACCGGGTTTACAAAGTTATGACAGCACTAGGCCCCTTTCATTCCTCAAGATTATGCTGATATAAAGGCAGCGGTTTGTTGCCAGGCAACACTGTTAAATCCATGAAATTCCATAGGAATTTTTTAAAACGTCACAGACAGTAAAAAAGTAATGAAGGCCATTTGCTTCCTTCATTCGAGATGAGCAGCAAATCATTTTTGCGCCTTTTTAAAGCTCACGATTGCGATGTTTTAGTGTGGCATAATAATAAAATACAGGCTGAGAGAAGAGAAAGCAAGAGAAAAGGATGATGTGTAAAATGGAAGAGAGAAACTCTGGCCTGATTTCACCCTGCGGTCCAATCAGGCTCAGCAGCTCAGAGGGGACTCGGAGGGGAGCATGCGGCCGTCACAGAGCGGCCCGGGGTGGGGGGAATCGACTCCTCGCCTCTGGGACAGTGGCGAGGGTGGAGTGGGGTGGGGGTTTAGGGGAGGGATGGGGGTAAGGGTGGGAGCGTTGCTGGAGTGCAGAAGCCTCTGTTAGCTGTCGTGTTTTTTCTAGTTCAGCGTGATTTATGAGCTGATCAGATATCGACCCAGCCGCAGTGCGATCGCCGCACACGGACTGCTGGTTTTGTGCATCACTGCAGTTACTGGCTATTGCCCATAAAATTACGAGCTTGTTTATTTTTTTTTAAATCAGCTACTCTTTGTAACACCTCCTACATTCCTGTTAGGGATTTGAAGTGATCTAGAGCTCAGAGGAAGAGATTAGTGCTCTGTTTGACATGCCCATCCTTTTGTTAGGGTACAGCAAAAATGATCTGTAAATTACTATAATCAAGGGGGAGACAAATCCATTTAAAATCTCTTTAATGATGCATTAACCTGGATGCTTTAACAGAGAGCACAGCAACTACAACCACCATTTTTGTGAACATCCTTTTTCTTTGGTCTAAGTTGTTTTATTGCTGCAGAATAATTTGCACTTAGTCATTGTTTGCACACACCTTAAAAGCCTCTCTGCTTTCTGCTGCTTGGTTTCTGTAGATTGAGAGGAGCTGTTTATCTGATCTCTGACAGGTTTGCTCACAGTGAGGTCCTCTGTTGGCCCTCCTCAGACAGGGCAGTGACAGGGATCACTGCACACTGTGATTGATGACTGCCCGTAAACACACACGCTAAACTCTCTGAACAATTCTGAACAAACACCAAAATATGATCCGCTAAAAAAAGTCAGAGCAGTAAAGTAGAGATACAGTGAATTTTAGCTATTATTTGAGTCATGTGTTTATGCTTGTACAAATACACAAAGAGTAATTTATTCCAGCTGTGCACCAAAACCACTTTGTCATAATGCACTAAATTCAAAAGATCTTCAAAAGATACTTAAAGACCTTCAAAAGATACTTAAAAATAACCAACCATTAAAATTTGCTAAAGAACGTCCAGTCATCAAATTTGAGTGCTCTTTCTCAGCACACACTCTTATTATTTAGGGTGGAGTTTGGTCTCTATGACATCCTCATATCTAGTTATGAATTGCAAACAGTAAAAAAATTCCCTTTGAACAACACTTTTCCATTTTTATTTAACCCCTCCTTTTTAATCCAGTACATAAAGAATATAATTTCTATTGTCATCACTAAACCAGAGTTAATTTCCTCCCTCTTTTTATATTCTGCACTTACCAGAATGTCTCAACACATAATTTATAGTACAGTTAAAATATTACTGCTGTGACAAAAGTTGATATTTCGTTACATACATTTTCCCAACCATCTATTGACCTAAAGTTTCCACACTTTGAAACGGGAAGATGTTGGTCATGTCCTCTCCACAGTAATTATGAACATAACTCACCTTTTGTGCTCCTGTCCCCAAGATGGACTGTATCAACTATAATCCATGCAGCAGATTTTCCTATTACTCCTGTCCACTTTTGTCATTTAATGTACATTGGCCTATAAAAATCCACCATAGAACATTTATCATATACGATGTCCTTCACATAACACACATCACTGTGTGAGCTGGATTTCTAGTGGCATCTGTGTGTCAGGGCATCTGTGTGTCATGGCATCTCTGTGTCAGGGCATCTGTGTGTCAGGGCATCTCTGTGTCAGGGCATCTCTGTGTCAGGGCATCTCCGTGGTGTTTCTCTGCTTGTTCTTCCAGCCGGTGGTCTTTGCTGGGGTTTCACTGGGCTGTAGGATCAGAGTATTTTTACTCTTGTTTGAATCCCAGTTGTAGATGGTGGAGCAGCCATCGCCGGTACTAGAACATGAAAAAATGCAATGAACATCAGTAGTTTGTCTCCACATCTGCACTTACACATCAGGTAAACAACAGACAAAATTCAAAAAGGTTTTAGGAACTGAAATTCATATTATATTAGTTTTTAATATAATAAAATTACCCATGTGGTGAGTCAGTGGTCATTGTCGTATCCTCACAGATCTTCAGCATGGTCTCACTGTGATCATCTTCATTGTCTTTCAGAACCTGGAACCTAAAAGCAATCGACACCATCAAGGCACAGTTGAGGTTTATTAATGTCATAATCAATTATTATGGGATGTGATGGGTATTAAACAGTCTGGAGGTACCTGGGCTCCAAGCGTTCTTTTACTTTTGCTATGGATGAGATATATGGCCCGATCTGCCGAGCGATGGTAGTCAAGTAGGAGTTTTCCTGCTTCAGCTGGAGAAGATCGTGGAGCTGTGCTGAAATGAAGCAACAAGGATGACATCAGCTGAGGTGTTCAGTGCAAATCTCCAGGTAAGTTATAAGCTGATAATATCCCTTACCTTCATAGATATCTTGCTCATTAGTTACCCTTTGTAAAGTCTCCTCCCACATCTGGAAAAAAACAAAAAACAACACACTGAGATGAAGCTTAGTCCACGCTAACTCATCACACAGCGATAGTAGGTACTTGTTTACAATGCTTGTCGGATCTACGGCAGAGCCTCACCTCCTCCATCATGCCCCTACGTGTCTGCACCATGGAGCACTGGGACGTGATTTGTCCATCGATGTGCAGAGAGCTCTCCAGTATCTCTGACATGGCATCCGTGTCAATAAGGGAATGGTGCTTGGTCAGATCACGGTGCATCGCCTGCACCCGATTCTTCAACTTCTGCACCTCTGTCTGCAGAGCCTGGTCCAGAGAAGCATTTCATGAACGTGTGAAGCCAACCACAGCTTGGTATTCTGTTTACCCACATCCAACCACCTCAGCTGTGATGTAGGACAAGTTTGCCCTGCTACATGAGCGTACTGTCCCAGGTGACCAGTGGCTGTCTCACCTGATAGCTGTTCTCATAGTTTCGACAGTGCTCTGAGAAAGCCGTGCCCCCATCCTTGGCCAATAAGACTTTGGTACAGATGTATCGATGAGAAGCAGCTCGATATCCCAGGGAGGAGCCCTGTGGCGTGGCACTGAGAGATGGAGGCTGGCACGACATGGACCAAGCAGACCGCAGCCTGTGGAGGGAAACGCGAACACCATCTCCTACAGACCTGTCATCTAACATGCACACACTATCAGGGTCCAGTATGCCAGTGCAAGTTTAAACTGTCGTCATGGAAAATGACGTGGAGGAAGCTGTCTGCCTTTAAAGGCTTTAGAAAAAGGAGAGAGTAGAAAACAAGCCGTCATCGCAGGGTCTTTTTTGCATGACGTCTCGTTCTGTCTGCTTGACAGTCTCTCCCTCCCTCACCTTATTTCATGCACGCAGAATTTCAAGCAACATAGTCTGCATCAGCCTATAACTCATGGGGGGAGCATTCTAAGAACAGGCACTCTGACAGCCCTGTTTACAATGCCGAGTGCCAAACAACTATTCAGGAATCTCTGTATCACAGAACTATTCTTAAAGCATTTCAAGATCATATTTTTAAAAAATGCCCTTTGTAGCTGCACGGTATTAACGTGCTCTGAAAAAGAAATATTATACATCCCTTCAATTATATACTCTTATGAACAAATGTAAACTGCTTTATAAATAAGCAAGGTAGCAAACGAGTTTACATAATCACTAGGCCTTCCATAAACCCATTTAGAAAGGAAAATGTGTTTTTTTGGTACGATATCACACTGAAAAATCTCAGAAACCTCCTTACAGCCATCTGAGGCTCATCCAATCAGTTAATACAGTGCACATCTGACTGAAACCATATGACAATAAAATCATTAAACAACAGAAGAGAAGGTGGATTACCGTAATGGCAAGGGTCTTTCAAGCTCTTTCCTGATTGCTGCACACACGTGTGCCGTGATGCCACGGTCTGGGAAGAGTCTCTAGGTGCTGCTCCTTTCAGCCTGACACCTATACTGTGCTCTGTCAGGAAGCCCCACCCACTCATTTGACCCCTACCAATTTAAGACATCGCCACGGGAAACGGCATCAGGGGGTATGGAACAAAGGCCTGAAGAGTTCCGTGTAATTATGATATAAATAGTGAGCGGAACCCAAGAGCAGACTGTTGCCATGGCTGTGGGAGACTGGGAGCAGGCGTGTTTGGCAGCAGAGGGGCGGAGCAACCAGTGATTTATGTGGAAAGTTGCTGGGGGCACCTGCGTCATCCACTGTCCACAGAATGGATGGGGGGGCGTGTGGGAAGCTGAGGAATTCTTTGCGGTCACCTTTGCTTCTGTCAAACGTGACACTGGACATGTGTAACACTGTAAACACAACCTAATTCCAATAGATAGAAGAAAGGGATGGGGATGTGAGGGGTGGGTGTGGGGTGGGGTGGGGTGGGGGTTTCCAGGAAGAAGAAATCCTAAGGAAAGGCTACTGTTCCTGCTATGAAAGGACACACAGAATCAACTGTGGCAGCTACTAGAAAACTTAAAATAGAGACTGGCTCGAGCCAGCGAGACTGGTGCCACACTTGGTTTACCACTTCATACGCTTAAATTTCTCAGAAAATGGTTATAAAAATATGGATCAGTATATTAAGCCAGTGAGAGGAGCTGTGCCCTTTCAAAGTCCTGTGTCATTCTTGGATTTAGTCCATCTGCTTCACAACAGAGAACTGGAGATTTCCCGCACAACTTCTTTATTCTCAAAGAATTTCCTTGAAATGCTGATCTGGGACTTCATCTTTCCTCCTTATGCTGGTCATGGTCACCAAGTGCTAAACGCCTGATCTGATCTAAGAACTGTGCTTTTCTTCTGAAATGCTTTGTGACAGTAGATCAGACAGCAGTGCTGTAACACTGAGCCTCACTCCCAGGATCAGAGTTTTCCTAGAAGCCTGGCTCCACTCACCCGGGAGCCAGGGTTAACATCGCTGGAGAGCCAGGGTTAACATGGCAAGAGCAGGGCTGGCTCATGCCAGGCACGTTAGGAGGGGGTTACAAAGCTGCAACAGCTTAGCAACTGACCAAATGACTTCAGGGATAACATAACTCCCTTCTTCCTGTTGTGTATTGTCCTGCTCACCTGCTCAGTGAGCACACGGGGAATGAATGTCAGCCATCTTTGTTTTTTTTTTTGTTTTTTTTTGTTTTTTTTACGTTAGAGTGTTATGACATTTGTTTTTCAGCCCATGAATGTATGATTATGTCAGTATGAAGATGTACTGGGAATATTAGGGCTACATTTTGACTTTGCTATATTTCGCTATAGACACTGAAACTTGTATACAGTTTTTCCTTGGTTTACACAGCAATTATGATTGCTAAGACTTCTTTACCAGCCTGCAGAATTGATCTCTAATTTAAGCATTTGTTTACTAGTCAGGGCAACAATGCATGAAAGCAACTCTTCCTCAACCCAGCAATGTTGTGGAGCAGGAACTCACAGGCTGCCCCCGGTGGCTCCCCTGGATACTGCGCCAGACCAGTGCAGTCCAAGTGGTAGCAGGGTGTCTAGACAGCGGGCAAACTCTACATGGAAATCTGTGTTGATCTGGGGGAGAGGGAAATCTCAATCAGAAAGAGAAAAGACCATCATAGTTTCAATCAGCTGTCAATCTTACAGAGTAGAAATTAGCTTAATATCAAGCCTTGGGATAAATATTATTTATATTTAATTGTTGCATATTTCTGCATTTAAAAGTATTTTAAGAGTATATT
This sequence comes from Tenebrosternarchus preto, assembly GCA_025802075.1. Classification (NCBI taxonomy): domain Eukaryota; kingdom Metazoa; phylum Chordata; class Actinopteri; order Gymnotiformes; family Apteronotidae; genus Tenebrosternarchus; species Tenebrosternarchus preto. The sequence goes on along the minus strand of JAOYMR010000018.1, from coordinate 11,870,122 downwards.
TGTATTGTTATAAAACTACAGTATCTAAACTTTTAAATCTAAAGTTTTAAATCTTACATATGAAAAACCCTTACAAAAGACATTGTGTAAACATTATTTAAACAAATATCACTACCCTATAAAATGAATACTGAAGCTCAGCAGTGTTTTTAACTCGATGGTAAGATTATAGTCGTTCTGGAATAGCCTCTTTTATGTAATGTACAAAACACATTTTAGTCAGTGTGTGACAGTAGTAATTCAACACATTCACACATGAAAAAAAATCCAGAAAGTCAATGGAATGTCATACTTTCTGGAAACAGATAAATCCCACATAAATAAACCCACATAATGTCTTATCAGAAACTCCTCTCTTTTTACCCAAAGGTCACACATGCATGAAAAATGTTTCTCACCTTCAGAAAACCTCAAAGTAATCAATCAGTAGAGATATACAAACCTGATAAAAGACTCGGTGAAATTCTTTAAAAGGCCATGGATGGGGGTGGAGTAAAAATTGATTCACAATGCTGAAGCCAACCACTGAAATACTACCTCATTGACAATGTAATAAAACTATATTGTTACTGCACATGTGCAAGAATAGTGAAAGGTGAAGAAAGCCAAGATAACCAGCAAGAAGGCACAGGCTTAGCAGGACAGTCACATGACCACACTAAAATCACATGCTAATCTGGTAGGAATTTAATTTTCAACAAATGATTTGGAGTAAACACCAAGACGACCAAATATTTTAAAGAATAGCTAAAAAAAAACAAGACGGTATCAATAATGACAACAATTAATTCAAGATTTCAGGTTAAGGGCAAGACAGTTGCTGCAGAAATGAACAAAACTAGAATCAGAATAAAGACTTTGACACCTTCACCCCCAAAAGGAAGACCACATAAATCAATATTTATTACTGTGACTGATGCCCCCTGCTGGTGGCCACCTGTGGACTGTTTGTGGTTATCTCAGTTACTTTGTACTCAATTACTGTGTACTCAGTTACTTTGTACTCAATTACTTTGTACTCAATTGCTTTGTGTTGTCCACGCCTCCCTCAGGATGTATTAGTAAATGCTTGCCAACTGAGGACAGTTCTGTTTCATGACCATTGTCACTCAGTATTATGTTACGTGAGTACATTTGTTTGTATGTTTGTGCATGTTTACTTTCAGTAGCGTTGACATTACTTTCCTTAAACTGCTTAGTTAAAGACCTGTGTTATATTCTGTTGCTCACCACCTTCGGTAATTGCAGCTTTTCTGAAAATAGCCTTTAATACAGATTGTTCAAACCTTCAGAACAGCACCAAAAAACAGTGTGGGATACACCACCCTAAAGTTTTGAGCTCTTATTCACCACTTGGTAGTTCTCATTATTTGCATTAATTAATTATTTATTAAATAATAAGTAATTATTACAAATAGATTAATATTCATTCTCGACAGAGTTTATAGCCAATGTTCTCTTAGATGTACCCTGTACAGACTGGCTTGGTAAACTGCAGAGAAGTATGCTGCATTGGTGTAGGGCTGCACTGGTGTAGAGCTGCTCTGTGAAAAAGTCTGCTTTGGACAAAATTGAGGATCATCAAAATGCTCTGGAGATGCATGTTGGTTGTCTAGAGCAATAGGTCTGTCCAGACCATACATGCTCTTGGAAGGGCTAGAAATATACAGGCTTTGGACTTTGCTGTTAGCTGGCAGCTCTTCTTTGGGAAACATGATTACAGCCACTCAGAATAAGCTCAGATGCAGAAAGCATAATTTGTGTGGGTTTATAAGTGGTATACATAATTGATGCCAATTCAACAGCCTGCATAAATCGCCTGCTTTGGGTAAGGTTGTAGTTACCAGATAGCAGTTCCGAATTGCTTGAAGAAATAGACATATCTTATGGTCAGTCTGAGCCGGTTGGTGCTGGGAGTAAACATACCCCCAGTGTCTTTATAGCCTATACCTTGATGTCCATTTAGGAAGGGCTTGGAAAAAATCAGAGGATCATAGTTAGGCTGCACAGGTTTTTTTCTTAAAACAGCTGGTACCAGTTTTGAGAGGAGTCAGGGGTTACAGCCTGGGCGCTCAATAGCTCTCTATATATTTCTCATGTGACAGATGCTCAGGATCCTTAGCAGAAAATGCAGGGGAAATAGAACAGAGAAACTTTGCGATGCCACTTGGGTATACCTTTGATATGAAGGTTGGCAGAGTATTGTAAGTCACATAAGGGCTTCTTTCAGACTCTGGAGAAGTTGGCACAGTTGCAGTGGTAGAGTGATGGACTTCCTCAAATGGCTTGATCAATGTAGCAGGCTAATAGCCACCCTGTGTTTGGACAACTTGGATATAAGGAGAGCAGCTTTGCACTGGATTAGAAGTGCACGGCTTGGGCTAATGCTGATCCACAAATGGATGACTTGGAGCCTGAGGCAGCAACAGAAGCAAAACCAACTGTGCCCAACTGTGTAAAGCCATTCCTTGAGTTACTTGAAGCTACTTTAAGAACCATAAGTGTATTTCAGGCAAGTTTGATAATTACTTTGTAGTGGCTTGAAAACAATAACAGCAAAACGGCATCTTGGCCTAACTGAGAAATGCTAGAAGGCCTGTAAGTTGAGGCATATGTTGTTCCAGATGTGCTATAGACATTATACCTGAGCCAACAGAAATTAGTTTACTTTAATCATATCCAACATCCCATCTTGCTGGGCTGTCTTGGCTTGGCACTAGTATGCTGCATATAGGCATTTTGGGCTGGTTTTGGCCTGCATATGTTGTAGTCATTCCTGTATGGTATGAAGCCATGCCAGGAGCACCTTGGTTCTACTCCCAAAAGATGGATAACCACTTTCCAGATGAGGCTTGGGAGCAGCTGTTGGTAACGGCTAGTGTGAGCAGACCAGAAATTTGTTTGAAGAGAGTCCTTCAAAAAGTGGGCTTTCTGTACCTCGTGTCTTGGGTGTTATGAAGAGGACAGAAAGTTCTGGAACCAATCTTCACAGGTTGCACAGGCCATGTAGACTCGGCCAGTGTACCAAAAGGGTTCCTATTAGTTTATGACCTTGTCTGAGAAGTTGCAGCTGCCAGGGATGGCTTGATGGATGTAGCAGGGTTGTAGCTCCTGTGGATGTTGAAGCTCTCTGCAGGTAGGAAGATACTGCACACAGGATTCTGAAAACTCAGCCTGGTAGCTGTTGTAGCTACTGTGAGTGGGGTTAGCCAGTAGTAGCAGCACACAACATGGAAGCGTGTAGCCTGCATTAGAGGAAGTTCCAGAGGAAATGGAAGCTGGTTTTATAAAACTATACACATGGCCATTTGATACACCTGATAAACTCTAATCATATCCAGTGTCCTTGGGTGACATCATGAGTTGATAGAAACCTTGGTTGTATCTTGGAGCTACTGACACCCACTTGTGTAAAACTGGATACTAAGATATCTGTATCTACTTTAAATCCAAGTCCACTTTTTCTAGTGTTGTTCACTGCCTCAGCCAAGTTTACATCAACACTCCCAGGCTGCCTGCCATATTCAGATCGATAGCTGTAAACTGAACCACATAAGAGTATTAATGTACATTTCAGTTTGCCAGTAAAAAGAAAAAAAAAAAAACAGATACAGTGCTAACATGCACCACAAGAATAAAGAGCAGCAATTATGCTATTGCTAAGAAATGTAGCAGCAGTTTAACTCGGAGGTAAAAAGCAGGAGAAACCATACTGAAAAACATTTACTTCTCAGCTGTTTTTAGCCAAAACACACCATTTATCAGATTTCCGAACCACATCCTAAGCCCTGTTATGGGGTATTTTTATATTTTGAACAACAACCACTTGCTAATGGATTGCAGGAGAGCAGATTCAAAACACTGCTCATCAAGGGATGCAGCAATTAACAACTACAAAAGTGGTGTTAATTTTAAGCACTAATTCAACCGTTTTCAATATCTACCTTGGTACCCTGATATTTAAACAGAGTGGAAATCCAGATACTAACACAATTCATTACAATACTTTGAGGGAAGTGAAAGTCTCATTAAAGTGTACAAATTTAGTAGTAGCACAGAAGTAAAAGTAGTTTATAGATATAGACTTTACATTTCAAATGTGTGAATTGTTTTATTAAGTGTGCAGGACCTGTGTACTCTGTGTATCTGGATTCACTTGTTGGCAAATTAACAGGTCCAGTTAACAGCCAAACTGAGTTCAGTGTGAATCACAACTATGCGATTTCAACTGTGGAAAGGATCATTTCACATAGCAGACTTGTTTCTCAAAGAAAAACAGTAATTTATCCACAGGTTGTGTTTGAATAGTCATGCCATTATGATGAATCTTGGTGTTTAACTACTCAGAAGCTTATAATAAGTCATATTAAGACCCTTATAATAAGTAATAAGTCATATTAAGACCCATATTACTTCCTTATTTCAAGTTTGAAGGAAGGTCCTAATCTTTTGCTGGGATGGAAGGCAGAATTATTACTTCATAATTTCATATGTTGGCTCCATGAAAAGACATCACACAGGGCCCCAATACCTAATTATCTAATCAATCACAGGATCTTATAATTGTTTTATATTTATTTTATTATGTTTTTTTCACGGTTTTGTGAACAGTGTAGTAGTGTGCTGTCTTTCCTCTTACAATATAAATGTTTGAAGGTCAATTGTGAAGAATTGATGATTAATTAATGCTAATTCATGATAATGGTTGTGTACAGAAGGAATTAGCTGACAGGTCATATCACATTCTGCAATGTTCTTTTTTACTTTGCAGTCCATGCAAAGTTTTATAAATGAGTTTTTTATGCGGTCCAGCGTGTTACCATCATAATTCTGGACTTGTATGATCCATCCTGTTGCTGTTCTATCCCACTTGTGTTCTGCTTAAGGGTTGGGACACCGTAGTTGTGAGCTCGATGGTTAACAGTTAGGTTTTTAATATGTACTCTGATCTGTCTCATGTGGTGCTGTGGGGGGGGATGGGGAGTGGTTTACCTTGGTGTTCTCGGCAGGACAAAGCCGATGAGGCATCTTCACGATCCTGTGTAGCCTCTCCATCAGCTGCTGTGGAGGAAGGAGACACAGGACGTACTGAACTCCAACACTGTTGCCGTAGCGATGTTAGAGCGCCGGCACTGAACATCGTGTGTGAGGGGGGGCTCCTACTTACATATCCCATGTCAAGGAAGTCGTACTTGCTGGCCAGGCTGAGAAAGACTGAGCAAATGACCAGATGAACCTGCAGATCGCAGTGAAGACTGTTACTGTTCTAATCCTGCATTTGTGCAAGGCGTGCAGGTGTTGTGGGTGTATGGGAGGAAGTACACAGGGGAGGTTGAGGGTAAGAAGGGCTGGAGTACCTGGAGGGTGGGCAGGAGAGCAGCCAGGTAATAAAGCTGCTCCTTCAGCACCATCTCCTTCTCGTCATGCTGGCTGCAGATCATTTAAACCACTATTACTGACTAATGCAGTGCATGCACAGAACATACAGAAACTACTATACAGGATACTATACTATACTATACTATACTATACAGAAAACTACTGTCTGTCTGTCAGTCAGTCAGTCAGTATTCCATCCATATATAAATCCCTTTTGTTTGATTTGGAGGGGATCTTATTAACTCAGACAAAATGATTTAAAAAAATGCAGTCTGGCATAAATAGCCTTTGGCTAAATTTCTGGATACAACCAAAGGGAACTTCCAGGCAGGGAAGTAATTGTGATGAAGGACAGAGGCTTAAAAACCTAATTTAAAGAAGTCAATAAAAGACAATCCCAGTGTAGTGGAGAGCTTTGCTGATTACACCACAGCTCCCTGCTCTGCACAGTACACAGCAGATGGATCATAAAGCATTGGCTAAACATCTCTGAAGTGCTTCAAACTATGTCTCTCCCAAAATGGCTGAGAAAAAAAATCAGTTTACCTCTGAGCAGATTTTAACAGGGTTCTCTTCCTCTCTGCAAGTTTCTCCTTTGTGAAAAATAGAGTAACTGTATCACACAATAAAAAATCCACCCACAATGAGGATATTAAAAGGTTGTCTTTCCCTGTTACTGGTTTTAAATAATTGAGTGTTTACATCAATGGTGCTTTCAACAGAAACTTGTAATGTGTCACCTACGTGCCATGTATGCCCCCTGGTGGTGAAACATCTAACCTGCATGCTGTTGAACAGGGTGCAGATGGCAGTTTCCTCCTCTTGCACATTAGCACGCACTTCTCGGATCATGGCCTTAAGCTGGACAGTGGCTTCCCTTGCCGACATCTGCAGCTCCTTCACTGCCTGTGTGGATGAAGAAAAGGTCAGCTCAGGACAAATGCAGCTTATGCAGACTTAAAGGTAGTGCACTACTCTCTGCTCCCTCGTGCCCTGCACACTTCACTGAAGCAGCAAGGTACAAGTTCCACTACACTTTACACACGCGCTTCCTATAAACACTTCACAGGGTGCCGCAAGGCATAATCTACACTTCTCCCTACACCCTCGTGCCCTGCACACTTCACTGCTGCTCGCTCCCACTCCAGAGAACGGCCCTAACGGCGCTCGTGAAGTGTGCCGCCGTTTACCGCTAACCTGAAGTGGCAATCGTTTGTTAATGGGCAGTGAGACCGCGGTTGCCCTCACCAGTGTGGCCTGGTCCAGGATCCCGCAACCCTGCGCGTATGCCGTCTCGATGTCCATGCAGAGTGTACGGCTCTGCCTGTGGTGGCGAGACCAACAACAACAACAACAACAAAACCATCAGAGGTCACATTATTCGACAGCAAGCAAAGGACGTTGGGAACGCGTGCTCTGTAGCAGCTGTCAGGCTTACGCTTGCATGTCCCCAAAACACTTGATACACAGCAGGCATTTCTTCTCCGTCGAGAACATGATGTAAAGCTCCTCGTGAAGAGCTAAGAAAGGTGTCAGCAGAACAAACATGACATGCATAGATTAAGGGAGTTTCAAGTGGGCTGTATGCTATTTCCTGCCTTTATTTAGCGATTTATGTTAAATGTTTGTACTGGGCTCAGCTTCCTACTCTATGACACAGTGATAATGTGTACCACAGAACTGCTGCGGACCCCATTTATTACATTTAAAAGCAGCGGAGAGAAATTCTGGTCCTGTAGGCTGAGGGTTCAGCTGTGATTTTCACTGAATTTCACAGAATTCAACTCATCAGTGCCTTTTTAGCATGTTTAACTGAGCTGTAGAATTCATCACAGACCTGCAGTGTCGTGTTTTTAAGGACAGATTTTCTGTTTGTTAATGACACCTCGTTAAAATGTCCCACATCAGGTTGTGCCTGAGAACTTTAGCACTGCTCCACACCTCTTCAGCTTTAAATCCTGTCCAATGAGGCAAACGTTTAAGCTTTCAAAATCTTCAACTAATCTCCTTTTTTGAGAAGTCATGGTCCAGTTGCTCACGTCTGATTATTTTAGATCAGAGTATGGCTGTGCTATGCACATATGGTATGAGAAACACTGCACCTCTCCTATAAGATCCATACAGAGGCGTGAACCGATGTGGGAACTCACAGCACGTTTTGTGACCATCCTTGGTCCGTTTGGCTGGAGAGACAATTTCATGACAGGCAAACATCCTGGCTTTGTGGGTGATCTCCCTGCAGGGCCCACACAGCGACTGACTGCACGTGTTACAATAATACATAGCCCCAGCATTCTAGACAACACACACACAGATGCTCACACGCATACACACAAGCACACACACACACACACACACACATATACACACACAAAATATTCAAACATATTAAGAAAATGAAATTCACATCATTTTGGGTTGAGGATTATGTGCAAGAGATTGTGCTAAGGTTGGTGCGTGGGTGTACGACACAGAACGTGTGATTGTGGTTTGTAGGCATGTATGTTTAAATGGGATTATATGACTTGGTTCATTAAGATTCGAAAATGTTTGTGTTTTATATAGGGTGTTGTGTGATGTCCTGTGTGGTGTACCTGTGTATTGCATTCCATATCACAGTTAGCACATTGCACCACACTGTCAGTGGAGTCGTCCATCAGGAACTTTAGCAAACGGTCTTCAGGAGGGAGAGCATTTAAGCCCTTTACAACTGAGGCATATCTGGAGAACACACACACACACACACACACACACATAGATGTGCGCGCACACACACAGTGAAAGTATGAAAACTACTGAGTTATCGAGTTTTCTGAGATTACAGACTTTTACGTCATGGCTATTTTTACACAAGGAAAATCTACTGGCAGCATTTCCCTTACATAATCAAGCGCATGTGATATAACTCCACGGATATCAGCTTTTTGGATTTGTGAATATATTGTTTGTCTGCAACTTCTCTCTACAGCCCTTGTTATGTTTCCAAATGTTCTGACAGCATTTCTGTCACTCTGAGAAAGATATGGATGTCAGCGAGAAATGAGGCTCAAGGGTGCAGACTAAAGTACTCATGCTTCCACCCTCTTCCCTGTTAACATTGGCACACTTCTCCTAATGCTTCACCATAAATAATTCATAATTCATTGTATCCTTTCATCCAATTACAAAGTAAATGATTTTTTGATGAACACCGAAATTAATCAGAGCTAACAAGAGAGTGGGGGAAAACCAGCTTACGCTTTGTCTAATGACCTAAATATGTCTGCCCTGACACTCCCTGCTTTCCGTGGTTTATCTTGTTTTCAGTGCATTGTGGTGCTAACAGCAGAACATGCTGCAGGAAGGATACGATAAGAGTGATGTGAAAAGGTGCCATCCTGTGGTATTCGTCCTGAGCAGGGGGCGAGCCTTGGTCGGTTTTGAGCGGAAACAGTAAACTGAAGGTGAAGGTGGCGTGATAAAAAAAAAAGCTCTTCTAGACTTTCGTGAAGCTCTTCTAGACTTTTCTAGTCATGCAGAAGAACTGCTGTGGTGGTGGGACAGAGTGCTAGTACTGTGAGACTCGTTGTGCTCTGCTCTCCATACCCGCTCTGCTCTTGATAACCACTCTGCTCTTGATAACTGCTCTGCCCTCCATACTGCTCTGCTCTGATTGACAACAGAGAACAATTTAGCAGTGTGGGGCTTCAGTGACCTCCGGTGCCTCAAAGCACAACTGCACTTTCAGCAGAGTTCAGTGAAAACCAGAGCTGTCAACACGATGCTAACGCGAGCGTTTCCAGCACCAAAGAGCATCATCTTTCCACTATATAACTCTCTAGTGTGAATGAATCTATATGTGTTTGTTTTATTTTGTTATTATTTCATAATAAAGCTAGGGGGGCCCAACTCAAAAGAGGCCCCACAGAGAGCTAGCACTCTATTTACTTGTATTTATATCTTGCTATGGATCTTATCAACTCTGAAGCACAATATGACACTCATGGTTTTCACCCCCAAGTCCCGTGAAAACACCTCCACTGTCAGTTTTATACATTTATATAATTGCACCAAAGTCACAGTGATGTTATGCAATTTCACAACCATCTGCAAAAAGTTTGCATAACCACATAAGACCATAAATCACAAATGTTGATTAATATTAGCATATATTACATTTTAGAGGATGGATTA
>JAOYMR010000018.1:11850440-11860470 GCA_025802075.1 Tenebrosternarchus preto | reverse complement strand
TATATTATAGGATTGTCATGGGTGAAGGCAAAGAGAAAGAAAGGGAAGCTCCATGCAGATCATTAAAGAACTGAAGTGTTTAATGAACATAAAACTAAATTAGATAGAAAAGGCATAACTATAACAAAAGAGGCCCAGCGACATCCAAGACTGACAAGGTCTAAAGGGAAATATAAAGACGAAACGATCCTTAGGTGGCAGGATAATTAATGAATAATGCACACCACCTGAGGAAGACATGGACAACATAAATTAATGGAAGTAAACAATAACAAATAGTCCATGTTCTCAGCTGAACATCAGTAGGGAGAGTCTTTGCATAGTGACAACACTCACATATTCATGGGAAATAACATTTTTCATAAATACTCCCTTTCTCGCAGTTATAGCTTTGTGTGACACATGCATATTTTATACTGTACTGTGTTTCTTTCTTTTAAATATTAATATTAAGAAATTATTAATATTATTTTACATCATAATAATAAGAAATAACTATAAAATCATTATGAGATGTACAGGCTAGTCCTGTATTGTATATGTCATTAATTCTTATATAAATTTTCATATAAAGTTTTAAATTTTTCATATGACATACTTAAGCATCAAATAATATGATGTGCTACTATTTCTAACTGTAGCCTTGAACTGAGAACTGGGTAGCAGTTCATTTTTTTTTTATCAGGTCAAGATGCTGTTCTACTACAGACATGCCATAAAAACCCAGTACTAACTACCACAGACAATCCATAACCACAACAACCCAGTTCTAAAAACTACAGACATTCCGTAACCATAGCAACCCAGTGCTAACAACCACAGACATTCCGTAACCATAGCAACCCAGTTCTAACAACCACAGACATGCTATAACCATAGCAACCCCATTCTAACAACCACAGTCATAGCCATAATAACCCAGTTCTAACAATATCCAAAATCCACATGTGAACAATATTCCCATATTTGAGCAACAACAGGTTACAGTGTTGCATTGAGAGACTTCTGAACAGGAGGTGAAATGGGGTTATCACCAGATCTCCTTTAATTGCTCTGAGCTGCAGGATTAGTGCACTGCAGTACGTGCTTGCCAAGATGCTTTGTGTGTGGATCTGTTGGGGCATGATCTTATCGGAGCGCCCACCATGCCAGGGGTTTGCCGTGGGGCTAAAACCAGAGCTGGGCACCTGATGCCGCAGCTGCTGCCACCACTCAGCACAGGGCACCCCCGCCTTTTACCCAGCATGCAACATTTCAGGTCCCCTCTCATCCCAGGCAGACACAATGGTGTTTGGACTATGGTAGTACAGAGGACTGTACTGCTTCATTGAAAGCATACAAACCCAAAAGTACTTCAGACATAATGACTTTCCTAACTACATTATACACTAAGTAACAGATGATGTAGAATAAAGGTGGAATAAAACATTTTACATTTGGATAAGTATAAGTTTTAGTATGTTTTTATGCCATGACTTTTGAGCAACAACAGTGTTAAATTAGCATTGCTTTTAGTAATGCTGGAATTTAGGAGTAACTGCTCAGTTTAAAATGCAGACTTGAGTTTGAAATGTCACCAGAATCAGCAGTTATTGAATTGATGGCTGACAAAAGCTTCAGCATTAATCCTACTGGACTCTGGACCCAGTAAGATGCAGCTGGCAGCGGCCGCCTCAGTTAATGCACACAAATGAAACCCATTAGGCTGGGCTCCTTCCTGCTGAGGCCCAACTGGATCAGGAGCGTCTGTCGTCATTTCCATTCACTCATCCTCTCAAATCCAATGTAAAGATGCTCTCTGCATTCTGCTCTAATTAAATCAGGTTTTTAAAAATTTGCCCTTTGGGATACACCAAGATGATAATTCTCTTGGCACATTGAAAGTCGTCCCATAAATGTGCTTATGTTTACATATAAGATTGTGGATTGTGATAGCTGCTATGTACACACACACATATTTGTTTGTATGCATTCTATATATAGTATGTGTATGCATGCAAACAAAGACATTTTGTTCGTTTTTCCACAAAAGGCAATGCTGCATCCTGTTACTACACTAATTAGGGCTCAGGTGAACTCTGTCTGTGATTACACTGAGAGTACAGATGATGACAATCAGTAATATTGCTTGCCCTCTAGGAGTTAGTAGCTGGTTTGCAAAGGTGATTTGGGATGAATTCCTCTGTATAAGTCCAGATAGATAGATAGATAGATAGATAGATAGATAGATAAATAGATAAATAGATAGATAGATAGATAGATAGATAGATAGATAGATAGATAGATAGATAGATAGATAGATAGATCGATCGATCGATCGATCGATCTAGACACTGGTGTTCATCTCTCTCCATTATGCAAATTGCAATTATGATTGCAGCTACAATCATACCAGCTGCAATGTAGAACAGAGACAACACATGTTCCCCATTACAGTGAGCTTCACTAAGGAATCAGTTCTCAGAGCATCTCACAATGTGGATCAAACTATGTCACACAGCCTGGTAGACCAGTTAAAGATTAAAGCTGGAAATGACTTCACATGCTTGCACAAGCTCAGCTGAAATAAACACATCTGTTTAATCTGCCCTTGCAGTCTCAGAGGGAGTCTTTCTTACCCACAGAGGGGGCAGATGAGATGATTGTCACTAGCTCTGCCAAGAAGGCACCTGGCACAGAAGATGTGGTAGCAGTCCAGAAGACACGGCTGGCGGTACTGCTCACAGCACAGGGGGCACACTAGTGGGTGGAGACTGGCACTCTCTGGGTCCCACAGGTTGTCAGATGGTGAGAGAGTAATGCCTGCCATCTGAAATGAGAGAAAATGTCTGAGAGGCAAATACTTTCATGAATAATGGAATACTGACAATAATTCAGCAAGGCAATAGTTTGATCAACATGTTATATAAAGAAGAGCAGAAAATGTTCTGAAAAAAATTGTTTTTCACTATCAAAATATCAGGGAGTTTATTGAAGCATTTTTATTTAATTGAAGTAAACATTATTTTAAGGAAAAAACAAATCATTAGAACTCAAGAAAATTCTTACGAACAAATTTTAACAATATTTCTACGTCTATATTTATTTTAAGTTTACTCAAGTCTATAGGAATTCTTAAGTTGTTATCCATGACTTTTTGGTTCACCAAGCTGTAAATATTAATTGAGAGAGGCTTCAAACTCTTGGGACTCTGCATGCTTTAGTGACATTCTGAATGGAGAAATGAGCTCAGATCCCTGTTAGCCTTGCAAGAAAAGAGTCAGTGCAGTTATCAGGGCAAAGGGAGAGTGAACAAAGTAAACTGCGACACATGTTTACGACAATAAAAAAAAAAACATTTTATCCAGAATCTGTTATTGATTAATTAATTCAGCCAGTAAATTCAGGAGAGCACTGTGAATTAGGGGGTGAGGTTAATTATTCTAATTTAAAGAAACAAATCAATTGTGATTAATGTGTAGTATAATTTAACTAACACAATTTTATTGATTTTTTCAGAAATGTTTGTCACACATACTTTTAACACATTGACTGTCTACTTTTAGAAATTAAACAGTAGAGACCAGAAGCTGGAATTTTTTATTTTTTATAAAATGATTATTCTAAAAATGGAAACATGGCTAGTCAGCATTTGTTATTATTTATTTATTTAAAAACCATGTGCTGTCAGTAATATGATGCTATGAGACACATTGCTGTGTTAAGAATGAACTAGTGACAAACACAAAAACATACATATTACTGGCCATTCGCTTTCTTCAGTTTTATGCAATTTGTGATCAAGGTATAAAAAAATCCACATACATCAGAAATCACTGTTTACACAAGATTTACAAGATGTATAGCGCTGAAACAGCACAGCTTCAAACCTTTAGATGCCCCAAGGCTTACCTCATTTGGTTTAGGCCAATTACTACGATAAAATAAACACGGCAGTCCAGCTTGTTCCTGAATTGTTTGATAATCCCATATCCTAACAATGGTTATGGGTTTCTGGATATCTCACAGGCATGAAAACTCATTCCCTCTTGTGTACCTTGGAGTGCCCTGATAGTGGTAGTGATCAGGTGAATGTGAGAAAAAGACTCCCTTCCTCCCCACACAGCCAGCGGTCCCACAGTCAGATATGCAGAGTGGGTAGGGAGGGGCCACTCTAGCTTCCCTCCCTGTTGTCCTAACTACTATCTACTGTAGGAATGACAACAATGCTGAGACCTCTCAAAGGGAGCGTGATGCCAAGCAGCTGACACCCCCCTGGCTGAAGCCTGTGGGAGGCCTGCGGGCAAGGCAGAGCTGAACTCCAACGCCTGACAAAAAAGACACCAGAAACCAGGGCTTCTGCTGGCAGGTGCTAAATAAAATCTACAGTTAAATCCTGTTTTGCTGTGGGGCATCGATCTCCTCTCGTTGTTACATACACTGCATGCCCAGGACCGAGGCCAGCTATGTTGTGGGCCATCATTGTACAGAGACGGATGAGACCTTGTTTCTTAATGCGGCCATAACATAGTCACTCGGTAGCTGCTATGAACAGATCCAAATTGAGAAATATAGAACGCTAACCTGATTGATCAGTAAATGTACACTGAAAGTGAATAATCAGGTTAAAAGTGGCAGTGAAAAGTGGCACAAAAATGTGTGGTTAGGCAGTTTTGATGGATTCAGAGCCAAGGCTCTAGATGTACTGTGAAATTTGTCCTAAATAAGTCCTAAAGCATGAATCTAGAATCACCCAGTCTTTTATTTCAGTGTTTGTAGGTATATAAATAAATAAAAGAGGCTTGTTGATGAGGTCTGAAGTCGTTTTAAATAAGGTTTAAAAATAAGCCCATCATAAAGCTAGTAAGAATAGAATGGATTTTAGTAGGCCTATAATTATTATTCAAAATGTCACAGAGACTTTATTTGGTTTCATGGTAGCAGTTTTGACCAGTGTAGACAAGGGTTAGGAACAAGTTTCATTCAAAAATGTTTCGAACTTCCAGTGTGCATCCGGCGATCTCAAAGGGACACAATAACAACAAAAGACGGAGTGTACACACGTTTGCCGGATTGGTTTTTGCCGAGATGCTTGATTATATCCATTAGATCTGTGATCGATTTAGTGACCCAAGTTCAAAGCGCATGCGCGCCTTTTCTTCTTCCTTTCTGCTAAAAGTGTCGGACATGGCACCGCTTGTAAGTACTTACACGTCTAGAATAGTCAATATAATGTGTCTTGTCCCACACCAGTTGCTTAAAATGACGTAGGCTTTCATTCGAGACAGCCACCACTCACGGATTGTGATGAAAAGATATGAACACATGACAGCTGCAGTTTTAGAAACGTTTGTTTATAGGCTGTGTGAAACGAGGCCTGTTCATTCCAAACCACGTTGTAGCAATCACTGAATCTGAAAATGCTAGCTAAGCTAGCTATCATACAAGCTACTTTATATAAATCAGGGTGCTAACCTGAATTGCTAACGCGATGTATCAAAGTAATTTGTCTAGCAAATCATGCTTCTAATGCCAATGCGTGTACTGTGTATGCTATTACATTTTGATTATTACAAAGGTGCTTTCCCAGCTTAGTTTTTTTCCGGCTAGCTAGCTAGCTAACTCGTTGGTTTAGTCACCTATCTAGCTTGTTAGCTAGCTAGCTTCTTTAACGACAGAGTGGTAATTATTTGAATCACATTAATAAACTGTCGGCTTTACCACCTGTCATAGTTTATAGTTCCACTGTATGGTATCTTGGCGGTTAGTGCATTTTATTTGCCTTTTGGTCAGCTAGCAGCAACATGTTCACTTTCAGAACTGTATCGCTTCTTCCGTTGGTTGTTGCATTTATATTAAAACCATCATCGAGTTTTAGATGTTTCTCGTTGTGGGTGTTGCTTTGAAACTTTAAGTCGTGTTAGATTACTATGCTGGAAATGATTGCCTTTTCAGAAGAAGCCAGTAGTAAAGGGTGGCAAAAAGAAGAAACAGGTTCTGAAGTTTACTCTGGACTGCACCCACCCTGTGGAGGATGGCATTATGGATGCTGCCAACTTCGTAAGTAAACAAGACTGTTCGGTTTTTCTGCCTTTAATCCTGTGTTGAGAGAGCAATGTGTTTTCAAAACCCCGTTTTTTTGCATGCTTAGGTTAAGTGCCACAGAGTAAATTGTGAAGCACATACTTGTGCATTGTTTGAAACATTACAAAAGGATGTTTCAAACAATGCACAAGTATGTGCTTCACAAACAGACTGAAAACTATTAGGGATGCAAAACGTGTGAAAAGATGGCTCTGAAATCTCAGAACTAGCATCTGCAGATCAGGCTTCTTTTCCACGGAATGGTTTTATCCGTAAATTGCTGCAGATATTCAAATCAACACTTTGTCACAACCGGCAGCTGTAATTACAGCATTACAAGGTACAGTCAGAGCCCTGAGATGATTGTGCTATGATTTTTCCCCCCTTTTTTTTCTGCTACAGGAGCAGTTCTTGCAGGAGCGCATCAAGGTTAATGGGAAAGCTGGGAATCTGGGCGGTGGTGTGGTCTCCATTGAAAGGAGCAAGAGTAAAATCACAGTGACCTCAGAGGTCCCCTTCTCCAAAAGGTTAGTTTAGCATATTGTATCTTAAGTGCTGAATTCCTCTCACATGGTACGTTTGACCAAGCTGTCTGGCTCAGGACGGCGGTGCAGTCCTCGGATTCGTGTTGGTCTTGCCAAGCTGCCAGTTGTAATGTCACGGAGAGTCAGAGCAGCGTAGGGTTTTAGCTTTGTAAATATGTTGAGGTTCAAGAAGAACATTAACATGCTTTACGTTGCTTGCCTTGAGTTCTCTGTAAAGTGAAAAGTCAGATCAAGACTGTCGAAATATCTAATGTTAATTTGAATAGTCTGTAGTTCAACTATTTGAGTGATTGTGGCTGTATAAATAAGATGTGCCGTTTTTCAAAAGTGTTCTATACAGGTCTTTATAATTGAAGAGTCAAAGTTGTCTATGAGTTCAGAGTATATGTGGGTTTGTTTTCCCCCATATTACAATGCATCAACCATGGTTGTCTCCAGTGCTTAGTAGCGTTAAGATGGAAATAACAAAGAATGTAATACATCATCAAAGGCTATTGACACTTGCATGGCCACTGCAATCACCACAGGCCCAATTTTTTTCTACATTTGTAACCCCTAAAGCACCTGTAACTTGTAGAAAACCTGTAACAAATGTAGAAAAAAATCTTCTTCTTAAAGGCAATGAGATCATCAGGTAAATAGACGTAGGGTTTTAGTTTAGTCTGTGCAGCACTTACTGAAGTTCTCATACTCCTTCACCGAGAGCTTTAATGAACAAGCACTACAGATGTTTGAACAGTCAGCAATCTGCTCCCTGGAAGCTGACCAAAGAATCCACTGGATTGTTCCACAAAATGAGCTCCTTGATGCTGGTTCCAGGTGGAGTCTCTCGTGTAATACACACATTCATCTTTCACCTCATCAAACATGCCATTTTTCCCACCCTATTGTTGACTCCACCCATTTTTGCCAAAACAAATGACTGCTCTTTGAAAATGAGGATATAATTCTCCTGACTGTGCATGTTGGTACAATGTTGCATTGTTGGGTGGAACTATTCAGAAATTGTCCACATGGCCCATGGACTTGTGCCAGTGGTGTGCTCTGGTTCTGTGTACTGTAAATTATACCCGTTCCTTTGCTTTCACATAAGGCTTTCTTCCTTGGCCAAGAACGTTTGCCATGCGTGAATCAACACTTTCTTTGTCTTTGTAAGTGATTATCCTGTTTTCAGGGTAAATCTGGACTCTCTCCGAGCTTTGACTACATCTGGTTGTGATGGTGAGTCAGGCTGTCCGCTGGTTGCGTCACTTGTGAGGTTCTCTTCACTTTCGGTGTCGCACTGAAATTGTAAGTCACTCTGGCTAAGAGTGTCTGCTAAATGCTCAAATATAGATGTCCATGGAAAGGGGGGCGGGATCAATGTCTACACCAGTGGCCAGTGACTAGACCAGGTCCTTTGCATTCAGCATAGTCAGTGCACTTGTCCCCAGTCTCATATTTTATCACTGGGCCGTAGCCACTCACACAGTCATCTCTTGGTTCTGTTGGATTGTTCTGCTCATTCTGCCTTTCTAACAGGCTATTCCTCTATGGGCGATAAACTCCAGTAGTCTTAACTTCACCAATGAAGTTCTCAGCCATGTCCCTTACTACTTCATTGTTAAACTCACCACATTGTTGCTGAATAGTCTTTGAGAAGGACTGTCAGTACTTGGGTATTTATGAGGAAACTGATCTTGGACACATTCTATTTTTTCCTTATTATTTTCACTGCTTTTACTTATGGGTTTAGTACACATTTTCTACACAACATATTCAAATTCAGAGATGGTCACATTGCAGAAATGAAAATTTTACTTTTAAATGTGAAAAACATACATTTATGATTTCTGTTTCAAATGTGCAGGGTAGACCATAGGGATATGCTAGACTTTTTAATCTATATTTTTGTGACATTTGCTTTAAATTCAAGCAAATGCTCTTTTCTTGTATTCAAGCACAATCATACTCATGAGGAGGTGAGAATTACCAAATTATTTGACAATGAATTGTTTTCTATTGCACTTGGGTTCTTGGTCATTGTTATTCTCAGCACTAAAATGCACAAAGTGGTCAATAGAATGAAGGTACTATACTCCTGGATCCAAGTTCATGCAAGTCCACTACCACTATTTCACTGCAACTTGAGGTCAATAGGCAAACCCACACATTTCACTGAGAATTGAAATGCATTCATCGTCACTGTAATGTGAGCAGGCCAGAAGTTTTTGTAGCTCATCTGCTGAAGCATGTCCAAACTGCTTATGCAGCGTTAGTGGCACATTACGTTTTGGTTTTTTTTCCTTCATCGTCGTCATTGTCAGAGTAAGAGTTACATCATGAATTTCATTTTTATAAGGACTCCAGGTTAACTCAAATGTCTTGAAATAAGTTAAATTCAACTGATTGCTTGAACATGATGGATTTGATTTTCAGTGTCCAGGACAATGTAGTTTTGCTTAAAAATGGTGGAATGTCAACTGGGACTTCTTTAGTTTTAGTTTGACAGTTGGTCTACTGGTACTTCGACTATGACTCCAACCCCAGTGCTGAAAGCTTCGACCCTTATCTCACATTTTTCTTTATTCAACCTGGTTTAATCCTCTGAAATAGTAATCAAGTCGTTTCTCTCCACACACTGTTTCAGGTGTTAGTGACCCCTGAAATAAGCATTTTCACCATGAAAATTTCAGAATTGGACACAGCATTGGAAAATGGATTAATGTTGCGTTCACTGTGAATTTTTGCTGTGTTTTTGTATTTATAGTGATGTTTTTGTATTTGTAGTGTTCAGGGAAAAGTCACTTTGTAGATGCTACCGTTTGATCTGCTTTTGCACCCGTCAATGGATTTGTGCCTGATTTGATGCAGTTTTTGACTGACCTTGAGAAGGTAACACCTTTCCTATTTGACCAGAATTTTCTTTGTAGTATGCAGGAACTTAGTGTGTTTATCACCGCTATCCTGCAGTTTTCCTTAAATTAAGTGCTGGCTTCTTGTTGGAAAATGTCACTTACAATCACTGCTGATTGTAACATTCAACCCTGCGGTGTATAACTGTTTGAAGGCTAATACTGCATTTGGAAGGATCTTGTTAAAAGCCTGTAGCCTGTTGTATCACCATTCAAACTCAACATTGTAGTTGACTAGCTACACACAATCCTTGTGATCCAGACAAAATCAGTGGTTCTGTCTGTTTTTCAGAAATAGAGTCCAACTTTTCTAATATTGTACTCATTCCATCAGCTTTGTTTTTACATTTTCTGTAGGTGTTTCGAGGGTGGAATTTCTCACTTAAATTAGCATCAGTGTTTGATGCTTGTTTCTTTTTGTCTTGTTCGGTAACACCTCTACATTTTGATTGTTTTTCCAACTTTTGTAGAATTTCTTTTCATCAAACTGCTTTAGGATTTTGTACATTCGAGCTGACATCCTCTACT
>JAOYMR010000018.1:11789936-11803233 GCA_025802075.1 Tenebrosternarchus preto | reverse complement strand
ACAGCACACAGGTCTCCTCTGAGCTGGAATCATGCCTATAGCAGCTAAGCTTGTCCTCAAAGGATGAATATATAATTATAACAGG
Organism: Tenebrosternarchus preto; assembly: GCA_025802075.1. Taxonomy (NCBI): domain Eukaryota; kingdom Metazoa; phylum Chordata; class Actinopteri; order Gymnotiformes; family Apteronotidae; genus Tenebrosternarchus; species Tenebrosternarchus preto. Next base: position 11,803,148 of record JAOYMR010000018.1, on the reverse strand, counting down.
CCAGAGGATAGTGGTGTTGTTTTTTTTCTGCACTGTGGTGGCACTGATATTTGTCCTGTATGACACTTTAGAACCGTCCCTGCTAGAACATCCAGTACTTTATGGCATCTTCTGGAAAGGCTGTTTTCTCTGGAGTTTGTTATGGAAGCCCGATGCTTTTCCTACTAAGCAGGCCCTTCCCCCCCAAAACCTTCATAGGAACATCTGGAAAGCAGGATAAACATCTGGTTACCATTGGTAGTGTCATTGATGCATACGATTTAACAACAACATCGCTCAGAATCAAAACATCCTCCTTCTGTTCTGATGGTTGTACTGGTCATACACCTTTGTCACAGCATTGCCAGTGATAACAGAGCTCAACATGCAGTGATAATTCACATCATTGCGTTAAAAGCAATATAAATTATTTCTGTGTTCCTTCAGCCATGTACTACCCTAGATGTACTAGAGGATCACATGTTCTAGCAAACATGTACCTCTACCCTGGAACTTTTTCTCAGTCCATAATATATTTGTTTGAGGGCACAGTAGGTGCTAATCTTAGGTACTAACAGCTCCTCCTCCTGCCAGTATTTTTGGAGAACTGTGGCAAAGTGCATAAAGCATTTGGAAGTTTTTCAAAGCCTTGCCTCGCTGCCTGCTGGAGGGGTTTAGATCTGGCTGGCCGTGGGCCGGAGGGGAGCGGCGAGGGCCAGGTCCCGCTGTTCCTGAGGGCTTTCCTGTGGCGCTGAGTGGACCTGGAGCGGGCCTGGAGGTTCTGCTGAGTGCGCGTTTCCACGAGGCGAGGTGCCAGCTCCGCCCAGCTGAGGCCCATAGTGCCACTTCCCAGCCATACCTGCCGTGTCAGCGCTCTGATCCTGTTCTGTATTTGTCATGCAGTGAGTCAGTAGGTGGACCGGAGATTAGGCTTGGTTTTTAATGAAGAGCTAAAAAGATTAAATTAGAGGTTTATATCATGGCATAAACCATCATGACAGCTGCTTTTTGAGCATTTGTGAAGATGATAGCAGGAGGTTTTAAAGAACATGACATCCATATGGCAACTATTTTAGCGCCGTGCTTTCTGCTAACCTTAGGAACAGGGTTAACAGTCACTGAACCCTGTGGTGAACCCACCCATTTGTAGAGGACAACACCCCTGCCAGCTCTCCCACATTGTCAAAACGATTTTCAGCCTGAATTCGGTCAAAGGATTTTTTTTTTTTTTTTTTTTTTTGAGTGTACAAAGTCCTTAGTGAGGAGCAGTGACTGGAACGGCTGTGTGTTCCAGTTCCAGACACCCTGGAGGAGGCTCCAGACAACCATGACACAGTAACATTGTAACGTGTTAGCAAAACTTCCACGAGAGCAAAGAGGAGAAGCAGGTAAATGCCACAAAAACAATCCGCCACTCCCAGCGTTCAGCCTGCAGGCGAGATCAGGTGGAGAAGGGGGTGGAGGATTAGGGTGGAGCACAGTTAGTCAGCGTTGAGACAAAAGCAAATTTGCTGTCAGCTCTGTGTTTGTGCATTTCTCTCTCTCTGCCTCTCTGAGAATACCTGTATGTGTGTCTGTGTTTGACTGTGTGTGTGTGTATGTGTGTGATAAGTCCTCAGGTGTGTATTGCTCACGGCTATCTTATTTGCATGCTTCTGCAGAGCACCTAGTTTTTCTCCATTGTAAACAGGGGCCTTTGGGAATAGCTGTTCTGAGAAGCCTCTTAAAATACCTTTGTATTCCAGAATAACCGCTACACTTGCTTAGATTGTGTTTATCTGGAACCCTTCTAAGATTCCCATGATCTAGAACCCGTACACCACCCTTATCTTGAACCCTTCTTAGATTTCTTGCGGCCTGCAGCTTCTTTTTTATATAAGAAATATAAAATACACAGGACGTAATCAAGTACACAGGAAGTAATCAAATTTCATTTGTGTGAAGTTGCAGTGAACTGTGCTCACTGGCTGTGAGCTCTGGACCTTTGTACACTCCAGAGTTTCAGTGTTGCCATGTTTGTTTCTCCTCTAGAGCGTGAGTGTGTGTGTAAGTTGGTGATGCACAGGTAGGGGTGGGCTTTCTTCTCTCTATGTTGTTGCTGCCATCCAGAGAGATGACTGAGTAGTGTTGTGATGGCTCACCATTAGAATCTGTTTGGCTGAGTAAATGCTTCGTGAGTTGAAGCTTAGCTCAAGCATGTCTGTCACTACAGGTTTTCTTCTGTATACACTGACATGGAGATGGACAAGCCGATCCACAGTAAACACCGTCACGCCACCTACCTTGTCAAGTGAAATACTGGCAGAATTAGTATTTAATGCTTAAGAAGCTTGTTTACTCAAAGTCAAGCTCTGCTGGTGCTTTTGGTTCGATCCGTTGGCTGGGGATGAAGGCATCTCCAGCAGGGCCGTCAACTCTCCTGTTCTCTCCTCCTGCTCCTGCTAGGTTTAGGGTCCTTAATGACCTCAGCACAGAGATTCCTCAGAGCAGCTGCAGTAATGTTGTTCTTTTTCTGGATGAATGATCTAGAGACCTGGCTCCCCCAAGCCTGGAGGTCCCAGGCTGTGCGCCGGCAGATGCGGGCCCAACCGGAGCCTCTGCTCTGGGAAAGGCTGAGGGACAGAGGGGCCTAAAGGAGCCTGGCATGGAAACCCAGGATGTAGAGAGCACTAGAGGTAAGTGTCCTTCTGTTTGGGGGGTTTGTCATAATGTTTGCTGGTGATGACTCAGTCTTTAGATTAAAGATTAGACCACTGGCTTTTAGTGCTGTTTATGGAGCAAGGTGAGTTCCTCACCAGCTATTACTGTTACTATAACAGCAACTATTACAGTAGCTATTAGAACAGCTATTAGAACAGCTATTACAGTAGCTATTACAACAGCTATTACAACAGCTATTACAACAGCTATTATGGCAACAATTACAACAGCTATTACAGCAGCTATTACAGCAACAATTACAACAGCTATTACAGCAACAATTACAACATTTATTACAGCAGCTATTACGACAAATATATTATATATAAAGCAAATCTATAAAACAGATCTATAATCTGAAAACTCACAAGGGTTTTCTTGATAAGTAGCTGGTTTAGTGCCTCTATAAGATGTTTCAATGTTTTTAATTATTATAAAAGTTTATAGAATCACATGAGAGTCACTGGCTCTCGCTGTTTTCTCTCAAAGGTGAGAGATACGTAGCAGATGCTGTGGTCAGTGCTCTTCTGCAGTATATAAGGCTGTTCGTTCAGCAGACTGCGATATTTCTAGTTTAATCAGACACCATTTACCTTTGAGCTTTTCGGACAGTTTGTTTAAATATGCTTGTGTGATTCATGTACCAAGGGATGAACTTTTTTTTTTTTGTCTATTTCATACATCTTTGTGCCACTGTGTTATCTAGGCAAGGTCGAGGTAGAATAAAATTAGTCTCTCAGTGTTCTGTTCATTACAGCTTATTAGAATTAATTGGATAAATATATAAGAAATGAAAGTTTTTTTCAGTAAAGTTACTAGCTGTGGGGGATGTTTTAATACAGGATGAGGATGGACATGTTTCTGTGGTGAAATTCAGATAATATGAGACTATTGAGATACTATCAGAGACTATTGTAGTCTGTAGGTGGATAGCTGGGATGCCCAGTGTAAGTATGATTACCATAGTGAATAGGCCTCAATGTGTGTCAGGTCTAGGATGGATGCAAATGCTTTTCTCAGTGGGTTCTGTGCTATGTAAAGTTTTCCCTGTTTGTACATCAGTGTCAGTGTTATTGTGCTTTGTTGTTTATTAGAACAGAAGCCTGTGACTAATTGGATAATCTGCAGGAATGAGTGGGTGAGGATTGTCTGGGTACATGTAATGTTTAGCTGACTCACTATGAGTCATGTCACTTAACCACATACCACTATATTCAGTTCCAAAGTAAAAGTTTTCCAATAAACAGACGTTTCAAGGTGTCTGGAGCTGTGGCCAGTGTTATCATGACTCTTGATCTGTGTATCCTGCACACAACCTAATTAAAGGATTACAGCACACTTTAATGCAAAATATAATATTTACTATGGTAATCACTATTTTACACCTTTACCCACTGAAAGACTGGTGACCAAAGAACCATGACCTGGACATGGGCCTACATATTAAGGGCGATAGACAATTTAAACTCCCTTTGCTCTAATGGAGGTTTTCACAATGCTGTAACTGGAAGTCAAATCACATCGATGCCAGCCCATTCCCACACAGCCTCAGTGCGCCAATGGAAATGTCGAGCCAGTTCCTCCATGCATCATAAACTCAGAATCCCTCTTTAAATTATGTGGATTAAAAGAGTAAGTTCACATATATTCCCTGCCGTACTGGACATAAACATGTAGCCAGGAACAAATTATGCAAATGAACACAGACGCAACCCTCTGATTCGGTGTGTCTGAGTCATTATGCATGAGAATAGCATGGGCCGCCCCCAAGATGATAATTACTATGATAGGCTGTAAGGCAAATGTAGATGAGAAGCTTCGAATGCAGCTGTTTCCTCCTGGCAGGAGATCTGCTGGGCTCCTCCCACTTGTCTGCGGGTGAGAGCTTGCCTTTGGTGTGCTGGCTAATTCACTTCGACTGGACCCAGGGGAAGCCCCCCTCCCTGCTCCGCTTACCTGGAAATACCCCCCCACCCCACCCCCACGCTTTGGAGGTCCGATGCAGGGGGGCACGTGTAGTCAAATCGCTCTTCAAAAAGGGAATCAATAGGCCCCAGCAAGCTGATCTGGGCAGACAGGGTGTGAGTGAAGCTAATGGTAAATCCATGAAACTACGGATACAGGACAACATCACTTGGCACAGACTGAACTGCTGAACTGAGGATGCACAAAGTCATTTCATCAGAATGTGGCCCACTTTCTCTCTCTCTCTCTCTCTCTCTCTCTCTCACACACACACAAACAAACACACACACAGTTACTACAGCTTACTCTCAGGTAGCACTTACTCTTTTTTTAAGTTTGTAATGTTGGCTTTGAACTAGAAAAAGCAAACGGTCAGGTGTTTCCCTGGTGTAACAGGGTTACTGTAACACGCTGAGTGACTCAGCTGTGTAACAAATGTAATGCAACACACATACTGACTTGTTTTGTCTTTCAGCACTCTGTTTGCTGATCTTTTCTCAGGTGAGTGTGAGACAGAGGAGGGCAGGATGGAGGTAATCTACGATGATGTTCCCTGTGAGGATAGTTCTCCAGTGGAAGGTTAGTCAGAGTGCTGTATGCATGTATATTGTGTTGCTGAATGCTTATGTTTCTCCATGAGTTTGCTAATAGCTGTATGTCATGCTTGTGTGTGTGTGTGTGTGTGTGTGTGTGTGTGAGACAGGAGACATGATCTATGAGGATGTACAGAATGAGCAGGTGTCCCAGGGGCCCAACAATGGCTGGAGTTCCAGTGAGTTTGAAAGCTATGATGAACAGTCAGACTCTGAGAAAGTACCCACCCACAGCAAGGTGCGTATGCTTGTGTGAGTGCGAGTACGCGCGAGCATAAATGGGAGCGCGCGCGTGTGTGTACGTACCCACCTTTGCGTTTTCGTGCATATACGATATATCTGTGTGTAATTGTAGTCGACATCATGCTTTCATTCACAGGAACAGCACATACGCAGTGTCTTATTGATTTGTCACTGTACTTTACAATACTTTATAAAGTACTTTACAGTTTACTCTATACTGTCATGCTATCGTATTATACATCCCGATATACCGAATAAATAAAAACTCAAAGGCCAGCCTTCTAATATGACGTGAACACAAATAACTATCACTCTGTGAAAAAGCTCCGAACAGCCGCTTTAAAGTCATGACTTTTCCGACAGAATAAACGATCCATCGAAACTACAAACATAGTTTAAATCGTAGTGTTGGCACTTGTAGTATTGTTCGGCGTCGATAGACAAACGCGCCTTTTGTGAACTCATTCCTTTCATTTTTTCTATCCTTTTACATGTTTTATTTTTCTTTTCCGTGCCAGGATCTGATCTCTTAAACGCGAATTTGAGTAGCAACTAAATAAATGCAACTTCTGGTCAGTGGTCTTGTCCCCAGCACTTTCCAAAGTAAATACCACTATGTCAAGAGCGTTTTAATTTCAAACGTCTCACAAGGTCTATGTACTTTTTGACCACATGGGGGCAGTATCAGCTTACATTTTCTACTGAAGTTGCTCTTGCCTTGCACTGTTACATATCTGCTTAGCACAGAGTGAAGGTATGAATTCATTCTGCATCATCTGTTCCCGAGGTCAGGCATCTATGGAAAGAACTTTGCCCAGGCAAAAGTCCCAGAGAAACCAATTGGCCATTACCACCCTCACCTTTGTTTCAACTGAGCAGAACTCTAACCTGTTGGTCCCTTCACCAGCCAGCATTAAGGTGTGTTAGTTCAGTACGTGGCCTGGTCAACAGTTCCCTCATTGCTATACTTGTGTTTATCAGGAAATTTAAATAAAAAAGTTTTCTTGGCAAATAATTTCTCCCATGTGGTTTAAACATTCCAGTCTGTTTAAAAATTCAATGAAAAACATCCTTTCAGTCTCATCTAGCATTTAAGGAATGGAAACAAACTGCAGGTAACATCTATCTTTAACAACTGAGAGATGCAGCAGAGCAGGTGTTTCTGGCCCTGTAGAGACACACACACACACACACACACACACACACACACACACACACACACACACACACACACACACATATATATATAAGGGTTTATACGTGTCTTTCTCTTGTCCCCATAACACCCTGTTTAGCCCACACTAAGCCATTCGTCTCTCTATCAAGTGTTTTTTGTAGGGGTAATGCTGGCAAAGCTGCCTCCCACGACCTTCACAAAGCGCCGGCGTGTCCGTGCCTCTGTAATCGTGTCCGTGTCTGTGTCCGTGCCGGCGTGTCCGTGTCCGTGATCGTGTCCGTGTCCGTGCCGGCGTGTCCGTGTCCGTGATCGTGTCCATGTCCGTGCCGGCGTGTCTGTGTCCGTGTCCGTGATCGTGTCCGTGTCCGTGTCTGTGCCGGCCTGTCCCTGAACATAGCTCTGCTTTACAAATCACTGGACCATTTACTTTGATTCCGACTGGAGGGGAAGCAGAGTAAATCTCTGCAGCTCCAGTCGATTCCACACTGCTTGAGATTAGAGCTCAAGCTGATACTGGGCCTTCTGGCCCTGGTTGGTGCTGTTGTTCTCCTAGTATGATCAACGTTCTGTTTCCCCTCTCCTTTACCCCACCCGCACCACCCCTGGTGTCTCTGGCGGGGGGCCCTCTTGTCACCATCCTGCTGCTCCAATGGCCGAGCCACATACCAGCAGTACAGACCAATACACCAGCAGTACAGACACATATTCCAGCAGTACAGACCCATACACCAGCAGTACAGACCCATACACCAGCAGTACAGACACATATTCCAGCAGTACAGACCCATACACCAGCAGTACAGACACATACTCCAGCAGTACAGACCCATACACCAGCAGTACAGACCCATACACCAGAAGTACAGACCCATATACCAGCAGTACAAACCCATAGACCAGCAGTACAGACTCCTATGCCAGCAGTACAGACTTATTTACCAGCAATGTCCAGCTTTAATAACACTCTAAAAGAGACGATTAGTTGCTGAAACATTTATGGTCTTAATGGGCACCACTGTATTCCTATTGTCAGAGGGCCACTGTTTTAAATGTGCTGTTTTATGTCAGCACACATGTCCAATCAGAGACTCCAAACCCAGCCTTTGATCTTTTTCTCCATCTGTACTCTTCTTTGCCATCATTTTCTGTACTGCATTTTCCACTTCAATCTACTAATGAATTGTGGGTTATTTTTGAGGGCATACATATAAATTAAGTAAATGGTCTCTGTCTGGTGACACCAAGTCACACCCAAATAGCCTCAATCGGTGACCTCTTAGGCAACAAGGCTGATGGCTTCTCCGTTGGCGGCCCACCCCCTAATGGTGGATGGGTCTTCGAGACCTCTAGGGGTGGAGTTACTGGCCTCGATCGCAGGCTGTGTTAAACACAAGCCACGCCCCCTCCCACCACTTCAGGCACCTCTGTCATAAATAGCAGATAAATGTAAGCAAAACACACTCGCTCTCCTGGGCCTGTCAGCACTGATCTTTCCTTATTATGGGTTGACAGAGGGGGGGTGGGTGTTCTTGGGGCTACTATGAGCATGATGGAGCTTCTGACTGGGGGCCACTCTGATGAACAATGCCCCCCCCCCAACAGGTCCATCAACTCATGAAAGCAGCACGCAGTGGAACCAAAGATGGCTTGGAGAAGACCAAGATGGCTGTCATGAGGAAAGTTTCCTTTCTACAGAAGAAGGCTCACTTGGGTAAGGAAAAAAGATTTTTATTCTTTGAGCATTATTTTCCTTCATCCTTGGGAAAAGAGAAAGTAAAGGGAGGAAAAAAGAACCTACAGGATATGTTTTTTCTTTAAATTATTTTGTTCACCTGCTTCAGAAGAACAGACCGGTTATCTGAAATAAAACCCAAGGTCTTATGAGATGGAGGACTCTTCACTGTGGAGTCTTAATGGGTTATGAAAAACAGCCCATACACACGGGAAAGCTTCCTGTTTGCTTCCTCTCTCTCTCCACTTCTGAACAGAGGATTTGCGTGGGCGTGAGCTGCAGTTAGCAATGATGATGTGAGATATTTGGGGTCGATGGGTCGAGAATGTCACACTGCATCATTTCCGGACAGAAAAGTTCACGCAGGCGCTTGATGCGTTTGAGAAACGATGGGGAAAATTTGCGTGACGAGTGCGGCCACTCGTGAAGTCCCGCGGCGCGGTGTGGAGAGATTAGCGTCCCGCCCCAGAGCCTGCCAGATTCCCCACTGCACCCTCACACAACAACGCAGGCAAGCCATTTTAGGAAAGAGGAGATAGAAAGGTCAGTTATTCTCATTTCAGGTGTTGATAGCGCTGGCGAGGCTGAATGTAAAGTTAAATGTTTTGATTCTCCCTGGCGCTATTAGAATTCCGGTCATTAATGGCAAAGCTTTGCCCAAACTGGTTTGAATATTCAAGGGCCTGGTGTGCCTCTGCGGAGGTGAGAAATCGCCTGTCAGTCAGTCTGCTTTGTGCCTGCCTGCAGTGGAGGAGCGTTTGGACGTGGCTTGGAACATGTTATTCTTCAGATTTTCTGCAGTGTTTGAGCCTGTTTTTCAAAACCCACGGAGTTCTTTCTGAGTTATAATAAGAGAGCAATATTTGGATTTGCTTCACTCTTAAAAAAGAAGTTGGCACCCCCCCCCCCAAAAAAAAAAAAAAAAACCTCCCTTCTATCTCTCTTTTCCCTTCATCTCCCCCGCTCTTTGTAGAGGATACTGAAGATGACGCAGGTTATCTGGATGTGATTGTATCGGAGACCAAGCACCCTCCAGCTGAGTTGGGCCCTACGCCAGAGGGACTTAGCAATCAACAGGTGTGTGTGTGTGTGTGTGTGTGACTCTCTCTCTCTCCCTGTTTGTTTTTTCCGTCTGTACGTGTCAGTATTTGGAAGAAGCAATCTGAAGCAGGGAAAAGTGTGTAAATATTGTGTCCTCACAAACAAGTTCACAAGCTACAGGCCTTTCCGAACTACAAACCAAGAACTACAGGCCTTTCCAGAAGTCTACACATAGACACAGACGTTGGCTCAACCCTCCCCACCCCTCCTCCTCCTTCCACCCCCTTTCAGCTCCATCTTTTCAGCTTCGGGCGGTGGTCTCCACGGCCATACACTTTCAATGGCTAAATTCCCTTTGCACCTCTGTTTGGCGTCTCTTAATCACTTCTCTCTCTTTTGCTCAGATTGTACGCCGTCACATTCTGGGCTCTATTGTGCAGAGTGAAAGGAGTTATCTGGAGTCTCTTAAAAGAATCCTTCAGGTGAGTCCTGGCTATCACCACACACTTTACCTGCGAGTCCTACACGACTTTCCCTTGTTCTGAAGCTTCTGGTCTGGTTTCTAATTACAAAAGCAGGTTACGCTGTTTGCTGATGTGAGACATTATATATTTTCTCTTTATTGTGCTAATTATTGCAAACAAATACCTCAAAAATCCTCCCCTAACAAATTATGGTTTTACAATACTTTTGCCATATAAATTAAAGGGACTTGTAGCTTATCTGGTTGTGCAGGCATGTCAGGTAAGTTGCTAGTAACACCAAGGTTGTGGGATTGATTTTCAGGGAGCACTCATACTGTCATCCTGATAAATATGTAAGTCACTTGTCTGTCAAATGCTGTCAGTGTGCATATTAATTAGTTTGTACATAGTTTCTTCTTGTTTTAGAGCATGTTAAGATTAACGGCACATCATAAAGTCACGTATTTATGAAATAAAGCTCATCTAGATGATAAATGCAGTGGCTGTGTTTCTAGCTTCTAGTGATGCTTCTTATAACTCGGGACTTTTATCGAAATATGGGACTTTTATTATGTAGATTCAACGCTTCACCCGATAGATAAAGTGACTGAAGGATAGCACTATTAGTATTTATATAATGTTCCCTCAGTGTTTGTTTAAAACATATTTACTGATATTTGGTTTGTTTGTTTGTTTTTTCCAAATGAGTGTAATTCCAAATAGAACAAGTCTGGAATAGTATCTAATGTCTGGAATAGTTACTGATTTATAAAATGTAAATCCTCAGGAATACTCTGTAATCTCTGGATTAATTACATATGATTATAATAGCTGTAAATGGCTTGAAAACTCTTAAAACATGTAATTGTATTTATATTGAGTTTTATCCTCTTAAACGAAACCCAGTACATCTGGCAGGTTTCACAGTACAGAGTCTCGTTACACATGTCTGTGATCTTAGCCAGAGGTGTGGGAAAATGTATATATTATCATTTGCCTTTGAAGGAAGGGGTACTGTGTAAAATGGAATCACAGATCAATGACAAATGTGTGCTCTGTATAATCTAGTATATCTAGATCTACATGATTCCCCACCTTTGTTGTTAAATCAAAGTACTGTCTGTAGTCTTTTACAATTCGGTTCTTCATTATAACATTGTGTGCTGTTGAACTAATGTGCACGTGCCATTAAAGCTCCATGGACTGGATGCTCCAGTAACATCTGACTGCGGGATTGGCAATGGCTTATTAAAGTCATAGGATAATTGAGTTTGGTATTGGAGTTGCCTCTGAAGGCTGAACTAGACAAGAAGAATCTCTTGGCCTCATTTGCAAGCCTGGTTTTGTCTTTGTCAATAATTCATTAGCAGCAGAGAATGTGGTAGACTGGAGAAAGTAGTGCTAAAAAAATCTATTGTTTCCACAATCTAACTCCAAAGTGTCTTTGCTTTTAAAGATTAGGCCTTGTGGTTTATTCATCAAGTCATCCTGCTTGTTTGCTCGCTCTGAGCATGGAAGTCCCACCCAGTCCTCAGCTGCAGTGCGTCTCTTTCTGTATTCCTGCTAGAAACTGATTCAAACATCTAAATATCACTGGATGTGATGTTTGAATCACACAGGCTTTTGAAACATTAAACTTTGATAGTGTATAGTAAACTAGCAGCTCGGTTAACTGGAGTCAGAGCTGTGGAAAACTCTTTTAAATGATTTTCATGTGGGAAAATTGTCAAACTTTTGTCACTGGCTTCTTAAGCCTTAATGGAAAGGTTCCCAGAAAGAGTGAATGAAAGGAAAACAATCCAGAAAGAACGAGAGAGCAAGATGCTGACTCTGGATGATTAGAATGTGAACATCTCCTTAGGTCAAATACAGTCAGCTTTCAAAGGATGTATTCATTTATGTAAATGAAGTATTTAAAATCTCTGAAATATTTTAATGAATGAAATGTAAAATGCATTCAGACACATGTCCCTATTCAGATTCATGCAACTTTCTAAACCCTCCTTAACTCTGCTTATACTCTGAAGGTGAAGCAAGGCAGTAAATTAACTTTCCTCTAATGCACTGGGAGGAGAGAAGAAAAAAAAAACTTTCTTAAAGGGACAGCGTACTGAAACCTTTTTCATGGTTCCTCAGGAGTACCAGCGCCCCCTAATGGAAGCAGAACCTCGCATTCTGAGCCCGAGGAAGATCAGACCAATTTTCTTCCGTGTGCGGGAGATCACGCAATGCCACTCCATGTTCCAGATCGCCCTGGCATCCCGTGTGGCAGAATGGGATGTTTGTGAGAAGATTGGAGATCTCTTCGTTGCCTCGGTGAGCTGTGCTCTGAACACAAGTTTTTTTTTTTGATGTGATGTGTGGTCTGGGCACAAGCCTTAAGCTTAACGTCGGTCAGAACTGAGACCTCTGAAACGCTAAAATGTTCACGTTTCACGGCGAAAACGCTTGGCATCTTCGCGTTTAGCGATCGAGTCTGGCGAGTTGAGGACTTTCCTACGTTTCCTCACTTCAAACGTCAAGCCAATTACGTGAGCGCAGATGGCTTTCTCTTTAACACGGGTGAAGAGAGATGCGTTACCATAGCGATGCTTGCAGGGTGGGGATTGGTGGCGGGGTAATGGCCTAATGAATGAGCAAGTTGCCTTGACCCTCCGCCCTGAGCGCATCAACTACACCCACTGATTACTCACCAGCTAACAAAGCATGCTGGGCCGATCTGATGTGAACGACTTTACATCTACACTCGTATCCGTGATTTAACACAGAACGCAGTGTTTGCTCACAAATGTACTCATACAAAGTCATTTATATATATAATATTTACCCAGACGACACTAGAAATGTACACTCACACACCGCGTCCCACTTGGCATCATGTACCTCCGTTCATGGTGATGGAGCGTTTCGAGCACAACGTTTTGAGCACAGCGTTCATGCTGACGGGGTGGATGTGAGCACTGCGCTGCCCCCTGTGTGTCAGACCCCACAGCGCTGCTGGGATTTACACACACGTCAACGTCATTGCTGGGTCAAGAGTGACAACGATGCACTCGGAAATATCCAGGCAATAGTGATGTTGTGCTCGGAAACCAGCCATTAACAGGACAGAAATATATATATATACTACTCAAAAAATAAAGGGAACACTTACACAAGACACAAAACAGAGCCAGAGTCCTGCAAAATTACCTCCAGCAGGCCATTAATATCCATGTTTCTGCTCAAACTGTCAGAAATAGACTCGATGAGGGTGGTATGAGGGCCCGATGTCCGATGGGCCCGGAGGAGAACATCCACCGCCTCATCAGGAGCATG
>JAOYMR010000018.1:11786905-11789806 GCA_025802075.1 Tenebrosternarchus preto | reverse complement strand
ATGTAAATCTGTACTTGTTGAAAATACCCCACATCTTGCAGCCCTGACGTTGCCTGTGTGCACTGACATCGGGGAAACAGCGATTGTTTTAATTAGCCGTCAGAAGCTCAAACATTATGGTTGAATTAATTGCCAATGCTTGGCCACTGTGAGCTGGATGTTTTTCACTCTGCGCTTTTCTACATTGTTCTTCCACAGTTCTCAAAATCCATGGTGCTGAATGTGTACAGCGACTACGTCAATAACTTCACCAGCGCCATGGCCCTCATTAAAAAAGCCTGCTTATCCAAACCAGGCTTTCTGGAGTTCCTCAAAGTGAGTGCACCAGAACTTCTTGTGCTCTTTAATATGGAAATACAGTTTATGTTGTATTTGCTTGATGGTGGAAATATGGACTTGGTTTAGCTTTGCAGGTACCTTGTGCTGTTAGTTCTTAATGCACCAATCAAAAGTTCTAAACAAAGTTTTCAACTTTACTGTATTTTATAATGTTTTCGGAATGGATACCTTGACTATGATTTAAAAGTCTGGTTTTAGTGCTGAAAAAACTATAAAGAGATGTCTTACCAAACTTGGACTGGTAGTCGGAAAATGCTTGTCAGTGTATTCTTTCCGTCCAGCATAGGCAAGCACTGGAGGATCCACCTCTGCTCTGAGGGTAAAGCAGATTAACACAGCCAAAGGTTTTTTGGCACAGCTGGGAAAATCAGTGCTGGAAGACCAGCCACCACTCACCTCCATTCTCCCCATCCTCTCCCTATAACACCCCCCCCGGACAGGCAAACTCCAGCCCCTGTGTGGAGACAAGGTGACAGTGATGTTACTAAAATGTAAATCTGTGTGTGTGTGTGTTTCTGCAGAAGAAGCAGTCATCAAGTGCTGATCGTATCACTCTCTATGGTCTAATGGTGAAACCTATCCAGCGTTTTCCCCAGTTCATTCTTCTATTACAGGTCAGTGTCTTTATAGGAATTACCCAGATCTTTTGGAATGCAGTGATATGGTACACAGGATGCTCTACAAAATCAGTCACCTGTCCAGGCACAGAATCTTTTTCTCTTCTGCATGTGTTGGCTGGTCACTGCATCCAGCAGCCTTGTCTTCACGCTGTATCTCTGTGGAACAGAACCCATGCAAACCACCTGAACAAACAATGAAAAAGCAATCTTTCACTATAGTCACCAGACACATCTTTCTCACATGCATGCTCTGATACACACACACACACACACACACACACAGACTACAGCCACACACCATCCACCACATGTCATGGAGAAAAGTGGATCAGCATCATTACCATCTCGACGTCCTGCTCTGTCCCGATGATGAGGAAACGTGAGCATGGTGGATGGAACGCTCTCTTCCTCCCGTTAGTCTTGGCAGAGTGCCAGGCGCAGCCGAGGAACCCAAAGCCTCACAGTTTTGCTTCAGAACTCAGCAGGTGCCGATCATATAGGAAATCTAAGAGCACAGGAATGCAGAACTCCATCCTGGAATAAAGTCTCCACTCATAAAAGGGGCTGCAATCCACTGTGGCTTTTCTTTCTCCATCTCTCTCTCTGTGTGGCTCCTCCCACGTAATGAATCAAAACAAAAACATTACAAGGCCGGAACTCTGCACTATGTGCATTTGCAGCACGCTGCTAACACAGACATGCACACACACACACACACACACACACACACACACACACACACACACACACACACACACACACCCACATGTGACAGTGATCGAGATCATTAAGCAGCCAGTAGCTTTGTTGTCACGTCCCACACTGGGTGAGCAAGATGCCTGTCTGCAGGTCCTTCCCCAAGGCCTTTCCAGCTGGTTCATGGCCTGCACCTGTTAATACATTACTGAATGGAGCAGGCCATCAGCAAATATTCCCACTATAAATGTATTGTGTCATTCCCATGCTGTCTCTCTCTCTCTCTCTCTCACTCCCTGTGTGTTAGGACATGCTGAAGAACACCCCTCGGGGTCATGTGGACCGGTTACCCCTACAGCTCGCTCTGACTGAGCTGGAGTCTCTGGCTGAGAGACTGAACGAGCAGAAAAGACTGGCAGACCAGATCACTGAGACCAAGCAGTTAGCCCGAAGTATCGCTGACCGCTCACTGAGCAAGGTGATGCGCGCACACACACACACACACACACACACACACACACACACAGACACACACATAATCCACACACCCCATGCCACATAACCCCCCCCCCACACACACACACACCCCATGCCGTAGACACACACATCACACAGAACATCACACACTGGCAATAGACAGCCTTTTACACACTTCAACCTTCTACCACCAAACCATTGTACCATCCATCACGACCTGACCCTTAACATGTTTAAATTGTTTCTACCTGCTCTCAACACACCTGCAGATGAAAAATACTTTCTCTCCCTACCTGGTGATTTACAGGGAATGTTAGGTTTGTATCCTTGCATGAACCTATTAAAATTTTGGAACAGGACTGTGTTGGCATTGTGCTGTAGCATCCGGTGTTTTAATAATGCAAAGACTTTTCAGATTTCTTTGCAAACATCATTTCAGTGGCTCATGGACCCCAGTGGGGGAATAACTGCCATTCAGTGCCTTGTAGTTCCTTTGAAGTTCCATGGCAACAGAGTTCCACCATGTGACACGCGGTTCCGGCAACTCCGCCCCCCGCACTGCAGATGTGCATTACTATACACGTCTCACATCAGTGCTGACGAGGTGTGAGAGGTGGCCTGAACGTGCCCGAATGTGTCCCGAGACCCGAGACCCACCCTCCCCACCCCCACCCCATCACCACGCCCGCAGAGCAGCACAGCTGCTGTGAATCTCAGCAAACGCATTTCCGAGTCAGGGCAATTAAGGACTAAATGAAACATTTAATTG
>JAOYMR010000018.1:11764405-11781905 GCA_025802075.1 Tenebrosternarchus preto | reverse complement strand
CTTCAGCTCCCAAAAAAAAGTGTCCCTTCAGCTTCTATTTATAGCAACACACACACTTGCACATGCACTCTCTCTCTCTCTCTCTCTCTCTCTCTCACTCCCTCTCTCTCTCTCTTTCTCACTCTCTGTCTGTTGTCCCAGCTGCTCCTTTCTCCTGTGATGTCACTGCAGGGAGCCCGAGCTCAAATCATATCCCATGTTCCCCTGGCTCACCTCAAAAAACGCACTCATTTTTCATCTCCTGCCGGCCCAAGCGCTGTAATTTATTGATGGAATAGGCCGGGGTTCCAGCGGGTTCAGAGCTGCCGTGACTCCCTGTGTTCGGGGAAAGATTTTGGGCTCTGCTTGGTGCTAGACCCCCACCCCCCCACCCTCATCTCCAGCAAGGCTGCTATTTCAGGACCACCAAACACCCCCTCCCCTCCATTTCACAACTGGCATCTTAGCAGTCAGTTCCAGAGCAGGTACGATTTTCACTTACGGTCATGCTGCGGTCATGATTCGGCTCGGAAAGCCCTGGCGCGATCGAGTGGCACCTGGCACGATCGAGTGGCACCGATGCACAATGGGTTCTGGGGTGTCGGATAATGGCGGGGCTCTGCCAAATAGGTGCTCCGAGCGGCCGTGTCTGACTGCAGCAGGCAGATTACTGTGTTGCTCTGTAAAAACCCCATTCCCAGCATACCAACCGGATTAAGCTGGATTACAAGTGCGCTGACGCTCACCTCCGGGGCGTCGGGTGGCGTGGCCTGGGACCATCCCACGGGAAATCCTTATGTTCACGCGCCGCTGTAATCGATCGTGCTCCACCGATGACGGATGCCGCATCAAAGTCCCTGTTACGTCTCCAAAGGTTGGGGAAAGAGACAGAGGGTGAATGACGGAGCGAGGAATAAAGAAAGAGAGACAGAGGCAGAAAAAGAGACACAGAGAGGGAGAGATAGAGAGAGAGGGAGGATCAATGAGGAGAGGGAGAATATCAGAGCGTGCGAGGTAGGAAAAGAGCAGTAGGAGGGACAGATTGAGTATAGCCAGTACTGAGGAGAGTATGGATGAAGAGAAATAAAGAATGGAGAGAGAGAGGGAGGCAGAAGGATGCTGAGAGCTGGGCCAACCAGGACACCGTAGTTACCCCCAGGCTGTAGTTACCCCCAGACTCCCTAACCCGCCCCCTTATCGGACACCACACACACCAACACACACACGCACACCCACCCACCACTTGATTATGAATGGGTGTCGCTGGAGAACCGTCACATGTGGACATTTCATCCAGCATGGTGATTTAATTACGCTGTCTGTGTACCGGGTGGGTGGAGCTACTGACCAGATCTCTCCCTCGCCATCGATTTCCTTGGGCAAGAGCTTAGGATGGTGGCAAAGAAAGAGAAAAGGGAGGCGGGACTCAAATCGATGGCACGTTTCATGTCTAATGAGACACCTGCGTTCTTCCCTCTCCCCTTAAAGGGCTTCATATTTCCCAGTGACTTTAGGTTTTTTTTCCATTTTCTTTCACACTCCTCAGATTTAGCCAGTGTGCTTCCACAAACAATGGAGGGCCGATCTATCTTTTCCATTGATCTTCTTTGTTAGGGCTGAAAAGTATTGGCAAATGAAAGTTTTGTCATGGGTCAAAGTTTTTCAAAGTTAAGGTTTCTGGAAGGGTCATATATTTTTTTTTTGGTGGGGGGTGCATTTCTGTACAGCCTTACTGGATTTAGTGGTAGAGCTTCACTTCTGAGGTTTCTGAAGTCAAAGGTCATTCTACACCACATTCTGTCTGTCTGCTGGTGAAAGGGGGGCCAGTCTGTTCAGTTGGAGGGAGACTGATAAATAACATACTTCAGTTTTGGTGCAATTGGATTTCTGAGTCCAATCCAGTTACAGGCACATCGTACAATTTTCTGTTCAGTTTTGTTTAAAAGAGCTGGACCAATCAGGACACGCAAAACAGAAACAGTTTGTACCAACTTCTGTTCTTTGAATTCATTCAAAATGTAAACCAGTCACATCTTTATAGAAAGCTGCTCAAGATATCTTTTAAGAAATGACAAGTTCTCTTGCTGATTTAACACAATAGAAATGAAACATGACTGTGATAAAGCTATGAATGATAACTGAAATTAGAACTTTTGATTGACAGGAAAAGTAATCCTGGGCCCTCCACGCCTATATCAGGAACTGCAGATGTTACAGTATGACCTTTCAGTGGTAGAACAGGTCTCCTTATTGGTGGGGACCTTACAAGGGACGTACCAGGTAAGCACAGACTCCACCTCCCTCACACCTCACCCACTGCCCCTCTCATGCTTGGACAGTGACTTGGCATTATGCCCAAACATCCTTTTATACACAGGAACTAGTGCGGGACATTAGTGAAAATTGAAAATTTCCCTTCACCAGAAAGATGTGGTTTTATTATATGTGTAGTACAATCTAAAAAAACAAAAGAAAAAAGATCTATCTTCAGAGAACAAGACAGAGAACGTCATTCAAAATATCTAAAGCCAGGCGAGATATTTGATCTCAGGCAGAAGCGGAGGGTGGATCCGGTACTTCTGGAGAGCTCCTCTCCAGACAGATTTAGAGCCTGATTAAACTGTGATCAAAGACTGGGTAATGTTCAGACCATCGACTGATAACTGGTGAAATTCTCTTGCTGTAGGGTTAGGGTTAGTTCTGCTGAGGGTTAGGGTTAATTCTGCTGATGTATGACCAGCATCTCCATCTCCCACATTGGGGCCAACCAGGAAAGGAGGGTGGGGCAAGACTGAGGCCCAGCCCCCATGGCTTAATTACTCTCCACCCAACTGGCCCTCTAACAACACCAGCCATCCTGGGGAAACAGTGCCAGGGCTGTTTTACCAAGAGGTGGTTCTCCCCTTACAGAACGCCACCTCTTGGCAATCCTCTGAAATGCCCCAATCAATGACCCCAGTCCTGTTAATGTCCTGTTAACAGGAAGAAGGAACAGGAAAAAGCTTCAGTGATTCTGCAGTAGGAACAACACGTAACAGTGGGAACGTGAAACTATTGTATTTCCTCCTGTTCCTCATGGCTGCTTATGTGCGTTCTGTGTTCAGAACCTGAACAGCATGGTTGCTCAGGACTGGTGTCTGGCCTTGCAGAGGCTCATCCGCATCAAAGAGGATCAGATTCAGAGCGCCAACAAGTGCCGCCTTCGTCTGCAGGTCCCTGGAAGACCGGACAAGTGAGTGACTCCCCTCGGTACCCCTCCGCCAGTACACAGCCCTCTGTTTCCTAACCCAGCTCACTCCCTTCCACTCCTGCTCTGGTATGACCCCCCCCCCCTCCCCAGTACACTTGATCTGCTTAAATTGTTTATTGTAATAATGATTCATTAATTTCATTCACATGTTTGAGTTGCAAATGCAGCGCCGCTTTAATTGACGTCATTTTCTTAAACACTAAAACAAGGATTTATGCCCCTCCCTCCCACTCCATAATCATGTTATGGCATATTATGAATAACATCTTCATTGGGATATTACTTCTAATGGTAGCCTCTGAAAGTAAAACGATTCCTTACATTACCTCCAGAGGGCAGCACATCTGTTTGAGCGTCACATTCACTGGTGATTGAGCTTGTGCGTGCGCTCCCTTCACTCCAGCGTTGGAAGGACCAGGATCAAATGTTGGCCAGTTAAATTCACCATTGTGTAATTGTTAAGATAAATGACAGCGAAATGCACCATAGTCAGGTAATAGCTGAGATATAGAGCGGGATAAAATCCCTCGACGGATCCGGTTATACAGAATTAATGGAGTCGGTGGAGGTGGTCCATTCTGCTGTCGTGACTTTGCTCTTTACCTCTGCCTTGCCATTACATTTTTCTTCTGCCTCTGTCTCATCATTACATTCCCTGTCTATGGTCCAGCCATCTAATTCAGCCATTTATTGGCGAAGGCTTTAGTATGAATTACCAATTTAAGCTCCTCCTGACATACCATCATGGCCCAGAGAATGATATTTTCATGTTTTCAGAAAAGTGAAAACAATGCTCTCACAATAGTAATAGGCTAAAGCTACAATGGAAATGTTTTCTTAAACATACATCATTCTATATAAAAGTCTACTACAGTAAACAAAGGCCGTGTCCATGTGAGTTAAAACAACCATCGGTGAGCAGGCCGTTACATCCATGAGAGTGGATGAAGGGTCAGATTTTAGCAGCTGTAGCACTGCATGGTGCTATAAGACCAGCTATTTTTACACGGGATTCAGTTAGCAAGCCTACATTTTTGGTAATCAATCACACCTCCTTCAAGATCCAATCCAAAAATCAAGGAAGAGGTGAAAAGAGAGGAAGAGTGTGGACCTGATGAAGAGAGAGAACCTGGGAAAGGTGCACTGTGCCTGTTTATTAGCCGAGCAGAGAGAACAGAGAGAAGTGTGTCTAATTAGGTCTAGTGCTACTTACTCGATTGAACTAACCCATATTGCACTTCACTGACGTTTTATTGGAAGACCTTAAGGCTTTTCTTATTCCCCTTAAAATATGAGAGTGAGTGTGATCCAGTGACACACTGGGGCAGCAAGCGTGCATGAATACGAGCAAAATTCATGGATGAGGAAATGTACATTCATCTGAGAGCAGTTCAGTCCCCACGCTGTAATATACGCCAGTCAAAGCAGGGCTGATGAGATTAAACTGGTCTGGGAACAGGTAGCTCAGTTTACACATGAATCCTCTATCATTGGCGTTCGGAGAACAACCATAATACAACAATAATGTTGATTTTTAACGTTTTAATGATATCAACTATAATTACAATATACATATATTAGCATTCTTATTGTTGTTCAGTGTGTATTTGCTTAGTTGGGATATGACATTGTACATAGTCTTTTAATTATATGATTTCCTGTGCACAGTAGCACTCCAGCTGTTTGAGTCACATTTAATAGTCACAGTAGATTTATTTTTCTTATGAGAGAAAGAGAGAATAATTTTCACATAGAACTCGTTCCTAATGCCCCAGAACAGCCATGAAATTAGAGGTCTGAGACTT
Source organism: Tenebrosternarchus preto (assembly GCA_025802075.1). Lineage (NCBI taxonomy): Eukaryota > Metazoa > Chordata > Actinopteri > Gymnotiformes > Apteronotidae > Tenebrosternarchus > Tenebrosternarchus preto. The sequence goes on along the minus strand of JAOYMR010000018.1, from coordinate 11,776,871 downwards.
CATAATTCCAAAAAAAAAAAACCAGCCTGTCAAGGCGTGATTACGTTCGAAGAGGCCCCCGTCAGAAAAGAATCTGACAGCTATCCGTAAAGTCTTCTTGGAGGGAAGCAGAGGAGTTCAATCAAAAAACAGATTCACAAATATAACTGGCGTGAATACAATGCCCCAACTCAGCGTAATGTTTTCTGTGTAGAATATTCGGAGCTGTTGGAGCATATCACACACAGTTTGCATCGGAGGGGTAGAGAGACTGGAAATCAGCCACAGAGGCATAGAAAAGGCTTTGCTAGACACAGCGCATGCCATCGATATACCGAGGACGTCAAGAAATGATAAAATGCATCTAAATAACGTCACCGTTTGATGAACAGGTCTCTATCCAAACAGCCAGTCAGACGAAGCACATAACCAAGGAGAGGGAGAAGAGAGTTGTTCTTAGATTGGCAGATCTAAGATCCACCTTAGATCAGCTGAGATTACCCTTTGAAGGTCATGACGAGTCTGAAGATTCCACAGCCAAAGGTGTTTTCAGAGACATGACTGATCTGCTAGGAAGGTACGACGGTGTTCTCCACACTCATCTTGACTTGGCAAGAAAGAATCCGCATGTACTCCTTCCTACGTATCTGCTAAAAGACCAAATGGAACGATCACCTGATGTGAGTGATCACACATGATGCAATGAAGTGATGTAAGGAATGACATCACGGATGTGAAGGTGGCTGGGTTCTTTTCCGGTCTGTCCAGACACAGCAGCTGATGCAACGGAAACATGATCAGGTGACAGTAATTCTCGATTTTGTGCATAAGTGGCAAAAATGAGTGAATGTTTGATTGCTGTGGTTCAGGTGCATGAAAGCACAGGTGCACGTCTGACCTCCTGGAAACCCTGAGGAAATGTACAGCCCCATACCATAAAACCCATAAAACTCAGTGACACATGGTGGTCAACCCAGATGACCAGATGTAAGGTCCTGTTGATGTACAGATGTAAGGTCCTGTTGATGTACAGATGTAAGGTCCTGTTGATGGCTCTCCCATGTGCAGTGAAGAGAAGACCTCCTCAGGGAAAAATCATGAGAAGGAAAGAGCAGGCGATGGCTTTGGCATTGAGCAATGCCACTCACAGTGAGGTGTGTAGCGTCAGTCACTGGTTAACGTCATAGTACCTGCGGACTGAGGAGATGGACGTTGGCAGAGTTGTCGTGGTTGTGGATGACTGCAGAGCTGATTCTGATGAGCCATTTGAAGATGTGTCAAAGAAGCTACACAAACCAACTGAAAGAACCACAGAGATTTCACATGATGAAATTTTACATCTTTGGTTCTCGCCACACAGTGCATCACAAAACAGGTTTACAGTGTTGACAATGTGGCCCAGCTGAAACCACAAAGCAGGTATTAAAAAGGAGATGTACTGAGGCCGAATACCATCCCTTGATTCCTAGATTCCCAACACACTTACAGCCATTTTCAGTCATCTGCTTGAGCAGGACTGGTCATACCTCCTGTTGCTTCCTATAGCAATGAAATGAATTTTTCAGGGCTCAGACGAACAGGTTGAGAGCCACACTGACCTGGGACAGGATGTCTGACCTGGTCGTCATTGCTATGGTGGAGGAGGTATGTGAACATACGCAGACACACACTTATAAACTCACACTACCTCCCCCACCACAGACACGCACACACACACGTTTCTGGCCTGGCTGTGTGTGTGTGTGAAATAGCATGGAATGACCCCTCAGCTTTAGCAGGAAGACACGCCTGTGGTGAGTCTGTGTACCCATCGTTATCCTTGTGTTTGCCTGAAGGGCCCCTGATTGAGCCCAAAGGGCTTGGGCTCCCAATTATATTTGGACTGAAACTGCATTTCAAATTATGTTTAGACTCAATTATATATCAGAAGGGTTTTTTTTTGTTGTTGAAAGTCAACTTAAATGTAGGATTAAGCTTAATTGATATTTGGCCCTTGGTAATTACATAGCCACACACACACACACACAAAATTCCCTGCACTTAGTACGAGAAGTGCTGTTGATGAATTCACCTCACCGGCATCTGCAAACTGGTCCGTATCCGCGGCGACGGCAAAAGATAATAGCCAGCGACAAATGTTCTAATGCGAGCCTGAGGCTGCAGTTACGATGATGGAGGATCCAGATGCTTCCTTCCCTCCCCCAACCCCACTGTGTGCTGAAGCACTTTACACAGTGTTACATGTGGCGAGGACTAAAAGCGTACTCTTCCCCAACCTGGTCATGACATTCAGTGGAAAATTATGGTCCTAATCGAAGGGCTCACCAGATCATTAAGTGATCATGTCTGAAATTCACTTCCTTGGGAGCTGAAGGAAAGATCGTCGCAGAAGCTCGTGACCTTGGTGCGGCGGCACAGACATATTGGTTTGGAAGCACTTCAGTAACACTCATCATGGAGCTCCATCAATCCAGCTGTTGTCTGCTTCCATTCAGTGCACGATCATCATTTCTCCTGAATTTGCTTCTAAAAGGAGCTTTTGATGCTGTGCTTTTATGCCATGTTGGGAACCGGGGGTGGAGCGGGTACGTGTAGGGCTGTGGGGGGGGGGGGTGTAAATGCGCAGGGGTTTCACGCCCCGTTGCACCTGGATGTGCTTATCCGTGCAACGTGGAGAGGGCAGGAAGTGTCACTCCGAAGGACGACTTCGGAAGGAAGAGGAAATGAAGACGGATTAGTGCAGGGTCCGGGCGGGAGAGAGAGGAGTGAAAAGGGGAGGAACCGAGAGGGGGGAGAGAGCAGCATGGAGGAGGGGTTTTGCTTACTTACAGGAACCCGGCGTGATATAAAAACCAGGTGCAAAAACAACAAGGGTGGAGACAGTCACCAAATGCACTGGAGACATGATGGTGAAGATGGTGCTACTCAGAACCGGAGTTTTATTACCCAACTGGAGAGGAAGCCCAGGAACACAGGAGGCTTTGGTGATGCTCCTCCAGATGGAGAGGATCCCAGGCGGACATGCCTCCAGCCTCTGCTGCACCAATCCGGTGTGACAGGTGGAGCAGTGGTTTCAGCCCGGTGGGGATCGCAGAACCAGTCTGCTCTGTCAGATGTGCACAAGAACAGGAGCTGTGCTCTCCAAACAGGTACCACATGTGGCAAGCGTTCCAGAACATCCTGCAGGCTCCGGGGTTTAATGAGCTCGGGGTCCAGAGGGGCGGAGGGTTGGGGGGTTTCAGATGAGAGAGACACAACCTGCCAGCGCACCCCACACTACTGCAGAAGAAAGGATTGCTTCCACTCCACTTACTCAGCTCCTCAAATCCAACCTCTGTCATTCCTGTGCTCATGTTTCATTTATCAGGCTGATATTTGACATTTTATGTAAAATCTAAAGAACAACCACAAAAATAGGAATTTTTTTTTTGATTCTGGTTTGGACCACACTCTCTGAACATGTCAGATGGATCAGGTGTAGAAGAAACCCAGTCCAAAGTACAGTATGTTCCAACCTGTAGGTCTACAAATCCAGTAGGACCTAACCAGCAGTGGTTATGAATCCTTCTGTTACTGAAATGATGTTCCACCAGAATCCTCCTGGCTTGGAAGGGATGTGAGTTTGGGGTCATCGTGGAGGTCATGGTGATGGGGTGAGGAAGATGGGGTCAGCGTGCCAGGGTCACGTGTGTCGTAGTGGGTTGCGGGTGTTGGGATCAGGGCTGGCATGGACATGGGGTGGGTGTTGGAGCCAGGGTTGGGCTGGGGCATAAGATGGGCGGTGGGGTCAGGACTGGCAGATGGCACAGGAGGCATCCCCGGAGTCGTGTGGGCGTGAGTCTGGTTGCAATTCTGGAACTGGTCTGCTGCTCACCTCCAGCTCCAGCCCCGCGGGGGGGAAACCAGGCAACGGCACACTGCCTTTTTCCTTGGTCAGGCAAGCCGGCACGATTGGGCCTGAACGGATCAGGGACGTGGGGGAAATCTCTGGCCTCTGCTGGCTGTGGCTCGTGTATAATCACGACAGCCAATCATCGAGACGAGCTTCTGGGTCTTTTCTTTTTTCTTTAACCACCTTTGTACCTGTTCTTCCTATTGCACTGAACATCATTAAAATGAATACAGACTCTTAGGACAGGCACATAGATGGAAAATACAGACAGACAGGCCCTCGGGACAGGCGGGGAGACAGATGCCTCTACAGACAGACAGGATCTCAGGACAGGCATGAGGACAGACAGCTGAACAGGCAGATAGAAGCGTACCTCTGTTACCTCATCAGTTACTTCAGTGAATTTTTTGTGCAAGGTTTTACGTGAGGAAACAACAACAACAACAAAAAAAACATTGGAAGCTGGTCCTGAATCAGGTCCTGTCCTCATACTGAATCTGGGTCCTGAATCAGGTCCTGTCCTCATACTGAACCTGGGTCCTGAATCAGGTCCTGTCCTCGTATTGAACCTGTCTTCTGAATCAGGTCCTGTCCTCGTATTGAACCTGTGTTCTGAATCAGGTCCTGTCCTCGTATTGAACCTGTCTTCTGAATCAGGTCCTGTCCTCGTATTGAACCTGTCTTCTGAATCAGGTCCTGTCCTCGTATTGAACCTGGGTTCTGAATCAGGTCCTGTCCTCGTATTGAACCTGTGTTCTGAATCAGGTCCTGTCCTCGTATTGAACCTGGGTTCTGAATCAGGTCCTGTCCTCGTATTGAACCTGGGTTCTGAATCAGGTCCTGTCCTCGTACTGAACCTGTGTTCTGAATCAGGTCCTGTCCTCGTACTGAACCTGGGCCCTGAATCAGGCCCCATCCTTGTATTGTGCTCCCTCTGCCTGTTACAGTCAGTGGCCAGGTGGTTGGGGAGTGCACTGATGAATGTGACACCGTGTTTCATTCCAACATCTGTCCTGTCCTTCTGCATTACTATCACACACATCCCCCTCCCACTAGCCCGGCCACACACACACACACACACACACACACACACACACACACACACACAGTCTGGTAGGAGGAACTCAGGGCGTGTGCTGTTTATGGTATCAGGAGGGGTATAGGGGCTGGAATTATCCTCAGAATCAAATTAAGTGTGGAGCATGCTCACTGGTTCAGCCTCTCCCTGCCTCACTACCTCGTCCCTCCAGTCCTGATCTACTTTAATTTCACCTTTAAAAAAGCCTCCTGCCATGTTTGGAGGAATATCCATATTGGGTATCAGTGATGTTAGCGGTAGTTTGTAAGAAAGAGCCATAACTTCTGTTTGCATTGTCATCTCCTATTAGTATATTTGGAGGCTTTGTGTGTCTATTTTCTCTCCCCCTCTTTCTGTCTTTCTTCCTCCCTTCCTCCCTCTCTTTCTCTCTCTCCCCCTGATCCCCCTCTCCCCTATGTCTTTTTCCCAAGTGGGGACGTGAATACTGAGCAGTCTGAGGTGGCTGCGGTGACAGTAGCTGAGGCAGGCTTCACCCTGTTCTCCAGTCAATTACCCTCTTAATGATGACGGAGAGTGAATTGGCTTGCGTTCCCTGAGCCACTGCGCTCCTAGAGCCTCTTCTGCCGGCGAGCCGTTCTGTTTTCACACGTGCCGAGCATGCTCTCGTTTCGGAGAGGGTTTGTCACACATGCCGTGGAGCTCCTGCAAACGGCGGCTTTACAATAAAGATTCCCACTATGGATTTCAGTAAGAGTGGGTTAGATTCTAGCACTCTTTGGCTCTAAGGTGAACGCAAGTCCCTTTCACAGCACAGGACCATATGGACTGGAGTGTCTCCTGTAATTACTTCCCTGGTTACCTTCCTCCGGGCCGCTTCTTTCACTGTTTGTTCATGCAGGCCGAGAGTTATTGGTGTGGCGCTGGCAGGTGCTCGGGTCGAGTTCTGGGCCATTAACCCTCTGATTCCTCTGCTCTGGCTGGGAATTACCTGAGAAAAGCTCACCTCCGGTCGTTACTCCGGTCCCCGTCCTCTCTAACCTTCCCTCTTTCACCCCATTCTCGATTAAATTCGGGAGGAAGAAGGCAATTCATCACGGCTCTGTGCTCGGGCCAGTCTCCCTATATCTGTTCCCACTTTTAAAATCCTTTCGCCGCTTCCCTTCCCTGCGTGATGGGCCATGGTTCTGCCAGGCAAGGTGACGTAGGAGGAGTGTGTGTGTGTGTGTGTGTGTGTGGGGGGGGTGACTTCTGCTTACGAGTCTGTTCAACGCAGTTCTATTAGACACTTGTTAGTAGTAACTCGTGTAGGAGGTGTTGCGAAACGTATCGTGGTAAATAAAGAGTTTTACTAAGCAACAGAGTGCACCCACTCCATTTAGCATCGAAGAACCAAATATAGTTATCATTTATATATGTAAAAGATCTGCAGTTGATGTTTATCAAAGCGCGTGAATGGAGAAATGCGATAGTAAACATTTGCAAAAAAAATGTAAAAACGCAAAAATACAATTACGTAAGTGTACAAGAAAGCAGGCAAGAAGTAATGAATAGAAAGTTAAGACAGGATACTGGTGCATAAAGAAGAGAGGCTTCGGCAGGGTTAAATAGAGTTCAGTATATCGAAAGTGTCTAATAAAGGAATACCCACAGACATGGCAGATCTGAGCTAGAGTTATTAAGGTTATATGAATATGAGAGATGTTTAATAAAATGGCCACGCTGAAGCGGCGAAAAAAAAAACTATGTTTACTTTGTACAGACGGCTTTGGTCAAAGAGCTTCTGAGTTTGACTTGAGAATGTAACGTGTGTGAAATTCTCTTAAGACGAGTTGTGGGGGAAAAAAGTAGTGTTGGTAGAGACTGCGGTGAGTGCAGGTAGACTTGCTAGTGTCAAATAATACTGGAGTTTGAGGGAGACTGACATGGGGTCATCTGAGACATGTCATCAGAGTGTGATGGACGGTGAGATTCCTGGACCTGTGGATATCAGGCACTGTGCTCCAACTGAAGTTCAATCTTTTTTTTTTTTTTTTATGTTTAAACTAAAAGCACTGTCAAGATTCTCTCGACGAATGCAACTCTAAAGGAGAAGAGAGATTCTTCTGTTGGAATTTCTTCTTTGTTTCTTCATTGTGCACTTTTATACTTGTTTAGGATACCCGTCTCAAATTCAGGATACTTGTATCAAAGTTAGCAGGGCGATAGTGTTGGTAATGGTAGTTTGTAAAGCGTTCCTTGTCAAACTGTGACCCAGGTTTCTGCTGGATCTAATGTTCATCCAGATCTCTGAGATTAAGGTGTTTAATTACTGCTGAGGAGGTGACAGGCAAAAACCGAGCAGGGCTAGGGAGCGCGTCCACAGCTAAGTGCAGATCTAGTTTACGTTTGTTTCTTATGAACTGTTTGTTTTTCTTTTTCTTTGGTTACAGGTCTGGCCGTCCCGTCAGCGTCATGGTGGTGTTCAACACCCCTAGTCCCCTCAGCAAGATCTCATGGGTCAACCGACTTCATCTGGCCAAGATAGCTCAGAGTGAGTCCTCGTGCTGGCCACTGCTACACACTCCCTCACTCGGATGACACGTTATGCTCTCAGCCTCCGTTTTTTGAAGTGCTCGCTGACTGACAGGCTCTAAATGGAACGCCTGATGCTTGCCGTTCGGCGGTTTTCTCCTTCCAGCTCGTCTGCGAGTTCACCAGAAGAAAGACAATCTCTATGACATTCTTCTGTCTGACCTTTTTTGCACTGTGTGGACCGTCAGCGTGGTTAGAATGCAGGAGTAAGTGTGCTGGATCCTCCTCTCAGTGCACAGTGAGATATGCAGCGCTAAAAGCTAAACTTCTTGCCAGAAACCGTCGTCTACGCACATCCTTTTGGCTTTTCTTTTCTTTTTGGCATGTTTTGCGGTAAAAACCAACGAGCAAGTGTGTTTTATTTTGGCTTTATTGCTACATAAATTTGCTTTAAACCTGCTCTGCTCTATCTGTCTGTCTGTCTGTCAGGTTGATTTAGCATTGATCTCATGACTTCACTCGGCTTCTATACTCTTCTGTCAGCTATTTGCAGCTACATTGGGGAGATTGAAATTTGCCAGAGAATAAACTACTTAGCAATTTTCCTTTCCTGCCTTCCCCATACTGTGTGCCTCCCCATTCTTTTCATGATTGAGCAGTAGAGGTTCTCGCTGACAGGTCTCTGATGGCCCCTGCATTAACAGTCCCTCCCCTGTCTTGACACATGCGCACACACACACACACACACACACACACACACACACACACACACACACACACACACACACACACACACACACACACACATTGCTGTTAAGACTCTCTCTTTCATGTGCCTGTATGAAGTTCTTTAAAGCTCCTGTCCACAATCAATATAAAACTGGGACAATTTTAAAATACTTTACAGTCCAGAACACAGGGGAGAGTTTTTCCATTGGATTTCCAAGCTAAGCTGAAGTCAGGAAACCTAAGAAACGCAAGAGAACAGGAGTGGCACTTTTACTTAAAAACATGTGGCATGATAAAGTCAGACCGTGGCTCAGTATGGGGTTGAGAAGTGAAAGGTCTGAATAGAAAGAGGGAGAGAGGGAGAGAAAGAACGATGGAATAGAGAGCGAGAGAGAGACAGGGAGGAAGGGAGTGGGCAGAGATAGAGATGGAGAGAAAGAGGATGGAGGGAGAGAGAGAGAGAGAGAGAGAGAGAGAGAGAGATCATGAAAAGGACCACTCAAATACATCTCTTAGTTTAGGAGAGTGGTTTTGCTGTACTAAAGCCATGATGTGAAATGCTCCTGTACAGTGCTTGTCTTCACCTACAGATGCAGTCCTGGACAGTACGAGCGCAGGGTGTCTAACACAACAGTGACTGGTGAAGGTTCTTCTTACAATTGTGTAGCATGTAACAGCTTAGTTATCAAGACAAGCAAACAACTGTGAATGATCATTTTGGCAATTAAAGTTTAAAGACTTCAGTCGGTGCAGAAAACATGTCTTTGTTTTAGAAAATGATGATCTTATTTTAGTACCATTATCTCATACTTAGACTCTTTGGTTTGAGTAGACTTCCAGTACTGTGGTCAGTCGTTGTGTTCAGTGGAACTTCAGAAACATTCTCCCCACAGACCTGGCTTTGCTCCTCAGGCATTGGGTACTAACAATGGCTTTATGGTGACGAGCCAATAACAGGCCTGCGTGTCACCAAGGTGCTGGCAAACGAGGGAAAATGACAAACCCTTCTGCTGTTGCTCAGTCCCCTAGAGGTGTTGTTCTGATATTAGTGCAGGAAGCCTCAGGCTGGAGCCTGGACCCTCCCTGAAAGGCTCTGACGAATGAGTCACACTGGAAATGCCAACATCAACCACGTCCCCACCGTAGAGCTGTGTTCACCCACTGTAGAGCTGCATCACCTCCCTGTTGCCAAGCTGTGTGTCCAGAGCATTATCCCCCTGTCGTAGAGCTGTGTGTGCAGAGCATCACCACGTCGTAGAGCTGTGTGTGCCGAGCACCCCCTCCCACCGTCGTAGAGGTGCGTGTGCAGAGCATCAACTCCCTGTCGTAGAAGTGTGTGTGCAGAGCATCACCCCCCTGTCGTAGAGGTGTGTGTGCAGAGCATCACCCCTCTGTCGTAGAGGTGTGTGTGTGTGTGTGTGCAGAGCTGTGCTGCTTTCTGAGAGCCATTAATACTGTTCCAAGGCAGCAGACTAATTATTGTGTTCAATCCAGGCAGCTTTAATGATGGTGTTCAGTGCTGTGTGGCAGTGTGTGGCTTTACCAGGCTGGACTGAAAAAGCAGAGGTGAAGAGATGAGCTTAACATAGACCACTGTTACTGGGTCACATGCTGACACACACACACACACACACACACACACACACACACACAGTCAGGGAGACAGAAAGGACACTCTAGGTAGGGATAGGCTTGAAATGATATGTATTGGAATCTGTACGTGGTACATGGGGGGTGTGTGGAGAGTTTTTTGTCTTTGTGTACACTGTGGGGTGGGTGTGTGGCTGAAGATGTGTGTTTGTGTGTGTGAAGAAAACAAGGAATGCAAGTGAGAAATTGTTCAGATAGAGCGAGAGGAAAAAAAACCAGAGTTTCAAGCCCATTGTTGAAATGGTTTAGGATGAAAAGACAGTTCAGTGCAGATGGACAGAGAGAGAGAGAGAGAGAGAGAGAGAGAGAGAGAGAGGATGAGTGAGAGACAGAGAGAGAAAGAGAGAGAGTGTGTGAATGTGCACTGAATTTGAGTGCATATGTGTGTGTGTGTGTGTGTGTGTGTGTGTGTGTGCGCACAAAAGAAAGACTGGAGAGCATACAGACGATGATTGAGACCAGCACTTGTCGCTGCCAGGGGGGTTGTGGGTGAGATGCAGGCACCTGACGTCTCCTTTCGCCCGGATCGATGGGCATCGCCGGCGTGCCCCTCTCCCTCCCCAGCGGGGAGGCTCTTGCGGAGAGCTCGCCCCAGATATGCTGTCCCGCTTCCACGTCCGCGGCGTGGCCTGGAGAACACCTCGCCCCCGAAACACCCGGGAACAGTTCCGCGCCGTCGTCATAGCAACCGCAATTACTTCATCTTATTTGCCTATAAACGCGACTGACCCGTATAGCAAAAAAAAAAAAAATATATATATATATATATATAAAAAAGAAGGGCAGCTACCTCCGTCTCCTCACCTCGCCGCCTCTGTGTGGGACGGACTGTGGTCCTAAGAGGGCCACATTAGCATAAAACGAGAGAGAGACACAGCGTCCTCGGCGTCTCGGCGGCAGACGTTCGGCCGTGAAAGCGAGAAGACAGACTGAGCTGATGTACGTGTCCAGAACTGAGCCCTGAACATGTCGTTCTGCGCTACGTTTGCGTATAGTACTTAAAACTTTAAAATGCTACAACACCTTCCTCAGAACATAAACTATGCTATTAGGAAGTAAACTTTATTTTTATACTGATTTTCTAAGACAAAGCTACAAAACAAAACAATAATTAAGAAAAAGTTATAAAATTCTAAAACATACATATAAATATACCATACATATTAAAATACGTATATTATATATATCATACACACACCAAAAACATTAGTGGCCTTAAGAGAAGTCAGTTCTGGCTGTGGTTATGATCAGTAAACATTGCATGAATTCAATTAATGTTTCCTTTAGCCTTGCATTGATCATGTTAACATGGTCGGAACACCAAGGGGATTCTGTTCAATACTGATAACGTGTAATTTACCACCTGCTTCTTCAGTTTATTTTCTGAGCACCCTGAAAAAGTCCCTCGAAAGTGCTTGTGAGCTATTATCTAACATATCAAAACAAAACGACAAACACAGGAACACGAAGGAGCCCCCCACCCCCTCCTTATTATTATTGGTCTGTAGGGGCCAGGTGTTAATTAAAAACCTGAGAGTATGTGCTCTGTAGTGAGTATGGAGCCAACTGGTGACCCAGGTAGAGAGGGGCTGAGTGGGGGTTAGAGTCGGGCTGAGTGGGGGTTAGAGAGGGGCTGAGTGGGGGTTAGAGTCAGGCTGAGTGGGGTTAGAGAGGGGCTGAGTGGGGGTTAGAGTCAGGCTGAGTGGGGGTTAGAGTCAGGCTGAGTGGGGTTAGAGAGGGGCTGAGTGGGGTTAGAGAGGGGCTGAGTGGGGGTTAGCAGCGGGATGAGTGGGGGTTAGAGTCTGGTTGAGTGGGGGTTAGCGGCGGGATGAGTAGGGGTTAGCAGCAGGATGCCAAACACTGCTATAATAATAAATGTCCTTGGGAAAGACTTCTGACACTGCATATACATACTTCGGTAGTATGTTTGAAATCGTAAATCACCCTGGATAAGAATATCTGCCAAATATAATTGTGAGTGTTAAAAGAATGAAAGAAATTGTTCTTGTATCAAAGTTTAGAGAACTTTTATGAAAGAAAACATTTATTGCATATATTTATTTAGATTCCTTCTTTCTGCCAAAATTAGATATTAAAGTTTGATGTTTTATACTTATTTTTATTTTTTCTCCCAGAGTACTAACTAAACTAAACTGAAACAGGGGGAAGTCCTTAGTAAGCAGTAAATCAAATGAGCCCTGGTGATCATGTAGGATGCATCAGTTAAGAATCAGGGACCTATGAGAGACCATCTCTAGTTACCAAAAGACAAAATCCCTCCAAGTGATGGTATATATGTGTGTGTGTGTTCTACAGAGAATTACTGGAACTCTTGCACTGTCAGTGTTCACAGCAGTTCTGGGCTCTCTTCAATTTGGATATAATATTGGAGTCATCAATGCCCCTCAAAAGGTAAATATGTACTGGCATTACTGGTTTGCAGACGTTTAGAATAATTCTGGTATGAATTCCCTCATCAGCTGTTCCCTCATCAGTCAACAGCATAGCAAATATTTATGTACAGCTCAGAAGCTATGGTTTCTTATCCATGGCCATTTTATGAAAGTTATAATAGAAGCTTTTGAGACCAACGCCCGCCGCGGGGGGGGGTTTGGTGTGGGGGAGGGGGGGGGGGTGGGGCGGCGCGGCGGGGAGAGTGGGTAGGA
>JAOYMR010000018.1:11746751-11764395 GCA_025802075.1 Tenebrosternarchus preto | reverse complement strand
TGAACACCTAATATGATTTTTTTTATTTTCTATGTATTTTTTATTAATTTTAAAAAATAACTTTTTAAGCACAACCCCCCCCACAAAAAAAAAAAAAAAAAAAAAAAACACAGGAGGATTAGAGCAGCCCAAAGCAAAGAAATAGAATGAAAAAGAGCCTCAAGAACTTGTCGGTTATATCAGTATTACAGGTAGCGCTTGTGGGGGTGTCTGTCATGACCATGATGTGGACCCAGACACCAAAAATATCCCAACAGCCTTAACTGTCTATACCCACAGACACTCAGATACAGACACCCACAGGGTCAGAACGACCAGACCCATGTCTCAAGCTTAGGTGTCATAATGTGTCATGGGAAAAAGGACTCTATTTCAGGCAGAGTAGATCGTAGTTCACATAAGGTTCAAATAATAACAAGAAAAGAGAGTAAATGCCTGCGCACTAAGGCAGTTAAAATATGACTGCAAATATGATGTGGAATTAGTTTGTATGGAGGTCACTAATGAGCATTTGTAACATATTCTGGCACCAGACTAAGGAAACCTATGTGCTAATGTAATGTACATCTCTCTGGATTGCAGTTTGTTACATGGTGATTGGCACTACATTTGTCTAACATATGGGAAACCAGAATTAAATAAATATAAATCACAACAGCTATGTTACATTTTCAAAATACAGGTGTGTTATTTTCAAATGTAATTTTTGGATAGACCCAGTTTCCATTTGAAGTACACTGATCTTATACACAACCTTAATCCTAATGATTTTAATATGTTTAATCCGTCAATTTAGTATCACCAGGGGGAAGAATTATATACGAGTTAACAACATTACATAGTTCATAAAGCACTCTGAAAGTTCAAAGGCTCTGAACTGCAGTTAAAAGATTCCCCGTGCATCATGCAACTTTATCAACATCAGGCCTTATGTTGTCAGCCTTTTTTCCTGACAGCAGTTAGCTCAGTTTGCACTTCATATCCTTGTCCTCTTCTGCGTTTTCTCTTTGTGCACGTCCTCCAACTGGTCAGATTATCGAGGCTGAGTATAACTCAACATGGATGCACCGTTATTCAGAGTCCATTCCCGAGGCCACCCTCACCTCGCTCTGGTCTCTCTCGGTTGCCATCTTCTCCATTGGAGGCATGTTCTCCTCCTTCTGTGTGGGCTTCGTCTCTGAATGGCTTGGCAGGTGAGAGTGAAACCCTGGTCCCCAAATCAGAACGAGAATTAATACTGGAAATGCAGTATCAAGTGTGTATGTGATTTGTACGTTAGGCTAACAGCACCGTTTCATATAGAGATCTGTAGCCATCTAGTGAAAAATTGTGTAGAGTACTACACAAATGGATAATATGTGTGTTGTTCACATACATACCTTTACTTATATTACATCTTCAAAACTATTAACTACAAGTTATTTAAATCTGTTAGTGCGTTGGTTCCTTTAAATCTGAGTGTATCCGTACGTTACGCTGCCGTATCGTACATCTAAAACCTTGTGTTTGTAGCACAATAACAATAAAGGTTAAATCCAAACATCCATATGCAGTATTTCGATGCTACTATCTTATCCGTGTAAGGGACATTAGACATTTTGTGTGTAAAAATGTAAATTTGATCTGATAACTATAGCCTATAGCAAAATACTTTCTTAGTGACACCCAGGAGCATCAGAATTCAGCATGTTATCTGGTTGTTGACAGGAGGAAAGCAATGCTAATCAACAATCTACTGGCCTTCATTGGTGGAGGCCTGATGGGGATGTCCAAAATTTGCAGATCATTTGAAATGATGATTTTAGGACGGTTTACAATCGGAGCGTACTGTGGTAAGATAGCGTTTCATTATACCATAAACACTCGATTTCTTTGGAAAACACTCAAATAAGTAAAAACACACACGTCTTGTCTACTCTTTGGGTAAGTGGACGTAAACCTCAGAACAGGTTTTCCTAAGATGTGGAAATTACATTATAGTGGTGTAAGTAAATTTGAAACGTGTTGAATTTACTCATATGACTGTTATTCTCTACTTAGAAGACAGATACAGCAGAATAATAGAACAATGGGGAGATCGATATATAGATATATTAGATAAAGGCTACTAAACCAGGCAAGTGATATACGAGTTGAATCAGGTGCATTTAAGCAACCACGCTGGATGCTGGCTCTCTTGGACCAGGGTTTGATGCCACAGTGCTGTATTAACTAATATTAAAAACACCTGATTCCACTCAACAACACATTCACTGGCTTAGTAGGTGTGTCTGAGCAGGGCAGTCACCAAACTCTGCTGTATTCCTGCCCTCCAGGACCAGATTTGCCCTAACCCTACCCCTACCCCAGGCAATGTTAGTACATTATATTAGCAGGGGGTGGAGATGGGTGTGTGTTCAGACATAAATGTGACGCGCATCTGCAGTCTCCTGTATTTTTAGGCCATTATATTTTATTAAGTATTTCATTATAAACTGTGTTGTCTTGCCATGCAATACAGGCCTGTTTATTGTTTCTCTACATTTGCCTTTACTTTAGTAACTAGTGCATATTTCAGAGTTATTCTTGGATGATTAAAACATTTGGGGTTTATGTTCCTATCTTAGAATGATATTTGAAAGTGCAGACTATTTTTGGTCACAGTCATAGCAAGATTTTATGCTATTTTTTTCAAACAAATTGTAAATTGATTACTCTGACTCACATAGAATAAGATTTCACTCCTTTCAGAATTATTTACCTAAAGGTAATCTATTAAGCAAGAATTCATTTTGTTGAGTTAGTTTGCTATCTTCATTATGTCCTTTTAGGTATTAGTATTTACATGTACGTTTTTACATGCAAGTCAAAGGCTGCAATCATCAAGAATTAAGATTTACATACATTTCGTATGAGCAGACAAATCTCTTCCTAGGGCTGGCATCAGGGTTGGTGCCCATGTATGTAGGAGAGATATCACCCACCAACCTGAGAGGAGCCCTTGGGACACTGCACCAGCTAGCTATTGTCACTGGCATCCTCATTGCTCAGGTAAAATGCTACGATCTCTTTCTGCCAATACTGATTTCATACATTAATTGTAAACTTGCTGTCAGTGGCAAAGAATCCAATATCACACAGATCTGACTTTATTGCTTATTAAACAGACAAAAATGTGTTGAATTTTTTCTCTACAGATTTTAGGCCTCGAGTCTTTGCTGGGCAGTGAAGAGCTGTGGCCTGTGTTATTGGGCGTTACAGTAATTCCAACAGTCCTCCAGATGGCGCTGTTGCCCTTTTGTCCAGAAAGCCCACGCTTCCTCTATATCATCCGCTGCCAGGAGCATCACGCCAAGAGTGGTGAGGTGACACACCAAACAAATCACACCGTGCTAAAAGGTACCCTTGAAGAATCCGTGCCAAGCAAAGCATTTCTGTAAAATGGATTCAACCACACAGCCATTTGCTAAAAGCGATTAAATTGGAAGAAAATATAAAAACCTCAAGAAAAGGTACTGAACAAACTTCACTAGAATGGCCCAAAAGATGTATGCACATAACCCTGTTCCAGAGCAATCACTAGTTTTGTTTCATAATCTTCAAACAAAGCCGAGTTACAAAAAAATACCTGATATTAAGAAATCATTTCAAGACATCATCAAGAAAATAACATCATTTCAACATTGAATTTTCAAACATAATCCCAATGTATGTCACATATAAACATACTGACAAATTTGTTTCATAAATCCGTCTCTAGCACATGTTGAACACTGCATGTATCAAAGGCTTATACAGATACAATTAACCTCCTATTAACAATAGCTTTACTTTTGCCTTGTGAAATAACACCAGCACATGGTTACAGTGTTCCACTGTACCTTAAACACGTGGTTACAGTATTCCACTGTACCTTAAACAGGGCTTAGGCGGCTTACAGGCCGCATGGAGGTGAGCGAGGACTTGGCCGAAATGAAGGACGAGAAGAGGAGGATGGACATGGAGAAGAAGGTCTCCATCGCCGAGCTCTTCCGCTCCCCACTTTACAGGCAGCCCATCGCGATAGCCATTCTGCTGCAGCTCTCCCAACAGCTTTCAGGAATCAATGCCGTGAGTAAAGAGAATGTCTGCTACCACTTGCCGAGTGGGGTGGAGTGCTGATGAATTCCACGAACGGACTGGTTTGCCGGACATCATCTCACTCAGACGTTAGAGCCCGTCTCAGATGACCTGGTCGTTCAGGAGCTGATGGAGCACCTCACTCTTTCCACATGCCTTTACTAAGACCTCAGATTCTTTCTGTGCAATATGGAAGGGCTTGAAGAACATCAGCGGGGAACGTAAATGTCTGCAGGACTCAACTCCAGTAACTATTACTCGGGTGTTTTTTATGAACTTGAGTACTAAAAGAACTTCTGTAATGTTATTTTCCTCCAGATTTTCTACTATTCAACCAGCATTTTCCAGAAGGCTGGTGTGGAGAGTCCTGTCTACGCCACCATAGGTGCTGGAGTTGTCAACTGTGCTTTCACTGTGGTCTCGGTACGGCCAGTAAACCCAATATCCCATTACTCTTTAACATTTTATCTAAGAACAAACAAGATAAGAAGGCAAAATAGCCATTGCCCTACTAGGTCATAGCTTTTTAATGCCATTGATTGTGGGATAATCAGAGAAAGTAATGTTAAAACCTCTTCGGAACTCAGTGTACAGAAGTATTCAGACCCTACGTTACAACATAATCTGTGAAATGACAAAATTAGCCATTTTCGAGGGCAGTATAAATGAGGCAAAGTATTTAGACTGAACCCGACGTCTGGTGAAAACATTTGTTAGAAATGACAAACTTCAGTTATTAAACATTTTCTCAGTTCCTCTACACATTTATTTAAACTTCAACTCACTGGTTAAAATAACTACAGTTTTCAGGCATACTTTTTCCAAATTCATTTGATGTGTGTATGACTCTTTGGATGGAATCTACTGTGACATGGCCAGATTTCAGAGATGCTCTGCAATGGATTTAAACCAAAATACACCACTTGGCACATAAACCAAAAAGCTCTATTTATTTATTTATTTATTGCCTCATCTGCTTCATTTTTCTCCGGCTCGTCCATTTGCAAATAGGTGTTAAAACGCCAATGTTTAAGCAATGGATTTCATCTTGCCACCCTCATCACAGTTCTGGAAGTTGCTGTCTAATGCACATTTTCTCCAGTCTCAGCCACTGAATTGTGGAAGTCTTTCAGATATTGTTGGCCTCACATTAGCAAAGCTTAGCGGTTCTCCCTAACTTAGCAGTTCAGGTTTAGGTGGACAGCCTGAGGAAGGCAGTATGTGATGTTTCTCACTCTTGGTTATGGAGACCATGCACATTCATGCTCCTTCCTCCTGACCTGTACTTTTGCTTTACTGAGTTTACCTGTGATTTGCTTTAAATGGTCCTTGATAGTCAAGGAATATTTGACTGTATAGAGGAGAATCTTCCCAGAACTTACTAGTATCTGTACTGTGTGAATTCAGAGACCAATTAGAAATTGTTTAGAAATATTGTAAACGTGAATTCATTACAAATTGCCAAAGTGAAGGAATGGATGTTTTTTTTTTTTTTTTGGAATGAGGCATTACTTCTTAAAGAACTTTTGCCTCATTAAGTAATTTCACAAACTTCATGTCATCATGTAGGTATTATCTTTTGTAAATACCATATATAAGATTGTATGTCTTTTGCTTTACACTACTATGTAATATTTCCCTTTTAAATAAATATATTAATTTGCCTAGAGGTCTAGATAATTAGAAGAAATCTGTTTTCAAATTAAATTCAAACTCACTTTGTCAAATACCCTGTGTGACCCAACAGCTCTTTCTGGTAGAGAGGATGGGTCGTCGGACACTGCACATGCTGGGACTGGCTGGAATGTGTGTGTGCGCCATCGCCATGACAATCGCTCTAAATTTACTGGTTAGTCTCTCAAAGACAACAACGTCCTGTACGCCCCTCCCCTCTCATCTCGTGATGAACGACGTAAAGCAGCCCATTTCTGTTCCTCAGCATCTACTGTCAATCTTCATAACGTGTGGTTTTTACTAGAAACCCCTCCATGCCTCCTCATCTCAGTCACAAGCAGTTGCTCCTCCGAGACTCTTTTCTGACATTCTCCTTCATTTCTGCTCTCTGGTAACCAGGAAAGTGTGCCGTGGATGAGCTACGTCAGCATGCTGGCCATCTTTGGTTTCGTGGCTTTCTTCGAGGTGGGGCCTGGACCCATCCCCTGGTTCTTTGTGGCAGAGCTTTTTTCTCAAGGACCCAGACCTGCAGCCATGGCAGTGGCTGGGTGCTCCAACTGGACTGCGAACTTCATCATCGGAATGGGATTCCAGTATGTTGCTGTAAGTAGGGGAGAAAAGGATGTTTTATTTATTACTGGAGGTAACAAAAGCAAACTGAAGACAATTAATGTCCATTCTGCTACATAAATTCTTCTCTCTTTCTACCTCAGAACCTCTGTGGACCATATGTCTTCCTCATCTTTGCTGTCCTCCTCCTGTTCTTCTTGCTGTTCACTTTCTTCCGTGTACCTGAGACTCGAGGAAAGACCTTCGACCAGATTTCTGCTGCCTTCCACCGCCATTCGCAGTCCATGATGGGAATGGATCTGGATTTAGATCTGGATCTAGGAAAGCCCAGTACAGAGCTGGAGTACCTAGGGGCAGATGGCACAGAACACTGAAGGCCCCAGAGGTGATTGAGAACATGAGGACCTAACGAGGTAGTGGGGTTACCCCTTTATTGGGGTATATGGTATTTCAAAGGAAACTGAATGTATATCTGACAAGGAAACAAGACTGTAATTGTTTGAAAGAAGCATTACCTGAAGTGGAACTGGATACAAGTTCTGTAAGACAGTGTACTGGTGTTTAAGGGAAAGAACAACTTGACACTTGGATTCCTGCACTTTATCTGCACAATGTTTCACAGCGAGATGAAAAGCCAGTTAAATTTGTATATTTATACTTACACCGACATGCTTTGCTAGTTTCCTTCTGCTGGAGCAGGTCCACAATGCACGTTTAGCGATACTTCAAGCATTTCAGATTTTCATAGGAACTTTTTCAGAATGTATGGAATTATTTTAGCAGAAGAATTAGCTGATTTACAAACAAACTTACCATTTTATACAAATATCCTAATTACAGACACGATTCGGGCAGATGGCCGTGATGGCTGAATCCTGTAAACTAAGGGCAATGCCATCAATGGACACTCCCCATACAGAATTGGACATGAATAGTCCAGATCTTCGGCCCTATTGCCGTTAAAAAAACACACACTCCTCTGTACCAACATCTTGTTTAGTAAGAGAAAAACTGCTGATTCATTAAGGGTTCAATGGGGAATTTTTTTTTTTTTTTAACCTCTCTTGGTCAATAAACGTGTGTTCCTGGCAAAACACGTCACAAGCCTTCTTGTAGTTGCAATGTAATTAGTAAATGTAATTAAAGTAAAAATGTAATTAAAGTAAATGTAATTACTAATATTGCATTACTGAAAAACAAACCGTTGTGCTGAGTGTCTGATATGTATAGAGTGATTTTAATTGTTTTTAATGGGCTGTACTTAGCAGCCATGATCAGTTAATCATTAAGTAGCACGTGTCCTTTGCTGTCAACTATGTATTTCAAGTAGGTTAACGAATTACATGGAGAAAGAGGACCTTTAATTGTACTGTTCAACACCATGTTCTGTAACGTGTGTATGTAAGGCGTCTCTAAAAGTATTAAAATGAAGCCATTTGATATCCCTTATAGTAAATCCTACCTGAAAATAAAAAAAAAGGGTGCACACAGGGGCCTATGTTATATACTACTAATGAATAACGAACACTACTCATGTCCTTTCCCCCTCTCACAAAAACAAATTTGATGTTTCATGTGATCAAGGTTGTGCTGGGAGGACACGCAAATCAACAAATGCAGATTTGCTCTCTCCTGCCCCTCTGTGCTTTTGGAGATGAGCATTCCTGACAGAAAGAGCCCATTTCTGTTTTGGTTGGTACAGTAGTTCAGGTTCATCTTCAACTTTCTATGCCAGCAAAAGCTGGCCACGTTCACAGCCTCACCCATATAGTTTAGTGGAAAGTTAATACCATATTAACCTTGTGGGTTTTTTTTTCTTAAAACAAGCTGTTGCCATTAGTTTACACTGGAGTTACTTTTATGAATTACAGATTAGGCATCAACTATGCAAAGAGAGAAAAAGTAGCTTTATCTAAAAGAAAAAAAAAGCCAACAGCAAGATAATTAAGAATCACAAAGGAATCAACCACTTTCCTTGTTTTGCAAATACTTTATAGATATTTGACTAACATTGCACATAATCCCCTCCAAAAAAAAAGATAAGGGAAAAAAAAAACCCACAAACAAACAAAAAGCCTCAAACCAGCTCACATCTCGTGTAAATGGGCCTGTAGTAATTTCTCATTTCGTCAATGGTGAGAGAAGTGCTAACAACACACGCCACTCCCCCACACTTTTATAGGTTTTTCAAACTTAAAAAAGGGCCAAACTGGTTCTCATTTCCTACTACTTGCACCCAAACCACAGAACTAAAAGGGGAAGATCATGCAATTATACTGGGCTTTGGAAGCAAGTAATACCTTCCCCTCCCCCGCTTCTTAATCACCTTCAAGATTTTTTTTTTAAGTCCAAAATATAAGTCACCCCTTGTCCCTCCCACCCTTTCTCCATTGTTCATTCTCAAACAAATGAAGGGTCCAGACCAAAGGGAAGAGGTTGTCGCAGGAGGGAAGAGTTGTGTGCACATCGGTTTTGTGTTCGAGACAGATGAGGTCCAGCTACCCCAGCTAACCCACCCGGGGACCTAGGGAACAAGGAAAAACCAAAACAAAAAGCACAGCAAAATACAGGGGTAGGATGACCTCACTAGGACAAAAAGCATGACAAGCAAAAGTAACAGCACAAACTGAGAATACAAGGCACTATAAGAAAAACCCCTGAAAAGATCATGTCCACCAAATCTGGGTGGATGGATGGATGGATGGATGGATGGGCTCATCTATTAGAAAGATACAATTTACCATTCTGCAATTAAAACCCAATTTCAGTGAAGACAAAAATAAGTTCTGCACTTGGTGGTAATGAATCTCAGTCTACCGCTCCATGTAAAACTGCTTTAACTGTATATTTGATAGCTTTCACTTAGCATCTGATACTAGTTTAAGACAAGCTGGGAATGTGCCAACTTTATCCGTTTGCCTTTGAATACACAAGGTGCTTTCTATACAGTTACATTTTTACAGGTTACCTTACTGCAACAGTACTCTGTGCAAAGACTCAAATTGATCATTTCTCAGGGGTGCATTTACATTGTCACACCACAATTAAGGTAGGAAAACATTTAACGCCACAATTCTGTGCATAACATGAATTATAAAAAAAAAAGGAGTGACAATTTAGTGGGTTTAGTGTTAAATTTGCACCCATTTTCTATTTCAAATCCTTATATTTAAAAGGAAGACATTCACTTTTGAAACCAAGCTGCTTTTAAATGTTTTTAAATCTGTTAGAATAGAGAGAGAAAAATTCAAAATCAATGTAACATTCAAGCTGATTTAAAAATGTCCAAGAGAACTGGACCATAACAGTACTCTCAAGCCATCCAATGCATTTTAGCTGCAGCTGTGCTTCACCCCCTTGAAATGACTGCCTCTGCCTAGCCCAAGGAGTGCCCACCTCTTGCCGGGGTCATTCGATTCCTTCCAGGTCATGGAGGTCACTCCACAGATGTAGCAACAGCTGCAGCAGAGGTCTGTTGGAAGAGTGTTTGACCACAGGAATGAAAAGGACAAAAAACAAGCAAAAAACAAACAAACAAAAAAAAAAAACTCCACAAACGTATTCTAAAAACCAAACACCTAGTTAGGACCAGGTAATAAAATGTTACAAGATGGGAATCAATGGCTCTCTATAGGAGAGATGTCCATCATAGAAAGGGCAAGTGCTTCAAGAAAATCTGAGAAATGCTTCACCAGCTTCTCAGCTTTAAATAATGTAAAATTAATGATGAATAAAAAAATAAATAAATAAAAAAAAAAAAAAAGTGAAAAGTATACATCCAGATCAAACCTCGACAGTCTTCACACCTCACCTCTGTTCTAGGGGAGGCTTTCTGGGACTGTTTCGGGGAGGACTTCAGGGACGACTTCATGTCTGTGGGCTTCGAAGACTGAGATGGGGAGGCAGCTTCGGTTTTTTCAGGCTTTTCTGTACCATCCTGTGGAGGGAGAGAGAGAGCGCGCTCGTCATAGCGCACATCCAGTGATATACCATCTAGCTCATTTTAAATGCTCAAGACCAAACAATCCATATGGGAAAGCAAGTCTGCATGAGGTAATACATGTAGTGTCTCGTGTTAGGAGACTCGAGTAGACCCAGGTACTTGACAAGATACTGGCGTGCAACAAACGTCTTGTGTACAAACAAGACGAGGTCAGTGGAGTCTTCAACAGGCATCACAGCATTGCTACAGAATACACCACATACACATTCACAGATGCTCAAACAAGTGCTAAACAACGATCAGAAAAGCCACAATCCTCCAAACATGTTCGCCTCCATAACATAAATCTCGAGTGTCAAAGAGGGCATTGCAAGCACTGGTACTTTAGAGGCAGTGGAGTCGGAGTTCCTCTGTCTGCGACGGCTGAGCTGACGACGGGGCTTCTGGGCCTGCGTGTCGTCCTGCTCTCCGCTGTCTTGGGCCTCTCGGAGAACTTCCTTCTGGCCCTCGGCAGACGTTGCCACTGGCTGACCTTCTCCAGCGGTTGGCCGAGGACGAAACGGCCTGGGGATGGACCAGAGACGATCAGATTCCAATAAAATGCCGATTTAGTTGTGGGAACAAACCCCATTTCACTCCTTAACCCAGTCACTTATCCCTACCCCTCCGCTTCGCACATTCATGTCTAGAGGCAGGGTGTCCCGATTCTAGTTGGGATAAAGGGGGTAGGGTGCAAATCACCAACAAGATGTCAGCAACCAAAATTCCCCACACAGGTCAAGCTTTTTCACCGTTAATAAAAATGGAAAAGTTACTATAAGTATTGTACCATCTTGGATTAATGTTTCAATACATTATGATTGTTTTCTTCACAAGAACATAAAAAAAAACAAAAAAAAAAACACTTGTAATACAGCAATGTGCCATCGTTATTACTTTGTGCATGGCAAAAATAAACGTGACTGGATGATGGTCTACACCGTCAGGCGCAAGAAAGAGGAGCAAGACTCGCCTACGGAATCGCGGTCTGAACCTGCGTGGTGGTGGTCTCTGTTGAACACCGTCTACTACCTCAATCTTCTGCTCATCCATTTCTCCCTAAAGGACAGCAAACACCAAATAGAGAAATAAAGGTTTCATCCCACATTACGTTAAGGAAAACATAACTGAACACCCAAAGCACTAGAACTAATCCAGAGTTCACCTCGCCTGGCGGCGCGTCCGGTCGCCTTCGCGGGCGGCGGCGGCGCCGGGGCCCTCCCTTGGCCACCCCGTCATCGCCTCCCTCCTCCCCTTCAGAGGCGGGGCCAGCAGAAGCCTGCTCAGGCTTCCTTTCGGACACCAAGGGCCGGGTGCTGCGCGGGAAGAAGCGTCTTCGGAAGCGCCGCTTATTTGGGGCGTAGCGGCTCCCTTTGACGGGCGCACCACCCGGCCCAGTCACATTGGCAGCTTCGGAACCCTGGGGTTAAACATGTCCCTTAGAAAATTTGCGCACGGATGAATGACGAGGTACATTATACTGGCAGACAAATGGCTCTCGTGTAACGTCAAGTCTAAACGGTGCAGGGGATGCAGACCTTTGCTGCCTCAACAACATCAAACTCCACGATCTCCCCATCCCCCACACTCCTGAGGAATTTTCTAGGGTTATTCTTCTTAATAGCAGTCTGTGAAGAGATATGAATACAAGAAGCATGTTCTGCACATTAGCAAGACACTTCAGGATGAAAATATAGAACCAAAGCAGGTCATCAAATGATTAGGTCAAGTGACCAGGTCTAGGGACTGAACTTCTTACCTGATGGACAAACACATCCTCTTTGGTGTCATTCCTGTGAGGCAAATCAAACGATTCAGAAAGAACAGTAAAGAAACAAGGAAATTCACTTTTGTTACTTTAAATTGTACATATTTTATAGCTGTTCCATCAACAGCAAATGAAACCAATATTTTTGAATATCTCTTTAAAAACATTTAAAATAAATGTATACATACAGAGTACCAGAGGCATTATCCACATACCTGTTGATAAAGCCATAGCCATTGCGCACATTAAACCATTTCACGGTTCCTTGCACCAAAGTAGCTGCAACGTCAAAAACGTGAAGCATAAACTCATTTAGATTCTCTCGCGTACACTTACGCACATTAAGGCGTGGTGAAAACCAACGACGTATAAAGGCACTTTATACGTCAAACGTATGAAGGTGTGTGCCCTAACCCCCCCCCCCCCATCATCAACCAAAGTGTAACCGATGGCCTACCCCAAAGAGGGCCTTGTATGTAAATAATTAACCATAAACTTTGAAACCGCTCTGTAAGAAAGTCAAGTGGAATACGTTGTACATCGTAAATTCAACTGTGCACGCTAATGCAGGAAAGCATTTACTTGGAAGTGGCCTGCTCATACTGATTACGAACATTTCTTAAATCAAAATAAAAGGAGTGGTCCTTTTTTTACATTGCGTTCAGATTTATGAGAAAATGCTTCCTAAACAATATTATTTTAGGCACCGCTTGATGACATTTTTACAAATACCGGCTTAATAAAAAAATACTCAACTAAGTGACATTGCACGGGTTTAAAAAGAACATTCAGGTCAGGTCTAAAACCAGTACTCAGCAATAGAAAACAATGTCGTGATAAACACGAGATGCTATCACCAACCTGTCTGGGTCTACGTTAACACATACTCGATGCCGATTTTTCCTGATCCACGGTGGCAATGGATCAGTTTTTGAAACGCAGCTACAATAAGTCATTCAGAAAGAGACACCAAAATCTCAACGACACTGACAAACAAGAAAAATAAAAAACAATATCGTTTTTACACACACTTCGGTGATAAACGAACTTAATTATTCACGGGTGCGAGTAAAACGAGAAACACGTGGAAGCATTTCTGATGTGTTTCACCAAGGTGGCACCCACTTAAAAATGAAATTTACACGACAACACTCAAGAACTTGGGAATGATATTGTTCGAAACCGAGATGAATTGTAAAAGTTAGCTTAAAACAAGCCCAGCAAAAAGAAACAACTTTTATGAAGCCCATTAAATTTCAGTACCAAGAAATTGCGTGTGGCCATCATAACACGTCTAGCATTTCAGTTCGCGGTACTGACTCTACCCTGGCTAAATTTTGAGAATTCCTACCAATCACTTTTCTCTCCGGTTGTGATTGCTCGGTCACTGGTGCTGACAGAGGAGCGCCTTGCACTTCTGTGTCGGTCATTTTCTCTTACGGTAATTGTTGCTAGATTTTACCCCCTCCCTCCGAGGAGAAAAACTTTGCTCAATCCACCACCTCAAACTTTTTATCCCGATTCCACGACGGGAATGACCGTCGGAGCCTCGCCCTTATTGGTTTCCAGGCGACCAATCCGTGATTCCCAGCTACCCGTTCAGTTTATCAATTGGGAATAAGTAGAGAGCGGGGTTGTCTCGCGCGAAACAGTATTTTGATGAAATGATAAACACTGTAATAATTTTAAAATTAGATATGCTGACTTTAAAATAATTCAACTCTGCGATATCGCTAAACCAGTTCAAACTTCCAGACAAAGTATTGCAGAAGACAACATACTGTTTTTTTTTCAAAACCGTAAACGATATTGCCCAATACTCTTCTATTTGTGTTTGAAGAGACACTTCGTAACGGTCACTGCTACGCTCTCGGTCACCTGTCTTCTGTTACCGATATATCACCTCGTGGAGTGATAGCTACACACGGAGATTCCTGGCCAAATATCAGTGATGGGTTAATTGGTCAAGCATACTGGATTGGAGAAAAGAAACTGTCTTGTTTCGTTCCTCTGTGTTGTTTGGCCTTATTGCCTCGCCCTAGTCTCCCTACTCATAGGTCATCAGATTCAAGTTTCACACGGCTATTTTTATCCGAACTACACACTGGCAAGATTGGACCGTCCGTTAATCCGTACTAAGACCATGTCTTATACATATATTCAACAGTTGAGTCTGTGAATCTGTAACTGAACTAGAAAATAATAATTTTCTGTAGCCCTACACTAACATTAAATATGGGAAAGGAGCTTTTAATGGAACACAACGTTTAATGTAAGAAATGTAACAGGTCCAGTGTTTTACTCGTCATATTTTTTCGTGCAAATTAACTCCCGCCACAGCCGTGAAGGCAAGTTATCAGGCGTAATGCGGCTGATTCCCAAGGAGGAATTGTAGCGTGCGTAACGCACCCTACTCCAACCATTGCTGAATTGCCTTTAACCTATCTTTACGCCCCTAAAACAGTGGAACCACTCTGAAGAATGAATGGAAGAAATCAAAACGTCCTTTATCATATATGAGAAAATCGGCATGTGTACCCTAAAAATAATTTAAGTGATTGCCAAATGCCCAACTGACGTATTAATGTATTATTTTGCACAAAACAGAGATGTCTGCCGTCTACACGGATCAGACACGAGGCTCTTTGCGCGTTCCCGGGACTGCGCCCCGCTTGCCCCCACCCGTCCTAGAATTTAAAGACCGAAGGGCGAGGGCGCCTGCGCAGTGAAAAGGAAACTGCCGAGGTTCATTTCATGGGTATGTGTGGCTGACTCGGTGCGGATGAGAGAGAGTGTGTAAAAAGAGAGTGAGCGAGCGAGGGTGAAAGCGAGAGAGTTTGGGGTTCACACTTTTGTCGGCCTCTGACTTGCGCGTGTGGCCTCGTCAACGATTCCAACGTACTGTCGACAAAGAAAAGGAACGGGGAAAACCGAAACGCCTGGAATGACGGCAGCGTCCAGAGAGCTGATTTAAGTGAATAGGCACAACAGGGGCACCGCGCAGCCACCCAGAAGCTAGACAACCCAGACAGACATTGAACAGAGGAACTAAGACATCCAGTGGGTCTAGTTCAGTTGTTGGATTGCCCCGAAGCATCTAGTGAAGAAAAGATTGTAAGCTAGGTAAGTAACTGACTAATAAAACCTGTCAAATGGCAGGCGTGATCGCGCGTTAGAGTAGCCGCCTCCCTCCAAATGCACCTTCATCTAGCATATTTCTCTTTAAT
This sequence comes from Tenebrosternarchus preto, assembly GCA_025802075.1. Lineage (NCBI taxonomy): Eukaryota > Metazoa > Chordata > Actinopteri > Gymnotiformes > Apteronotidae > Tenebrosternarchus > Tenebrosternarchus preto. The sequence continues at coordinate 11,749,076 of JAOYMR010000018.1, read as the reverse complement.
AACGTAAACGAATGCGTTATTTTACATCAATGAAATGCTAGTTAGTTAACTTTCGACGAAGTACCTTTTTTAAATAATCCACGACCGGCGGCGTTTTGCGCTAATTCGTGGCATTGGAAATTTGGGATGACGACAACAGAATCTCCTTAGGCCTTGGATTCAACTTTACGGAATTGGTCAACAAAAAAAGATGTCTCCGTCGATTTAGATGAGTTAAAAGGTGATATCTGGAAAGAGATCAAATAACTTGAATCATGACAACCCGCTACCGTTCACGCAATGCTCTGGATTAGCGCAGTTTACCAACATTAAGACAAACCTCGTGGTAGCTATACATTTACAGAACGAAGTTGCGTGGTCACACTCGTGGTTACAATAGGCTATTTCTTGATCACGTTGTAGTGTTCAGACGTGTTGTCAACACAGTTGCACCTGCTAAGCAATGGTTAGCCCTTCGCTCGCTGGGCCTCGGTTCGCCGATCAATGTTCAGCGGCGGCGCTGTCATGGGTGGCCAGTCTACGCAGATATAGCAGGCCGCACCAAATCAAATACGGGTGGAGAACAGGCATGTCGTTATGAAATATAGCTCAAGCTAGTTCAACACGACTTTATTCGTCATTGATTAAAATCTTTGATTGTCACATTCCTATGCATTTTTTAGCGCGTAGCAGAATAGGCAACACTCAAATCTTACAGAATGCTAGATTAGCATGACAATGCTGGTGCTTTATCTGCACTATATGAATATGGGAGGTGGTAAAGTTATCTGGATCTAAAGAGACACAAAATATCAAACTTTGGTCGTCATCATAATCTGTAGTCTGAGAAAATTAAATTAGTAAACCGGGTGTACAGATTTGCTACCATAACGTACATTTTCGTCCAAGTCGCTTCTTTTGAGACCAAGGCATTTCTTGCATGGAGACAGCATGAATTGACGTTGGGGCCTTTCCACGTGAACGCGTGCGCCTGCCATATATGACCATAGACCCGTTACTGTGTAACGTTACATTATTATTTACTTGTGATTCATAACATTCTGAAATTAACCACTTACGACACATTAAAAGTTTTCTTTTTATTTGTATGCCAGAAGTATATTGCAATGTGGCAAACGGGTGCCATGTTCCCGTTACCAAATTTAGCCCACCCTTGCAAGCTAGCAAGTGTGCATTTTTATTTCTAAAGTAATGGCACAGTTTTATTAAATTACACGATTCATTTAGGTAAAGTTGATTCTTTAAATGATCGATTATGGATCCTTCACTTCATCATGCGTACCACTTCTTTCAGCCCAAACACATTATTCACCCACTGGAAACCGTGAATGCAGGAAGTTTTATGCTTGTTACCCTTCAGGACAAAGATGGCAGACGCAGACTTGGACTTCACGACGGGTGATGCTGGGGCGTCCGCCACTTACCCCATGCAATGTTCTGCTCTGCGCAAGAACGGCTTTGTGGTGCTGAAGAGCCGACCATGCAAGATCGTGGAAATGTCCACTTCCAAGACCGGCAAACACGGACACGCAAAGGTGAGTGTAGTTGAGTGTGCGTGGGAAGTTTAAGGTGTGATTTTAGAAGAGCACACTAGAGCTGTGTCCATTCAGTATTGTTCCACTAATATGGACCAAAGCCTAAAATATTATACAATTTGTGCAAACGTACTAGATACTATTAGTGTTGGGACATTTCAGAAAAGAAAAACAGCTTTCAAAAACAAGAGGTTTCAGAAATTATACCGTGTGTGTGCTTGATTGATGTGGACTCCATTCTGATGAATGCAACACAGTTAAAAAAAAAAAAGGGTGGTGGTGAGGGTGGGTCTTGATGCATCAAAATATTTCTGTGAGGTTTAACGATCTTTTGAAATATATCTTTTGAAATATATCTTTTGAAATGCTTTTTTTAATTTTATTTTTTTTATTTTTTTTTTAAAAGGTCCACATGGTTGGAATTGACATTTTCACTGGCAAAAAGTATGAGGATATCTGTCCTTCAACTCATAATATGGATGTCCCTAACATCAAGAGAATGGATTATCAGGTATGAGAGTCTCCCAGTTCAAGTAAGACATGACCCCATTAGGAACTTGGTCACACGTTTACAGTATAACACCCCACATTATAGCTGATAATCTACTGCCTGCAAGTTTCAAGGTAGTGAGTGAAATGAATTGTTCTTAATATTGCTGTTCTTAATAACCATTTGTCAGATTCTTTTTCTGTTCATTCTTTGTCTGGATCTGTGCTGTTAAAACCCTGACGGGCACTGTGCCTTGGGTGGGTTGGTTTGGGACCATTCTGACAAACGAATCAGCAGGTG
>JAOYMR010000018.1:11699271-11730225 GCA_025802075.1 Tenebrosternarchus preto | reverse complement strand
CCCCCCAACACAGGACACCTTTGTCTGAATGTGTGCATTATTTGTTTTTGGGTGCATTCTGAAGATCAGGAGCAAATATGAAAGACTATTGTCCCAGATTAAAAGGGTCAGTGCGGTGAGCCTGGTGCTCCGATGCTCCCAACGCTGGTTTAGCAACCGAGCTCAAAACAGATCTGCAGGTTCACATCTGGCTTCCTGCTCACTGAAGCTTTGGACTGGATCTCCTTTCTAGAGGAGATCCAGTCCAAGCCTTTTCAAATGATGACAACTATGATAAATGGCCCTTTTGTTCCCTGTGGTTTATAGCTTCAGTCTTCTGCTTGCACAATGCGTTTTTTATGGCCGATGTGTGTATTTTATATATATTTTTTGCGTTCTTTTCATACATTGAGATACTAAACCAGTCATAAATATTGGTGCGTAGGCAGCAGTACATTGTAGGGTCTGGCAGTATGTGGAGCTGATCACCCCACCTTCGACAGCGCCTGAGTTGTCATTTTCTACTATTGTAATGCCAGCTGGAGAAACTATGGCAGAGGATGAGAGAGGGGGACCACATGTTTATTAGGTCCCAGCTCATAATTCACTTTTAGAGAGACGCATCCAGTCCGTTCCCCCTCCCACTCCGGACAGCGAGCTTCACTCCAAGCCTCCTTGTGCAGCTAATCACAGTTACACAAGGCTTGTGAGATCCTCCACACGGCTTTGATCAAATTAACGACATCGTGTAATCCGTCCAAGCGTCTCCTCTTCCCTTATTACCCCCCCCCCCAGACTCACAGCATCAGATGCTAATTGTAATATTGATTTTTTGCTGGAGTAAACCTGTCCACTGACTAGGTGCTGACGTGTGGTTTGTATCCCCTCCCCACACACACCTACTTTATTGACTCACACCAGTTTTGTTTATTGATCAGCAGACAAAGGGCTGGTTTGGACATTAACCAGAGGATGGATTTGTTAGACTGTAGTGTAGTGACTTATAGTGTGTATTATTATTATTATTATTATTATTTCTTATTATAAAAAACATGCGTCTCTTGTCTATAATTTCTTGTAGATTTTGTAAGCGGCAACTCACTCAATAAAAACTAGAAAAGAAAGAAACACTGGAGAGAGAGAGAGAGAAAAACTACATAGTGTCTGAAAAAAAATTGAAAACACATGAAGAGCTGTTGAATTTGTCCTGAATTTGCCCATCATGCCCTCAGGAAGTGAGCGAGAGATGGCAGAGAGATTCCCTCATGCCCCGCTCTGCACTGCCTTGCTGTTAGTCAAATTCAGCCTTATTAATACTGGCAGAGAATTAGCTTAAGGGGGAGGTGCTCACAGCCTTCTGGCCAACAATCAGAGGGAGACCATGGCACCACTCCAGATATCTATTCCTCTAAACAAGCACTGATGAGTTTGTCGAGGGACTGTAATCCAACTGAGTTTAGAGAAGAATTGGATTAAATTAAAGGGGGAGGAGTGTGCTGTGTTTGGTGTGTGTGTGTGTGCATGTGCGTGTCACTCGTGTGTGTGTGTGTGTGTGTGTGTGTGTGTGCGTTGTGCGTTTGAGTCAGACAGTTGCAGGAAGCCGGGGAGTGGGCTGAAAGTGTGCTCACAGTTGTAGCTGAGCGGAGACTCTGCAGAGGTTCGTGTGTGTCAGACTCTCGCGCTGATTTGGGTCCACTAGCCCCCCTCCCCCATCCGGACTGGGAGTCATCGGCCATCTACTTCCTGTGTGCAGATACGCATCAGCCTAATGATTGGCTGCACATTAGAATGGTTGTTTAGGAGAGTTAAACATTCTATTTAGGCAGTTTTGGCTGTGGAGCAGGTCTCCAAGCTCCAATTAATCCCCGCTGTCTGGATCCCCTCCACCTTCCACCACCCCTAGACCACAGGGTTCTTCTGTGGATGTTACACTTCCCTTGGCTGCTCCAGGGCTGAGGAAAAAGCTCCATAGGTAACAATCAATCATGGACACAAAACCCAAACCAGCATCCTAATGACCACAGAAAATGATCACAGGCAGCTCGGTGCATCAGTGCACCAGCCTCTCTCTCTCTCTCTCTCTCTCTCTCTCATCTTCTCTTTCTCCTTTGCCTCTTTCTTCCTCTCTCTCTTAACATTTCTTCCTCCTGTTGATGTTCTCAGCCTTTCTCACTCTCTCCAACTCTCTCTCGCTCTCTCTAACTCTCACATTCTCTCTCTTACTAATTAAGTCGTTCTCTCTCTCTCTTTCACTATCTCATTCCCTCTCACACTCTCTCATTCTACCTCATGGGTAAACGAGAGCTTTTGTATGCATCCAGTTCCTTGTCTTTTTGTTAGTATTTGGTAATTGGAAGATTTAGGTCTGAGAGGGGAGCCAGTCTGAGGGACATTTATGATAGGATGCTGATCAGTTCTTTTAGTTGCTAACTCTCAGCATGGTGTCTCCCCTGCATTATAAATGAATGAGCCACACAACAGCGTTGATAAAAGCAAACAGAGTTATTAATTAATCATGCAGCCCTGTCTAAATACTGCTGGAAGCTTTTGATTTGACCTGGTTTCTCTTGTGATTTAGGACGGTGGTGGATAAATGCATGTGAGATGTCTTATTCTATCAGGTTTTTGCAGTTTAGTCAAGGATCAAATTTGTCATCTAAGACTTCGTCTTAAATAGCTAATCAGTCATTCGTTCAAAAATAAACCCTGCACACTCAAATGATGCGTTCAAAGACAATGTTTCTCTCCCCCCATCCATTCACTTCACCTGGTGTTGAAAAAAATCTCTGCAGTTTGAAAAAGAATATCTGAGGTTACTGAGATGACACCACGAATCCATTAGGCCCAATGCTTATGAATCTGAAAAGTGTCCAAGAGTGTACAGAGTCGATTTGAAAGGATATTTGATTTCAGCTGGTCCCTGTCCTTTGAAATTGAAATTGCTGACAGGTAGAAATATCGTGGCTAAAAGAAATAACAGGAGTGGAAGTGTTTCCTGCCATCGGAAATTTGATCAAGGCGGATGGAGAATTGGGAGTGTGGGCACGTGGTAGAGGAAACATCTCCCAGAGCCAGACAACTCACCACAGAGCTGTACCAGGATATACTCTCTCTCTCTATCCATCTATCTCACCCTCCTGTTCTCCTTGAGGGCTTCTGGAGGAGCAGACCATGATGAGTGACTGACCCTGTGGATGTGTGCTCTGTTCTCTCTCTCTCTCTCTCTCTCTCTCTCTCCCTCCAGGTTGCCAGTGGAGGAGACTCTAACCAGGGCCAACTAGAGATCTTCTCTCTGAACCGGCCCACTCCGCGGCCGGTGAAGACGTTCCAGGTGGGCGTTCCCGTGCGCTGTCTGGAGTTCGTTCCGGAGCCCAGACCACCCGAGGACCGTCCCTCACTGCAGGGCGCTCCTTCTGCGGTCAGCACCGTTTGCGTAGGCTTGGACGATGGCAGGTACTGTGCTCACCTAACACATTCTCAAGGTCTCGTATGTAACGTGAACATAAACATGCAAAATGTTTGCCTCGTATACCATTACCGTTGGTGCTGAACCTTTGAATGAATTTATATATCTTTTATTTCAAAACAATTTTATGAAACATTATGACAAGTCTTTTTGAGTTTTATTTGCTCTGATTTTGAGTTTTTAAGTCTGTTAATCACAACCAATGGCAGAAACTAATGCCTGCAAATTGTCACGCACTGTTCAAACAAAGATTCATTAGAAGCTTGTAAACGAGGTGCTTGTTCTGTCTCTTTTGAGAGTATCTGAAAAGCACTTTTTACTGTAAATATCTGTATGAATCACAAGATTTGCCTTAATGGTTCTTAGTAGAACCTTGGTCTTAGTAGAACAGTGCAAGTCTGTTAACAAAAAGTTAATCTCAGCATCCAACACAAGACTCACAAGGCTAACTGAAGAAATCATTTTCCCAGAAGAAAAGTGCTTCTCTTACATTTTTGAATGACTTTATTCATTCTCTCTTTTTGTACATCAAAACTGAAATCTTGTTTTTCCTTTATGACTTTTCTTTATAGAAATTTCTTTACAAACCAAAGGAAAGAAAGAAATATCTTGACGTGTAAAGGATGCTGCTGGCATTCTGCTGTTCTGGGCTTCCTCAGGACAGAGAGTTGTTCAGTGGCACCTCGCTGATCTCACACCTTGTTCCTCCAGCAAATGCCTGATCTGGCCACAGAAAACCCTAAACAAAAAGATATGATCTAACAAATGCAATGTGATCTAATGACGCCTGTTCGGTGGAGATTCTGGATCTGAAACAGCGTCCTGCCCGGCCAGATTGCTTCAGAAATGACAGCTGCGTCTTCTCCGTTCTCCCGTGCAGGATTCTGGTCTACGGAAGCATGGAGACGGCGGCGCAGAGCCTCCTGACCCTGCGGTGTGCCGAGGCCTCTCCCGTCCTCTGTTTGAAACACTCCCAGTCCGCCAGCCTGCTCTGGGCTGGCCTGGAAAATGGCTCCTTGCTGGTTTACAGCAGACAGCCTGAAGGTTAGTGTGACATGAAGCTTAGAGCACAATTCTGTTATACTCAGATTGTCAAAGCCTGTTTCCTAGGCTTTTCCACCATTGTTGCAATGCCAATGTTATTTTATTTTATTTTATTTCTATTTAAAAATAGGAGCTACATTCTGTGCAGTGCAGGTTTTTGTTTGTTTGTTTTTTTTTTATTTATCCATAGTTCTTCTCCAGGGGTTTTAAATTCCATATTGATTGGCTGCAATAGGTAATTTTTTACAACACATTTGCTCTGATGTACACAATAATACGGTGTGTTTTCTATCTCACTAATGGGATGAAACAGTACATGGGGAGAGGGTAATTAAGTCAGATGATTATGATGGTCTACCACTGCAAGGGACACAATGGAGGAAAGGATAATCAAATCAAATTAACAGTACAAACGAGTCTGTTTGTCTTTGTGTTGTAGTTGGTCTCTCATCAACCTTTCTTTCAAACATTCAAGGATGGGCTTGTTTTGTTTAGATTTTTGTTTATTTGTTTATTTTTGTGCCACTAAGATGACGGCCTCGCTGAGTGTGTGGGAAATATTAGTTCTGTCGTGTATTTCCCAAACATAGGTGGACGAGGCAGGATGAGAGGGTGGCTCTGGCTATGTGTTAGTTACGTAAACAAGCCAATGAATTCAGGATAATCCTGAAAACAAATTACCATTTCATGAATGCGTTCTGTGGTTTGCTCTGGCGTCTTATATTGTTCGCTGTAAGTAAGCGTGAAGTAATAAGATTGCATGTGCCTGGAAACGGCAAGCTTCGCCATCCTCATACGTGATGGCTTGCGAGCAGCTGTGTGCGAGTGGGCGTGCACGTGCGGGCCGTGCACGTGTGAATACATTTGTGTGGTAAACGCAGCCAGCAATCAGGTAGGGCCCGGGGAGAGCAGACTGAGTCAGCAGTCGTATTCAGCAGACAGCAGAGTCACAGCAATCTCGGTTTCTCACCTCACGACACTTAATCTACTCGTTCATTCCAGACGAGTTTGAAGGGAAATTATGCATAACTTTGTCCTGCGTTGTAAAATTCCCAGAATGCAATGTGGTTGAAGATACAAGGCTACATGCCGTATATATATATATTGACTAACAATAAGGTGGTCATAATAAGATGGTACATAAATAAATAATACACTAAAAATGAGGGAAGGGAAGAAAATACTGACGTTTACCGTCAGACCAATCAGGATCGCATTAGCTCGGCATGTTAGATTTATGGGAAATTTCTTGTTTTCCCTCATTGTGACTTAACATATGTGAATTTGTTTAAAGTATACAAATGGAAAATGTCTATGACTAGGCTGCTGAATGGGGAGACACCCAGAGCTAATAAAAACCCGTCTGAATGAGACATCGTAGGAAACCGTCCTCTTCGCCCCTTTGTTTTATTGCTTTCTGAGCCTATATCAAAAAACTGTTTATTAAAGACTGCCTCCGTTGTCTGCAGTCTCCTTTCTCTTCCTCCTCCCTCTGTGTGTCCTCCATGGTGAAAGAAGCACATCTAAACAGGGACATCAGGTTGTGTGTGAGTGGCTGAAGGGGATGTTTTGAAAGGGTGAGCGAAGGAGAGATGGAGAAGTGACATTTCGGTTCTGCCAGGCAATTAACCTGAGGAAGGTGGCGGGCATTGTTGAGCTGTTCTGGTTTCAATGGTAGAAATAAACAACTCGAAATGTTAATTAAATGACTCGCTGCATCCTTCTCTAATTTAGCTTCATTACCAGACGGTGTGTGTGTGTGTGTGTGTGTGTGTGTGTGTGTTGGGAAAGGCGCTTATGTAACAAGTGCTGCAGTGGCATCCATGATGATTACAATGCATGTCCTGTGATTAGGCTCTGAAGCCTCAGGCTTGCTTCATTCTGAGCGTAATTTTAGTTTTAGAAAAATTATCATGGCAGGGGGGATGGGAGGAATGTGTGTGTGTGTGTGTGTGTGTGTGTGTGTGTGTGTGTTTTACGTTACCTGTTCTTGTAGTCATTAACCTGACACTTCTGGTGGCTTAGCAAAGCAAGACACGGGACAGTTTTCTCATGAGGTCACAAAGTACAGCTCATATCCATGTCATGTTTGCTCTTTCTCTGCGGGTTTAAATCACTGGCAGAAGTGGGACAGTCTCAGTGTGAGACAGTCCCAGTGTCCCTCCTGTCCATTTGTCCTGAAAACACAAGGATTTATTCCTCGGCTTTAATGGAACCAATCTAACTTAAGTGACTTGCTGTAGGCAAAAACAACCAAATCACCATGTGGCACATTTTTCTAATTCCGCTATTTGATGACTTCTTACAAAGTGTGATAAAAAGCTAATTAAATAGTTTCACCTAGTTTGTTCTTTTTTTCTTAGCATTCCTGGAGATGTTCTTCACTGAGTGCCAGTGAAAACATCCCAGTGAAGTGGTGAACGTTTTGGTTCAAACGTCGTATGATGTTCTTGTGTTTCTCCAGCTTGAATGTGGGAATGTTTCGCTGTGTTCAGGGGAGATGTGGCGGCCGGACTCCTGCAGGAGCGCTGTTCTGGGTCAGCATCCTGTTCGCACGCTGCTCACCCTGGATGACTCCGTCTGGGCCAGCTGCGGGAATTCGGTGTCCATTGTCGACAGCTGCAGTCTGGCCACGCGGGTAGGTTTTTCAGCTCCAGACCGCGGCCATTCCTCAAAGTGTTCGCTCTTTCGCCTCTAAATATAACTAATGGATCACTGCAGACCGCCTCTCTTGGGCTCCAGGCAAGCACTGACTGACAAATTAGATTGTGCGTTCAGATCAATAAGGCTATAGCCCTGACCATCCACTGCTGTTGTGGTTATGGTCCCTACTCTGGGGGGTTTCTTGTCTCATACTTGCAAACTATAAACACTGAGGAAATAGACTAGATCTTCTCTTAATCTTTTCCCAGAGGCACCTTAAACAGAGGCAGACCTTTGGGTGCAGGCTCACAGGACTCATTTCCCTCTCAGCTCGGCTTTAATTGTGCCATTTTATTCTTGCAACCTGACCCAAGCATTTCTTCCATCCGTCGAGATCTCCGTGGATGGTCCCGCTGGGAGCTGCTAGCCTCTCACTGCCCGCAAAACTACCTCTTGTCCCAGTGATTACACCACACCTCTCCCTCTGGGGAGTCATCTGGGTTTGTTGATTTGCCTGTGCCGACTTGCCTGTGCTGCTGAGCTTCGGCTGGGGCAGAGCGTAGGCCTTACCGCAGCCCCACAGTGTGCTGGAAGCACCGTCACAGTGGCCTTATCGCCGGCTGCTGTTATGACTCGCCGACTCTGACTCGTCAACTCTGACTCGTGCTTCAGGGAAAGGGACCTTCATTAAATTAAATTTGTACCTGTTGCTATTGTAAAAACTGCAACTGCTCATGACTTTGGTGCTTGACTGGGTACTAAGGAGAACCTCAGTGATGAGAAGGCCTCTGGTTCCCTACTATGTCCTTGTCACAGTGAATTATTTTGAGTAAATGCAGAGACTCAGGTAGTCCCAGTGCCCGGAGACATCTAATAATGGGTCAGGCACTAACGTTGAATGGAAGGAAACTGGGAACAACCTTGGTTCCCCTTTGATGCAGTAGTGTTTTATGTGGACACAGTCTGCAGTTGTCGAAGGACAAACAGAAACAAACAGCATCAAATACACCATTTGCGTAATCGCAGGTGCCGGTCCAGTGTTCGTATCCTTCACATCACAACTAAATAATCTTCATTTTCTCTCTTTGGTTATGTTTATTTCCTGTTCGGGGGGGGGGATCCACTGCCAGGCGAGTCAATTACAAGAAAACACATCATGGTGTCTCAGTCATCTAGCCTCCACTCAGACAAAGAGCCTCCCATTGGCAAGGGCAGGTGAACAGGTGCTAATCCTTATCTGGAGTCACCACGCCCCGCCCCCTACCCCCTTTTTTTTTTTTTTATCGGACGCTGTCTCTCTCTTGCCTCCCTCCGACTAATCTACTTCACTCTCACACTGGAGACGCCACGGGGCGGAGTCCCCGAGTTCCTCAGTGCTGAACCAGAAGGGCCTGTGTGCACGTTTCTGATAAGGGCCTCCACTCCTCCCCTATTGCCTCATTAGAGGAGCAGGAGTGAAATGCCTCCTCTTCCCCTTCGGACTACTTAAAGCAGCGTTGGAGAGGAGGGGCGGCGATGTTTCTGAGAAAGCGGACAGAGGCTTTTGCTATTAGTCACTCTTTAATTGAAGTTGTTGGACGTTGAGTGGGTGAGAGCGGCTTGCTGGGTGGCTGGAGTACCTTCCGGAAAGAGGAAGAGAGCTTTAAGGGCTGAATCCTCAGGCAGAGCGCTGCTCCTTCCTGCCTGGTGTGGCGTAGGGAATAAACCAGCTCTGCTGTATGTCTGATCATGAGGATCTGAGTCACGAAGGGGACTGATGGCCAGGGGCTTTCCATCCTGCTTCCATGGCCATGCAGTTTGTGAAGCACAGGAAAGGTGTTACAGGTGCATCTTGCTTTTACATTTTGCTACTGATTTTGTATATCCAAACAAAAAGACCTTTCAGGAACATGTGCAAAGCCTTGGACCAGAAAACAGTGCTGCATTTCCATTTCAGTAGCTTGAGTTCCACCGCTGTCATAACCTTAGACTTGACTTTACTAACATTTAAAGTCATAAATCATCTCCATAACTTTGTTTAAACTTCTGGCTGTGGTGTTCAGGGTCCCAGGGAAAAGAACGTCTTTAGATTGGCACCAGAATGGCTGTTGGGTCATTAGAGATAGGACCAGTTTCATTCGAGGTGAAAACGACCTGTGACAGATCAGAGACCTGCCGCTTGGTTTCCCTGACGTGCAGGGAGTAGGGTTGAGGAAAACAGGGCCCCAGCCACTCCGAACATCTCCTCAGTTACGGCCTGTGCGTCCTCTTTAAACTCTACATTTCCATGCTGTCAAATATAGACGAGTGAGTGAATGCCCGCTGTTCAGAGAGCATTTTACAACATTTTTGTGTACAAGAACAAGTTCTTGCCGATGACTTCAGAAGGAGCAATGAAAACAAAACAAAACAAACAAACAACAAAAAAAGCAGATACGTTTGTAATGGAACTGCAGGCCATTACAAGCAAATGTAGTGTTTGGTGTTTTTTCCTACAACCAAATGATAATGACAGAGATATGTGTGTGTGTGTGTGTGTGTGTGTGTGTGTGTGTGAGAGAGAGAGAGTGAGCGAGCGCGTAAAAGCAGTTCCAATCTGTGTTTGCTATGGCCTATTGAGTTCCATATAAAACCGCATTCTAATTATGCATGCTTGATTCTCAGTGGTCTCAACTTCATTGTTGTCTATGTTTTTAACCCCTCGGTGGTGCTCAGTGTAATTGCAGGCTAAAATGAAGGTAGCATTAATGGGAGAATCAATGAATGAATGGTTTTTTTGCCTAAAGATAGATGGAAAACAGGGACTCAAAGATCCTTTAAAAAAATCAGTTTTACTGTAGTGTGCATAATAGAATGGAATTTTAAAATGTTCTCGCTGCATTCCATAGCTTAGGTCAGAAGTATTTCATTAACTCTTCGCCGAAGGTCTTGTATGTTCTGTTTGGTAATCTCAGGGGGTAGATCTGCTGGTAGTCCTGAAGGACCGAGGTGAAGATGTGTTTTAGATGATGTTACGCTGTTATTTTACTACTAAATATTACTTTTTACTTGTCTTTGGTTTTATTTGTTGTTGCTGAAGTCACCTAAAATGTCAGCTGCTCAGTCCCTGCTCCTTGTCTTAATAGTTTTTTTTTCTGATTTTCTAGTTTCCATGGTTACTTTATCACCTTTTTATTTAATTTACCGTGCTATTCTCCCTCTTCCTCAGAAGTTTGAGGTGCACCAGGACCCGACGGTGAGCGTGGCCCACATGGTGAAGGTGGGTGGAGGTGTGTGGATGGCTTTCTCCAAGGGCTCCTGCATCCACCTGTTCCACACCGAAACATTGGAACACCTACAAGAGATCAACATTTCCACACGCTCCTCGTTCTGCCAGCCCAGTGAGTAGACCTGCCTCCTCCACTTTCACACTGGAAAATAAACCGCTTTAGCACCAGAGCTGATTCAGATTGATGGATTAAAGGGTAGGAGACCTAGTAAAAATGTAACGGGCCTTCTGTTGTTTCAGGGACAAAATGCTTAAGTAGCATGTAAAGCACTGCAGAGTGTAATTTATTTCAGACAGACATTGTAGAGCATAAGCAAAATCATTTGTTTTTCTTCACATTGGCCCCTGCCATTTCTATAGTTCTCTCCCTCAGACATAAATCTATCCTTGGCTGACGTGATTTTCTCACAGATCTGACCAGCTCTGAGAGCCTCTTGCATCAATGTGACTTTTCAGTCTGTGGCCTTTCCTGCTCATGTGGGCCTGAGCTCCATTTCACACCCATTAGGACTTTTTTGCTGGACATCCAACCTGAAAAAACACACACCCTGATCTCAGTTGTCTGTCTGGGGTCACGGCGGTGGATCCCAGGGAGTGAAGGCTGTATAACATTGTGTTGACATGTCAGTTGGACCCACACGTGGACACACACTGTTCCTGGATTTGAGGCTTTCTTTCTAGCCAGTGTTGACTTACAATATCCATTCCCTACAGTGCTTGTTTCCAAAGATGGCTGCTTTAAAAAAGGATGCATTGGTATGTCAGTCTGGTGTTGACGTTGTACAAACATGCTAACTTAGAATTTAGACTGCCATTCTATTTTTAATCATCTGTTCTCTTGGTTTAAGCGTTTTTCAAAGTAATGTCTCTAATGAGACTTATTTCACTCAATTTCAGTTTCAGTTTGGCTGACAACTGCCTATTAAAAATGGAAAATTATAGTTTAAAAAAAAAAACATTTGAAATATACATTGAAATGATGTGTTGGCAGTTACTTTGAAGCTCACAGTAAACGCATGACATAGCATAAAAGTCTAAAACGAGAGAGTAACGCACCTCGGGGACGATCGTCACAAGCAAATTCAGTTCTAGGATCAGGATATAAAAAAAGGTGAAACATTTGCTTTTTGTGTCTCCAAATTCTCAAGAAAATGTGTGAAAATCTTCACAAAGTCCCCTGTTCCATTACAACACTGACTGTGTGTCATCATTGTTACACATTATCATTCAGTGTTATAATGGCCCCATATCTTCATTGTTTTCAAGTCTGTGGTACAGTACTGACTCTCTATATAGGAGGTGTTAACAGGAAAACATATGGTATTCATTAATCAGGGCTTTTTTTTGTTGTTGTTGTTGCTATTGAAGCCTCATTGCACAAAAGCAGTGCAAGTGTGGTAATTAAAGCCTCTGTGATTCCCACCTCTGTCTGGGAGTCCTCTGCCATCTCTGCCAGGTCGGGGCACAGCGCTTCCCGGAGGACGCGGCGTGAATATGTAGCTGTCTCACGACCCCCAGGAGCAGCCCAGAGGAGCCGTGGGGATGGAGGGAGGGATTAATGAAAAGAAAAAGTCATGAAGGAAGGGGGAGGCATCATGCAGAAACAACGCTTTCCATTTCAGAGGTTGCCATGGAAACCCTCTTGTCTCGACTCCAGCAGGCCTGACATGTTGGTAGCTTGCCAGCATTGCCCTCCTGCATGATGGGGGGGGGGGGGGAATAATATAAAAATTAGGGTTTTTTTTTTTTTTTTTGGTTTTTATTTATCCTGTCTTTAACCCCTTTCTTCCTTCTGTCTTTATGGGTTAGGGTTGTTTTTTTCTTAATGCCGCAGACATTTAATGCCCCTTCTCACCGAGTTCTTCGCTCTCCGACAGATTAAATATTTATCGACCAACCGCAGTGTGTTCACGCCTTCTCAGTGCTGGGAGTCTGTGTAAACGGTCGTTACATAAGTGGCGTTTGCAAGCCGTCGGAATGTCGGAGCAGAGCGTCGTGCCCGCAGCTCCAGCCCACGTCGGGAAAAAACCCGACACGTCTCTTGCCAAGCTCTTCTGAGTAGAACAGCTCCCGATTCACAATTTCGAATGCTGTTTGCTTTTTCTCACTGGCGCGGTCCAATTTTAGGTGAAGGAAACTGCGATTCGCGAATCACACACAACAGCCGTCGAGCTGCTCGCAGAGTAGAAAGCTAACAGAAGCTCAGGTGAGACTGAACTTCAGTCAGCACCTGTCCAGAGAGCAGGAGTGTCTGCAGGTCTCCTTCCTCAGACACTTCCCATTACATTCCTGGGGGGGGAAAAAAAAACCCCACAAAGAACAAAAGAAATCCCAGAAGCTTTCATGAGAGCAGGTTAATGCAAAGGTCACTGGATCAAGGCTTCTGCTGGATTTGAAAAAAAACACACCTGGATGTAGAGAGAAGCCCAGGTTCTGGTCGGCCGGGGCGGCTGAGAAGCCAGATGATCCCTGGACTGCCTCACTCCTCCAGTCATCATATGCTGAAAAATGCATGTGTGCGTATGTGTGTGTGTGTGTGTGTGTGTGTGTCAGTTAAAGAAACGCAGCAAGCCTAGCGAGTGGAGGGAGTCAGGAGAGTGCTGAAGTTAAAACAAGCCTTGGTCGTTGCTTCGTTCGGGGTGGGTTTGGGGGCCAGGCTGTGCTCCCATCCTCCCCGTCAGTGGGGAGTCCAGCAGCAGACGGCATCAGAGACAGGCTGATACCGTTATTAGTGCTCCACAGCTTCCCAGTCCTGGAGAGTCCTGCCCAGTCTGGGACCGTGATGAGTTCATCACTGTCTGGATGCTGGCAGTGTTTTCTGCAGCTCGGACTCTCGGTCACCGCAAACAAGCGAGACGTGCAAGTAGAAAGAACTTCCTTCCTTTGCTAACAGACTGAGCAGGACATCTTTGTGCTTAACGGATCTTAGCACGATATCAGAGAGAAACATTTATTTAACGAGGGACCCTGCGCGTCTCAAAGAAGTAAAATTTCAGTACTGTGCTTCAGATCTTAAACATGCGGGGGTCACTGTATAAAATATGGAGGTATACTTGATGTGCCTTTATCCCAAAAGGCAGGGCATCTGGAAGCCATTGTGGGCGGGCATGTAGATGTGCAGCAGTTGTTCGGCATTGAAGGAACCTCTTTGCTCCCTGTCTGGTGCTCAGCGATCGTGTAAATATGTACAAGTATCAGGGAACAGGGTGATAGGATGGGTCGCCTTTTAGTGCCACTTCTCACCTCTAACAATTATTCCTGACCTCTGATGTTTTCCCGATGACCAACCAGAATGCTGGTAAATGCCTCGTTTGCATGGTAACCAGAGCCTCCTCTGTCAAGTCGCTTCTCAGCTGCAACTGTGGAAACGAGTCTGACGCCAAGCACGCACCGCCCGTGAGGGCACAGCGCCCAGCCGCTGCCCCAGCCACCACCGCGGCTCGTGGGGCACCACGCCCACCCGCTGCCCTAGCTTGGCCCAGCCTCTGAATCATCGTTCTGCAGCAGTAGTCCTTTCTTTCTGCTTTTTAATTAAGCGCTGCAGTGGAGATTAAGGGAGGCTTCAGGTGATGAAGTTGTACAAGCGATGGATTTAAGGTGCCACGAGAGAAGTCATTTACGAATAGCACATCTTGTAAATATTGGGTCACGCTTCTTCACCTTGTCTTGGCCAAAGGCTTTTGTGAGATTGAAAAATAGCAAGCGGGCCATAATGTCCTTATAAACAATCCTCTAAACAACACACCTCAGCTCAGGCTCACGGCCCGGAGAAGGACGACAGGCTCTGGGGAGCCTTTCCTATCTGTGCAGCGTTGCCGTACCTAACCGACGTAGTTACAGGGTCTTTTTAAAGACAAACAGCACTCCTTTGTTCTCAAGCAATTTCCTCCTGGAGGGTAAATGGGTTAGTCGACTGCACACACACAAGCCCAGCCAGTGATCCAGCTGCAGTTTCCAGCACAGAATGTATTTGCCACAGCTCATGGTCAGGATCCAGATCCCCACACCAACACAGTCTGTGTGTTTTTTCTCTGCAGCTCAAAAGAACATGAGGGTTACCAGCCTGCTGATCTGCCAGGGCCTGCTGTGGGTGGGCACTGCCCAGGGCATCATCATCACCCTGCCAGTCCCCAAGCTGGAGGGCATCCCCAAAATAACAGGTATGTAGGCTGCCATTGCCTCGCTGCTAACAGCAAGTGAAAAGCTAATGTTTTGTTCGTTTTTCTTTCTTCTGTCTGATATTTAAGCAATAACAATTGGGTAGTAATAATTTAAGTCAAAACTGGTACTGGGCAAAGATCTATGAAACATTTTCTTCTTGATAAAGAAAAAGTTTGATTGAACTCAAATTTCAGTGTGTTTGAATGCAATTGTGTGTGCCTGAATGAGTTTGAATGTGATTGTGTTTATGAATGCATTTGACTGTATTCTGGCTGTGTTACAGGTAAGGGAATGACGTCTCTGAACGCCCACTGTGGCCCTGTGGATTTCCTGGTGGCTACTTCCAGCACCCTGTCCCCAGATCTCTTAAAGCGGGACTCTCTTGTGGAGGGGGTTGACTCTGCCTTTGGGGGGGAGGAGCGAAGTGACTCCTCCTCTCAGGAGTCTCTGCAGCAGACCAGTGGCTCCTCCTTCGGGGAGGTCAAAGGCAAGGGGCGGGGCATGCTGCTGCAGTACCGCCTCCGCTCCACCACGGGTCTCCCCGGACGACCGTTGACGGCGCGCGGCGACGATGTCTCGGATTCGTCCCTGGAATCGCTGGAGCACAGCATGGAGGACGGCTCCATCTATGAGCTGAGCGATGACCCGGACATGTGGGTGAGGGGGCGGCCGTGCGAGGGGGAGGGGGGAAGGAGAGACGCCGTCACGTCCCTGGCGGTCATCTCAGGTGGGAGGGGTTATAGGAGGCTGAGGGAGGGGCCATCAGGGGGCGCCCCCGAGACATCAGAGAGCGTCCTCATGGTGTGGCAACTCCCCCTGACCGTGTGAACACCGGCGTTCAGGGCGAGGTGGCTGCTCGTCTTGCGCAGTTTCGCACGGCAGCGTGAAACAGACACCAGCACCGCCGAGAGCCACTCTGACCTCCCCGCGACCCCGGGTTTGATCAACACCAGCGGAGCTGAAACTTGAGTCAGGTTTTACCCGTCTCTTCGTTCATGACAAAAGCGTGAAACGAACAGGTCATCTCTGAGGCAGATGAGATGGAGAGTTCAGAGAGTACCAAGCTCTCCGCAACACCACCTCCGGAAGCACATGCAGAAAACCTCGCTTCGCAGAGAAACCTCAGATCAGCCGTTTAGCACCTGTGGATTCAAAGCTTCGTGAGGGTCAGCAGTGCTCAGATACACATCGTTTCCGCCACAGGCAGGTCGTCCTCTGGTGAATCGTTTACTTTGGGAATTTCCACACCATGGAACTGCTGAAGGGCCTCTTTTATTCTCCTGCGCTTGATAAAATCCCATCAGCAAAGGGGAAAGGCTACAGGATGGAGGTCTCCATGCTTCTCTGGAGCCCTGTAATGTCTCTCCCAGTCCATGACTGTTGCAATGTGAACTGACTATTCCCCGTGTGTTCTTGTGTTTGTGTACCTACATATGATGGTGATAAAGACCTACGGGTCTAATTACAATGTCAGATACGCCTTAAATGACTATGAGAAGAAGTTCATTCTTAGTTAACCATTTTTCTCAAAGGATGCCATCAACTCAACGTTTCTTCTACAGCCAGCCACAGAAATGTACCTTTGCCATATGGATGTCATTTGAAACGTCTGATTGAATCATTGTGTTGTATAGATTTTCCAGTGGAATCATTTAGAAGTGTTTGTATTAAAGGTGCAGACAGACTTTCCATTATATCCATTAATGTTGTGGATTGGTTTATGCTGAAAAACAGCTTTTTACATCTGTATAATGGAATATGCAAACATCTACACATCTTCCACATTTGATTTTTTATGGTCCTTTTCCTTACTCTGTATTTCCATAAATACATTTTGATCTGTTTACAGCAGTGTTATTGTGTGATGCCAACACTAAAATTATATTTGATTATAAAAATTACATTGTAATTAGAAAAAGCATCACTTCCTCCAGCCAGTAATTCTGACACATTTCCCTGTATTTAAAAACAAATGTAAGAAACCCATTGACTTTTTGTTTTTTTAAAATTTCTTTAAAGAAAATGGTAAAACACTGGAATTTTTGTGAATGTGGTAATTGTCTTTACACTACAGATGTGATATTACAGATGACTACACTACAGATGCGAATATTACTTTCACAGGAAGTCACACTTGTCCTGTCTGAAAAGGGAAAAAAATGCTGAGCTAATGCTGAGCTGAGAAAATTCAGTTCAAAGGGAATCAAAACACTAAGACTATGTAGACCAATTCTAGTACAATTTGAATCTATAAATTTTTACAGTTCTTCCATCCAAGCCCTTCTATAACAAAGTGCCAGTTGCCAGTAATGTTAGCTATTTTAGCCAACGTTAGCACATTTAGGGGTTATGACTTATTTCATTTCAGCCTATAAAATATAATTAGCACTTTTGTATGCATATTTTGCCATGTGCGGGAAAGCAGTTTTTGTTTGTTTGTAGGTTTGTTTGTTTTTCTTTTCTGGGTAGGATTTATGACATGCGGTTGCTCACACAGTCCTGCTCTGGGCCACTTCCAGAGCAACTCATTCAAGACGCTACTGAGCCGTTCGATGACGCTGCCTTCATGCACCAGGGCCACATTGTGGAGACAGGAGAGTCAAAAACACGGTAAAGGAGGAATTAACCCATCTCATGATCTGAGCAATACAGCCACACATCAGGATGGAGAATGGAAACTGTCACATCCGTCTCGTATGATGTCACATCTGTCTTGTATGATGTCATATCTGTCTCGTATGAAGTCGTAGCTGTATTGTATGAAGTCCTGGTACTGCTAACGTGTGCTAAGGTGTTGTTGAACTCTTTGTAATTTAGTATTTATATAGCCTGTAATATGAAGTTAACTCTTATGACTATTAAGTCTATAACAGCACAGTCATTTTCTTGAATTACACATCAAAACACATATAGGTTACTACTAACATACAGTTGTAAATTATGGTTTTCCAGCACGTTTTTGGAAATTCTGGTTAATGCTCTTTGGATTGTAATACTTTGCTCTAATTTGATCTAACTTGAAATGTTATCTAATTTTTTGTGGATTCATTGATATTATAATAAATGTATTTTAAACATATGTGAATGCCTTTAAATGTTTCAAGTTCATTAGATCTCACAGCCCCAGAGTTATTATACGGGCTTTCAACTACTCAGAAACAAGTCATTCATTTTCATATTATGTGCATTTAATTTTAAGTTTAATTAATAAGTGACCAGTGTTATATTATCAGTTTGACCTTACAAAATGCTGGCAGAACTTTCCTTTCTGAGTGAAAGTCTGGGCCAGAGCAGAGGGGTTGGACTGTACTGTTACTTCTGTAACCATTGGATCTGCTTTGGGCTCTGGATGGATTAGTCCTCTCATGTCCTCCTCCTGGTCCCCTCCTGTCCTTAGCAACCGAACTCAGCCACTGCTTCTGCCCCTTATGTTGTGTAAGGCTGAGAACATGTAGACTGCATTAATTGGCATGTCTCCCCCAACACACCCCCCAACACACCGCCCAAGCACTCTCAGAAAGGTCATGGGGGGGGGAATCCATCATCTACTGCCTGGGTCGAGAGCACCACTACTGGGGCAGAGATGTGTGAAAATGATCTGCCAAGCAGACAATAAATGCTAGCCCAGGCCGTTAGGCCTGCTTCCTAAAGGCTGTCTTATGCCCCGCCGGTGCCAAAAATGACTAACTGCACATTATCCAAATGCGAGGCCCCACGAGCAGCCATTGCTTCATCGCCTTAATCGAGATTGAAGTGTAGTGACGAAAAGAAATGCAACCACAAGAGTCCTGTCTCGTTCTCAAGCATCACAATGGCTCCCGAGTCTGATAACATTTCACTGTGAGCACTGAATAAGAGCCATAAACAATCCACTTCATAACACCTAATGTGCTCTAACTGGAGTTTAATCCTTTACGTCTTATTAATAGCCCAGGCCTGTGACCGCTGCTTCTCCAGTTTTATAATGCCTTCTTAACTAATTCAGCATTACTCAGCACTCAGTCCTGGTTCCACATAAATTCCTTATTCCTAATAAACTGTTTACCACGGAAGAGCCATTTTTAACAGCATTTTTTTTTTAACTTCTGTTGCGATATTGGAAAATAATACGCCGTGACTTGGTTTCCTTGTAAACACGGGTAACCCGGGACGCAGCGCTACATGTCACCCACTCACACACCCACTGAGAGCCTACAGCACCCTGAGAGCTAAGTCAATCAGACACTGTATCAACAGGATCGACTCGACTGTAAGAATCCAGCTAATGAAGTGTGTGGAATAGAGGACAAGAGGGCAGGAACCCTGCTGACTCCATTTACCTCCAGGGGGCAGAGGTGAGCCTATCAAAGATCCACCGCTCCATTCCACCCCCTACCGGCTCCCCACCACCTCCCATTCTGTATTAGAATGGACTCACACTGACAGTGTAACTGCTCCAGCACTATAATCACAATGAATCATACCAAATGTAAAGCTATTAACTGAAGCAAGAGATATCAAAAATACTTTTACATTTGCAGCAAGACAGGTAACGGAGTACTGTGTAATTAATGCTTATTAAAACCCTTGCAGCTTTTAAATCCACATTCTTTTTATATTTTGCATTAAAGTCATTATGGCTGTCAAAGAAGACACTGCTGTAATCATAAACCATATGTAAAACTACACAGAAGACATTAAAGAAGAGGAACATTAAAATCAAGCCACAACTAGACAGTGATGTTTTTTGTTTGTTTTAGATCTGTACTGTTAACACATTGGATTTGAAATAAAAAAAAAAAAACAATGAAGTTAGAAGCAGAGAGATCTTTAAAATGGGAGGGCAGAAACACAAAGGCCGTGATTCCTGTATTGTTCACCTCAAATTAAGGCTAAAGTTTCTCACTTTTACCACAGACACTGTTTCATTAAGTATCCAAAACGCTGAAGAAAAGTTTTCTTTACTTTTGTGTCATTGCCAGTGGTGGGCTGTGCTCTAAATGGTAAAATGAGTTATTACAACAAAAAACAACAACAAACACACTGGATTTAGAGCGTCAGGACAAGGAACTTTTGTCACCTTCTACGTTCTGCTGCATGTTATACATTTTGACAGTAATGTGTCGCGTGAGGAGCGTTTGTAGTATCACGCATGTTACATTTTACACGCAGCAGAATATCGTCACTATTCATCAAATCCTCTTTTTTTTTTTTTTTTTTTTAAACAACATTCAATTATGTGGCAACTTTTATTGTGATGTAGCTTAAAATGCAATTTCACATTTTCCAACTGCTCACTGGAAATGCAGGGAAGGTGAGAGGAACTCGCGAGATGTTTCAATAGACCCTTTCTTGTCATTTGCATAAGTCATTTGCATAAGTATTTGCATAAGTCATTTGCTCATTTCCAGGTAAGCGCTATAAAGCAGTCCCTGGGGAGAGGCAGTGTGTTAGCAGGGAGGCTCGAGGCAGGCGAGCTGACTCAGTGACTCCGAGTGTCTCTGCGAGTGATGAGACCACGGCACCACGTTTTATTTGCCTACCAGAAGGCAGCTATTGCGCACTGCTGCTGAATCGCATTTTTTCAGTGAACACGCACCTCTTCTACCCCCCTCCCACACCCCCAACACCACCCCTCTCCACCCCTCTCCACCCCACTCTGTCAGAGACAACAAATTCCAAGAAGCCATATTGCAACACCAGCATTTTGCCTGACAAATAGACTCAAACAACGGCTACACGGGAATGAACTTTTTTTTTTTTATTTGCTACAGAAACTTACAAAAAAAAAAAAAAAAAAAACCTCAAGATATTCCTGCCAATTAACCCCACCCCAGGAGAGACCGGCCTATCACACGGCAGCAGGTTTCCACCCGCTGCGCTACAGCCGTCTCGTTCTCTCCGGTCCCAGGTGTAATTTGCATCCTTGGTCAAGACTAAAACCGAATGGTGTGGAGGGAAGCAGTCAATGGTCCTTTTGTGTTTTATCTACATGCTCCTAAAAGCTCCTTTGTATATGTACAACTTTTCATTTTTGCTGGCTTCAGCGACGTGGGTGATTAAATAACAGGAAGGTGCTACACGCTCAGCTAATAACGTAAACAAAGGAACTGGAAACTAACAATTAAGATAGCTTGAGGGAGGGGCCCCCCTGATGGTTATACTGTCAATTACTATAGCAGTTTATCCATCGTCACGGTCCCCTGGGACAATGGTACGAATGGAGAAAGGTATGTCTGGCTAGGTGAGGTTGACAGCGATGTTTGTGGTGGACCACATATCATACAGCTGTGATTTGTGGCTAGAGCATTTGTGGTGTAATATCAACTGCTCTGGGAGCAGGAGGAATGTAGGTTTCATAGCTGAGGACAAAGGCTGAGAAATACTGCAGCTTTCACATGATGGACAACCTGCTACTGAATTCCAGTTACATTTGTCTAATAGACAGCTCTATACTACGGCTACTAAGAAAGCTGCCATTACTACCTCCGCCACGGGTGGAGGTTTCATGGTGGGGATCGGGGTGAGGCTACGCTAACCTGACCTCACTCATTATATGGATAGGCTTTTATGTTGAATACAATGAAAGATATGCTACACAAGCAATGCTAATCAATTGTATTTAATTGTATTTAATATGCAAGGCATACTTTGCAATTAAAAACCTGTTGGGATGGATACAAAAAAATGTAATTACTTTGAGTATATTTTAGACAAAAACCTTCACATTAGAACTGTTCAAATTTGTTCACAATCAACACAGCATCACACTGCGATTGTAACGAGCCCAGTTACATATGGATTCAAGTACTAGTGTCATTTAAAAATTACTTGATTTAAAAATTACAATAATTTCGCCCACATCTTACTTGCCATCACATCAGATTGTTAAAAACTCAATTCACAAGGGTGCAGTGAGTGGGAATTATTATTCACTCCACCCGCCCAACAATATGGCAGACATGTCCTCTATCCCCAAAATATAAAAAAGATCTTTCTGTAGTCCTAAAGATTAAAAGAAGACCCATTTCGGATGTGCGAAATGGAAGAGATGGTTTACAATTACCATCAGTTAGAGATGGTAGAGCTAGGCTGCTATAAGCTTTAACATCATAAGCAAGACTTCAGCTAATGCAGAGCCCAACACTAAGCTAATACAACTCGAGGACGTTAGCTGCTGAACCCTAAACTAGCTAAAGCTGACTTGAAATTGGCCCATCAGCCAGTTAAAATTTCAGATTTCAAAGCATGTACGAATTTCTTAGAATCACGTTGCATTAGCATGCGTCTTATTTGGGACATGTTTCTTAGAAACATTTCATATGATGTGTTAAATATACTAATTATACGGCTCTTAATTGATAGAATAGTGATAGAAAGGGAGAATCTCCCTTTCTGGGAGAAACCTTATTTAAGTAGCCTTAGAACCCAACACTGGTCATTTTTTTAAACTGCATTTATAGGAAGGGAGTTTGTGATCATTGAGGTGTTTAGGCTCTTAACACAGCCTCTCATTTTGCATAACCGCGTTTCCAAATTTGGCCAAATTAGTCAACATCAATGTAAATGTAAAACGTAAAAGGGTCTAACACAGAACCTTGTGGAACACCACATTACACGCTCCTAGACTCTGAAAATCCCCATTCACATCATCAAATTAGTAGTGGTTTGTTCAGTAAAATCTATTACTTGTCCACCTCTCGATACAGAATTCACTGTATATAACGTCTTATAGATTCCAGCAGTTACTGTTCTTTAAGTCATTAATCTTGTAAAAACGAATGAAAATTTCATCACAGTGCACTATACTGATCGTCTCTTGGGAAGAGATCCATGGTATAGTCTTGACTTGGTTCCACATTGAATAGACTACTTACCATCTCCTGTAATATTTATCTCCCAGTCCAGCCGGCGCATAATGACTGTGGATAAACGGAGGTTTTATCTTTATAAGCCAGTCGTGATCTGTGCACCTGCGTTCCCTTTTTGTCCCTGGAACTCTGATTTATCTACATACTGACACTGTTGCAATGGAGATAAAAAATCAGGTTCTCAGACTGAAATACCATTTAGAGAAAAGTAAAGGAAATACTCTCCCCCCAGTCTTCCCCTGCTTACCTTTGGAAAGATAAACTCAGCACTTTCATACACTGTTATTTCTCTGACCTTCATTGTGGTTTATTTCATGATAATGTTTAGGCCGTTGAAGGGCGCCCCTTCGGCTCATATATCACTTGTTGTAACTTGCTTGTGCTATTCCAGTAGGACCTCCACGAAGAAGATAAACCGCTCTTTTCTGCCATGCCATGAATCCAGTCACTTTTTATGCCAACATTCTACCCATTACTCTAACTAAATGAGAGCCCCAGCATCCAGCAGAAGTCATCTGAGCCATCACCTTCCCCCACGTTCATGCCATGCTTGGACTCGGCCCATCTTGCTCTTCTGAGGCAAATAACAACCATCAAATTTAACAACGCTGGCTATGTTTTACAGCAACAGGAAAAATATGCCCTGCCCTTTTCCCTGTATAATAGCAGAGGGCAAATCTGTTGCTTACTGTTTCCCTGGTTGCCCAGCTGAGAAGCTGTTATTTCACTGGGTGCCTCTTCACAAGCAGCAGCTGCATCTTTCTGAAGCCTCAGTCTGACAAATGCGACATGTTCTCTTGCCGTTTCTTTTTTTTTTCTGCCCCCACTCCCCCCCTCCCCCCAGTCTCTCCTCCGCGTGACAGATGCACCTCGAGCTAAGATACCACCGAGTGCATGTTAATGCGCCAGCACTCTTTCCCTGGCGCTGACGCCCGCTCTGAGGCAGGCACGCCGAAGGAGGAGCCTCGCTCTGGGCAGCCGAGGCCCGTATGGCAAACCAGTGGGGCTAAGTGAAATTGACATTGTTTGGGAAATTCAACGCAAAACACGTTCCCCCATGACTTGTATGTGAAAGTAGTTTTCGTTTCGGGCCTGGCAGGCAGTCTCCGACACTGCAACGTGGAATACGCTTTCCAAGCATATTCCGATGTAATATGGACGAGATGTTGTCCCTGGGAGAGAGATAGAAACTGGTGAATCACTGGAAAACACAAAGCCCTAAAGATCTGGAGCTTTCCTGCCTTATATACAGTAACAATATCCTAAGGACATCCCAGTTAACTCAGAAAAACTCGCTTTATTATGCAGCTGGTTGTTTGCTTAAGAAAGCCAACTCAGGGTGCCTGGGGGTGCAGTAACTCTAATTATGGATATAAGTCTACAACTGCATGTTTAGAGTTGCAGTTAGCCAATTCGCCATTCGGTGAGCACCATGTGTTCACAATACACCATTATATATTTGATCTTTTCTTCAAAAGTCTCATGATTTGGTCTTGACTTCTCATGTTACATATAGCTCATGCTTTAAATCACTCCGTTTGGAATAATAGCAGGAATAATAGCAGGAATAATCAAAATAAGAAATTCTGCATTCTGTCTGATGCCTGCCTTAGAAACTCATACAGCCTTACAACAACGAGTAAGATGACCAGAAGGAGGTTTAGAGTGTCAGTTTTATAGTTCCTTTTGCAATGGGTGGCCAGGTTTAGTCCTGAAGACCATCAGTTCAGCAGGGTTAGCTGGTTTACTTTCTCTGATTAATACTTTGGTGACAGCACTGATTCTACTCAGGAACTTAATTATAAGATTTATTAGCAATGTTAGAGGAGGGACATCACCAAGGCACTAGTAAAGAATAGCCCTCGGAAGTAACACCTACCCATAGTATAGGATAACCCTACTATAGTATAGAATACTCCTTTGTTTGAAACACCTACCAAAGTTGGTCCAGTGTGTCCCAACTCTCCCATGCCACAGACTGGAATACCAAAGAGTATTCTTATTCATCTTCACCATATCCTGATCCTGCTCTTGTTCTTATGAGTTGAATGAGGATAATTTTTTTGTTTGTTTCCAGACTTCAAAGGGAAAAGATTTTCACACTGTCCAAATCAATCACTTGAGTAATACAAATACGTTTGGGCAATCGCCAGCCAATGGCCAGTCTGTTCACAGGTAATATGAGTCACACTTGAAATGTTCTCTAAGTCAAATTTATTTATATAGCACTTATATAGCAACATTGATTGTCACAAAGCAGCTTTAGCGTGTGCAAGGCAAGGCAACAGTTGCAAGGAAAACTCCTTAAGAGCATGAGGACGACACCTTGAGAAGATCTGCCACTCAAAGAGGAAGCCCAACCTCCTCTGGATGACACCAGGCACAACAACAATCACAACATCAGAGACAAAATAAGCAGTAAAGAACAATATAAAGTAATAAGAATGAGATGAGTAATAAGAATGAGATAAGTAATAAACAAGAAGGCCCATTCTTGGTTCCCTAAAGTTCTAGCCCGAGTTTGATGAGTGCAAGTGTTTCGGAAATAAATGAGTATGAACTGGCTGATTATTGCTCTGTTTTTGACATCATAAGCAGGTCCACCAGCCATAAGAGAACCACCCAGCACACTGCAGTGTGGTGCACAGTGGGTGGACTTTCAGGGCAATGTGATTCAACAGGAGCTATTTTAACTCTGTCTTGTCCAGTTATGCAACTAGATACAATTCTTGGTTTCTTGTGTCATAAGAGGAACAAGGGTGATATTTCTTCTGCATCAAGTTATTGTGTACTGTTGCAGATCCACCTTCTTCCCAAAAGTGATGAATGTCACAGCTGTGGCCTAATGAGGGTATAAGTAATGTCCACTTCTTCCAAAAACCACGGCAGATCTGTGCAGATACTATGTGGCTGAATCACCAGCCATTTCAGGATCCATCAGGGCGTTGTTTCCACTGGGCAGTTTCACATTGCAAATTTATCTCATTCAATGTGTTGCAATGGATAAGGCATAGAAATGTTCAAATAAAGACTTTTACAACGAAATAAATAAATAAAATAAATAATCAATTAAATTAAAAAGAGGCATTGTGCTATTTTTGGAGAATGTGAATTAACTGCCAGTCTGCCAAAAGGTTCTGGACTCTGTGTTTTTCCCTGTAGAACTTCAATATAGAAGTCCTTCCAACAATCTTTGGTGTTTTGCCAAAAATAAAACAAGCAAGCAAGCAAATAAAATAAACAGACCATCCCAAATAGCCACTCAAAAATGTTTTCTCATCAGACAAGTTTTACAAGTATTTATAGCCATCTGCTCATAAACAACAACAAACATTATGAAAAAATACTGCTCAAGAAACCATAATGCAGGTCTACAAGCCTGATGAACCAGTGTGAATCCTTCCACTGCTGCCCTCCAGCAGTCCTGGTGGGTATGAGAGCAAACTGGGCTTCATTGCCAAAACAAGATAAGCCTCTGAGAGAGCTGGATCTAAAGTTCCATGCTGAGAACTGTCATCAGTTAAGCAGTGTCCTTTACCCAGAGAATCGCGCGTGGCTAATCAGACAACAGCTCTCCATGTTCGACATGCCCTCGCATGGTTCAAACATTGACCTGGCTTTTAAACAGAGACTTTTATACTGTCGCCCTAGTAACTTTCATTTAATGAAAGATAAAAGTCTTTTTTTTTTTGCTTTTTTTTTGTATAGAGGGTCCTTTGAGACTGTGACCCTGTTTATACTGGGTATAGGTTTGCAGAAAGGTAGCAGATAGAACCAGACAACATGATAACACAGCACAGGATGAACACTCCTCTGAGCCTTTCTTTCAGACTCTCCTCTCTTCCAGACATGCAAATGCAGTCTTGGTTCCTGGCAAAAAGGTGTAACCTGATTGTCTAATCAAACATTTGTTCAACCAATCATATATAAAAGTCTGTTAGCTAGTTTGTAAGAACTATAGGATTTGCAGATGTGACCACAAGTCATATCGTGTAGAAGCTACATTAAACCTTTGATTTTTATTTAAAAAAGGATTTTTTCCATGATTGCAGTTCTGTCTGAGTACCTAACCTAGCGCTAACGATCTTTACAAACACTACAGAGAAGTCCACGTACACTGTCCAAACACTCCTAGCGGTTTTTTTATTTCAGTAATGGCTGTAGTACACATATCAAGATGGCTTCAATCAGTCCAGCCCACATTCTGCATCTCCCCTGCTTTTATACCAAGTTTGGATAATTGCACTGTTGTTATTCTTTCATGTATTATTAAAGAACCAACAACAAACCAACAAACCAAAAATCACAGAACATTTTGTTCTGTGTAGATTGAGCAGGCCTTGTTCAATTTAAGAAAAACAGGAAGATAAGCCAAATTGCCGAACCATATTCTTCAATCTGAAAAGCTGGAATTTCTCCATGAACCACAGCATTAACTTGCCAACTATATGCACTGAGCTGAAAATGGAACGTGAACGTTCCAGCATCTTTTTTGGAGCCACTTCAAGCACTGCTAACCACCACATCAAATTTTCCTGCTGGCGTAGACACCACGTCCGGCGGGTCTGCGTTAAGTGGCATCCTGCCTGTCTTCTAAATGAGGGAGGGGAGAAATCCATTCCCTATCGATCCTGGCCCCTGGGTTATGCAAGCTAAGTTTCATGGCCAAAGGGTCAGACGTCACTGAAACAACAAACTAACATGTTGTAATCAAGTAACAAGGTCACAATCAATGCCGGTCTGAGTAGTGTTGTACACCCATCACTGATGCAGACATACACAACGAGCCATCCCTGCCTTAGTGAAATAATCAGTTATACTTCAGTTTCACCAGATAACAACAACAACAAAAAAATCAATCAATAAATAAAACTAGTGAAAATTCCCATAAAAGGGTTAAATACATTGTACTTGGCCAAGACAGATACGGGGTTTCCCCAAATTTAGTACAACTATATTTTATAAACAGTTTATAACCCAGCATCCCAAGTACCAGATAAAGCAATAACACAAAAGAATATGAAAGCACAAAACTTGCCATGCCTCAAAATAAAACATGCAAATGTGTCCAGAGGACATGAGGGTTATTTTTTGCAGCAGCTTGTGTGCTGCACGTCCTTATTTACAACCTTCTTGAAAGGCTTTAATGACTGATCTCTATCAGGTAGGAGGTGCTTGGCGCCTCCCTTTCTACTGACGTTTATCATAAGGTGCCGTGTATTCATGCACTGACCTAATTTTATGCTGCATTTGTTTATCTGATGGCTCCGAGTTCAAATAATTACAGCTCGACTTCCATCTTTTATTTGCCTAATAGCAAAAGACAGAGAGGCAAAAGGTGGAAGATAGTAGAGAAAGGGGGGTGGGTTCCTGCATCATCATGATGCTGAGTGAACAGAGTGCGTTGGCTCTGGCCTCTAAAAGGTCCTTTATTACATCCACAGTGAATGTGTACAGTGTAACCACCCAAACAAACACAGAGCCATATTTCTTTCCCTCTTGTTAGCTGCGTGGCGTTTTTGATGAGACTAGAGTGCTTTAATGGCATTTCAGAGATTGTCTAACGAGAGGACTATGAATTGAAAAGGCAACACTCAAACCTGATTTAGACACGATGAGCCGTTCTTGTTAGGAGGGAACAGTCCCATTTGTAATACGATAAAGGGAATAAGAGATTGCTCTCTGAAAAAGCTGGGGCTTAATTACATGTAATTAGACGCGTTGTTGGTGGAGAGCTGATACACAGGGCGACCCCAGGGTAACGCGAATATTATGAACGAAAAGATACTTCAGCGTGCATACATTACTAGCCCACAGAGAAACTTACATAAAATTGCAGAGCTACTGTACGTATTCCTGTGGGTAATAAATACTTAATATTGGAAACAGGACATGGTAGTTGGGGGATGTAGTTTTTGTTCCTACCAACTTTTGCTTATTGGTTCCGTCCTTCGTTTCTGCCCTCTCTGACCCTGAGATTAACATTGATGAAGTGACTGTTAAACTCTCCCCTGCAGAGAACCTTGGAACCCTTAAAAACCCTTAAAAAAAAAAAAACCCTTAAAAAAAGGTTTGTTTTCTTCCCTGCAATAGCGATGGCCGGTTTTGCTCGTTCCATCCCTTCGTTTTGACCTGATAAAATCATTGCAGTTCCCCTTTCTTTGGCATTTCTGCTCAAACATCTTATGAGATCTTCAGTATGACACTCAGTACGAGATCCAGCCCATAGCAAAACCGTCTTTTCACTCAGGTCACTTCAGTACTGCATCAGGCTCATCCTGCAATCCAGGTATCATCCTGCAATCTCCATAGATACCTGCCTGTGTCTGATGATGCCTTCCTTGGCCTTCTCTTGTCCTACAATGCTGGATACAAACACAGGTGTTCAGACACTGGACTCCTGTTTGTTAAGGGCTGATTATTCACCATGGACAGCAGGCTCTTCAGTGATATGTCCCCTAAACACTGAGATTATTCTTTCATTTCCACTTTCAATGCCAGCCATAAGTGTTCACTGCTTAAACTTTCTATAAGGCAACCTTGGGTTTCAAAATGAAGACACATAACTTAAGAACTGAAATAAATCTATCATTGATATCAATGGAACTGGATGTTCTCAGCTGTTTCTTGGACCCTCAGTGATGAAGAAAGATTACTGTGTAACTCTGTGAGCAAATGATGAGAGAACATACAAAGTACATACAATTTTTCAGTGACATACTATATCGACAACAAGCAGTACGGACCCAGTAGGCTTAGACTGAATTAGGTCATACTACTACTAATAATAATTATAATTATAATTAGATTTATTCTGTGTTATTCAGTCATCACTTACAAATTAAAGCAGAGAAATAATTTTAAATAAATAAATGAACAAATAAATAAATAAACGGGACTCTATTAGTGGTATTTTGCTGGCTTAAATATTTTTGAAAAAGGCACATCACAAGAGCAACTTAATTTACATAAAATTAGAGCGGGGAAACAGCTCTGCGATTATGTAAGTAAGGTGGATATCAGCTCAGTTTGAGCTTTTTTTGTCGCTCTACTGCACTACGCTGGATTTGAAGTAACAATGACTGTGACAGGTTATAGTGCAGAATGTCAACTTTAATTCAAGGTTATTTAAATCTATTGTAAATTGGATCATCCATATGAGAATCACAGCCGTTTTTATATATGCTTCCCATTTCAGGGGATGATAAGTAATAATATACATAATAAACATGTTGAAAAATAAATATTTATGTTTATTACTTTGCTTCCAAAGCTTTGAGGTTGACTAGCAACTCCCAGTGTGAGGAAATTAGAGAATTGTCATCATACTGATGCACCAGAATAAATCAGACCCATCTCATAAAATCAACAGATATCTCGAGCTCTCTTAAATCCTGGCACAGATAGCATTACTTACGTAGTTTATGAATCTAATAAAATTGTTTAGTGCAGTCCTGAAAAGAGCCACCAAATTTGACTACTGAGTGCATTAGGAGCCACCCCCATCTCTGAGAGCTCTTATAGCTAGGATCGTTTTCTTCCAGGTTGTTCTACTAATAAGATCACAATGATAATCTTCTTCCTGGATAATTTACCAAATTGTTCACCATGACACTCTGTCTGGTGTAACTGTTTTCATTCAGATTTTTAAACCTCATAATGTCCAGTTTAACTAATATTGATTTGACATTGGTCCCCATGTTGAGAGACAATAGCAACACACTTCAGATGGAAATGCTACTCACTTCTCACATCACTTATGACATCTGTCAGCTCCAGATCTCCTGTTAGCTCTCTGGCTAATTATGCAGGCCAGCAATCATAACTACTCATATTACCTTAAAATGGTCAGACTAGCTAAAAAAAAAAAAGGCTGTGATTTCTATGTTCTTCTCCCAAATACAGATATAAATATTCTCTAATTAAATTTGACATTTTACATCTCAAATGCATACTTACTATTAATGCTACTGTGTTTCAGTACAGAGCCAAACAGTAAATAGAGCCAGTGTGCACTTCCTTACAGACATCAGAGTATATTTTGAAACATTACAAATAATATTCATATCTGTGAATGTTAAACATACGCTATTTATTTTCTGAATGTTTGTGTTATTAATATTATATGTGTTATTAACTGGCAGATCCCACAGCTCATAACATGAAATATTAATCCTTAATTCTAGTAATTTGAGTTTAGATTGAAAATCAGACACAAGTGTGTGTGTGTTTGTGTGTGCGCGCAGAGTAGAGACAGACAGCCAGAGAGAAGGCAGCAACGTGGGAGAGAGAAAGTGAAGTCACACTGACAGCTGTTTCGTCGCAGTGTTACAATATGCAAATGTTACCTATGGCAGAGGAGTCCTGGGCTCCAGGGAGCGGGAGTCACTTCCCACCTCAGCACCTGCAGGTCTCTAGTACTGTTCTTAATGAGGTCGACTTAGTCAAAAACAATACCAAAATGTGCTTCTTCTGACAGACACGGCAGCTGGTAAATCTTGAGATGAGGAGACCTGCCCAAAACTCAGATTAAACACATTTCAATACAACAGTGTGAATGTCTG
>JAOYMR010000018.1:11677522-11699171 GCA_025802075.1 Tenebrosternarchus preto | reverse complement strand
ATGTTTACTATTGACACTCATTACATTGCAACTGTATGTTACATGTTTGCTATTGATACTCATTGCATGGTTTCTATTTTGTTACCCATATGCATCGATGCCTGGACTGGTTCTTTCTACCTGTGCTTGTTGCAAACAAACAAACAAACATTATGTGTTTGAAATGCACAACAACATGACTTCTATGTGCGATGTATGACAATGTAGCCATCTGTTACAGAAATGACAGTAGTAGTACCTAAAAACCGACCAATCAATGATCGTTCAGGCTGGATGAGTTGTGACAGTTCCTGTGACTGATGACATGTTTCCCTCCGATGGCCGTTTTACAATGTACATCCCGCGCCTCAAATGAAACGCCATATGTCCCGTGTCCTGATGTACAACACCCTGTCGTAAGATGTGTCAGCCGTGCTTCATTTTGCACGCAGGACCCGCAAAGCGCCAAACGACGAACAGTGAAGAAAAGAGCGGGAAACGAAAGCCCTGCAAGACGCCGTAAGACTTTGTTGAACGCCGCGGGCAGGCTGAGCCTTAGAGACGCACGGGTCCATCATCGCCTCGCGCGGGCGGCTTAACAAACGCCTGTGTCACAGAATGAGCTGTAACGCGCAATCAGCACAAGCGGGGTGAAACCGGTCTCGTCTCTATCTAAGGACAGAAAATACAGGCTGTAGGAGAGGTCACTGCAGCCATTTTAATGGCAGTGGAAGTTAATTACTGAGTGAACTGGTGAGCACGAGTCAGCGTTTTTTGTTTTTTTTTGTTCTTGGCGACGCTAAAAGGGGGTGGATACACTTTGATTCCTGCTTGCAGTGGCACTGGTAGTTTCAAAGCTTAAGCAGGTGCTGATTCATGCTAATGCAGCGGCCTTGGTCACCTCATGAATTTTTTTCTCCACCTCAGAGCAAGGTAATATACCTGGCTACTGGCTTGCCGTAGAATGAAGAAAGATGAGATGTGTTGTAGACTGTTGACATTCCTGAGTGTAATTAACTCCACTAAGACTGCTGCTGTATACACACTTGTTGCTATATTTTCAATTCGACGTCAAATTTCTTTTCTGAACTTTTCTCGTACCCAGTTGGTCCAAATAACTGAAAACTAGGCATAAAAAAAAATCAGTGCCAAGCAGTGGTTCATGAAATTGTTTGCAGTCCAAGATCTGAATGCATTTGATCTTGTGTCTAGTTCATTTTTAACAGATTAAACCATCTGTCATAATCCAGCATATTTAGCAACAGAAAAATCACATCAAAACACTAACTCCAGGCAAGAAAACAGCCCAGGTGTTTAACCTGGCTCCAGTTTGACCTACTCCACTTGATCACATCAAATTAAGCCGGGGCCCTTCGAGGATGTATTCGATCACACAGCCCAAATGATGGACTTCATAATTAATTGGAATTGTAACAAGGGCTGTTTGGCTCAAAAAGGTCACGGCGAGGCATTCCTACTGGCGTATGTTATGCGATGCGCGTACACACACACACGCGCGCACACACAGACATATATGCACACACTCGTACACACACACACACACACACACACACACACACACACACACACACATAGAGATAATGAGCTAGGCCCCATTGAGGGTGTTAGTGCGGTTCTGTCATTAACAGATTAACGCACCACAACACTAGGGGAGGGAGAAGGGAACTCAGAGGACCATGTGAGGACTATATTAATAATTGCAGTCACCTTTTGCTATTTAATTGATTTGTTTAATTAATTCTAAAGTGAATATCAAACGTGCAAACGTGGTCACACTGCTCTGTGGGTTCTGGAAAACAGCAAGAAATTTGATATGGATTAGAGGATGTGGATAATGCTGTATGCTAATAGGGGACTCATACTTCACTCCCATGGCTTTAATGACTGAGCTGAGCTGATCGGGAGAAGCTGAAGAGTCTTTGAATTATCTCCCGTTTGTACTCTTTTTAACATGTTGCATGCAAAAGCATGACTGTTGCTGAGAGACTGTTACGCATCGTCATATTCGGTAACACCAGTACGTTATGTGGCTTTGTACATGAGTTACGCCAGTAATGACCGCAGACATATTCTAAATATTCAACCAGTGGTTGTCAGTAAGTAAATGGGAACCATGGAGACAGAGGGAGAGAAGGAGACACACACACACACACGAAGACAGAGAGCGCGAGACAACAAGAAATAACATGGCTAGCCCTGTAATTCCCCACAGAGACTTAAAATCAAAAGAGTATAACTCTGCCAACTTCCAAAGCCAACTTCTGAGTAAACTCACTTTATGGGTGCTGAATCCTCAGCCACTTGAGTGGCCAATGAGCTGTGTGTAGGGGGGAGGGGCCACTGGCGTACTGAAGTTGAAAACTCCACTGTTCGTCTGTTTTACTCATGATCAAGGTCATATCCTTCATCTGAGACTAGACAATACAGCAAATTAGATTATTTATATATGATTTATGCGTCCTGAATTTAAAAAGACGTATTTGGGATCAGACCTTTTCCTTCCCAGGATGTAGTCCATCAGTGTTTCTTCCCCACACAAATCAGACATAAAAGGTTAATTAAGTCTTAGTTCAGCTTCATGGCATCAGCTCTAAAACAAACA
The DNA here is from genome assembly GCA_025802075.1 of Tenebrosternarchus preto. Classification (NCBI taxonomy): domain Eukaryota; kingdom Metazoa; phylum Chordata; class Actinopteri; order Gymnotiformes; family Apteronotidae; genus Tenebrosternarchus; species Tenebrosternarchus preto. The sequence goes on along the minus strand of JAOYMR010000018.1, from coordinate 11,696,569 downwards.
AACAAACAAACAAAATGCCTGATCTAAATTGTTAGTTTGATAACACATTCAAACCTAATAATTTAACTTTTTTTGACATTTAATCAGCTGTGTATCTCGATAACTGATGAGACTGACTGGTAATCAGTTGATACGCTCCAGCGTTCCTTCCTGTGTGCTCCCCCACGGAGACCAGCAAACCGGTCAGCCTTCAACCTGCCCGAGTGGGTGGAGCCAGAAAGGTGGGCGGGGCCTCAGCACTGATGGATTTGGCCCATTTTGATGCTGTCGTGTGTGCTAACCCCGCAGATGGCCCCACATTAATCATCCAGAGCATGAAGAGATCGGCAGCAGAAAGACTGCGAGGGCCGGGCTGACGCCGTCTGACTCAGTGCCCTTGTTACAACTCAGCTGTTAGGTAACAGGAGACAGAGGACCATGTACAGCTCATTAGAGACCTCAGCTCCATTTGCAGAGCACTTTTAGGAAGAAAAAACAACAACAAACAAACAAAGCAGAAGCTCTGTGGTGGCTGTGTTATGTTGTATGATCCAGTATACATTAGGTGAATCCTCTGACCCGTAGCTTTTACTATTACGGGGATTGAGAATTAGAGTCAAATAAAACAAGCCTCACTGAAGAAGCACTCAAATACATGGCCACACAACACTGATGAAACACTCAAACACTCAAATGAACGTGTCCGCACAGGACTGATGAAACATTCGCATTTATCAATTTGGTCTTATTTAGACTTTTTAGGCACAAACAAAATGACTCAGTAATCCCACGTCCTGAGTCACGTTCAATCTGCTCAACTCTACAGTCTACAAATTATTAGATGCTTTATTTTTTATTGAAATTTTGAGGGGTAATAAAACTTAAGGCATAATGCCCTTCAGATGGACCTGTTTAGCAGTGATGTTCATATTTTGTTTAACTTGCCTATTTATGTATAAATTAAAAGTGCATAAAATACTGTACTATTAACAATAAACTGGCTATGGATATTATAATACAACACTGCAATATTATAATAACCTCTCACTGTAAACTGATTTCAACACAGCACTTGAGTAATTTGTCATGCTGTACAGACGGGCATGGTATCATGGTTTGGCCCTTTCTCTTATACGGGAGTTTCTTGGAATGGCGCGTCTGTTTCGAGAGCACACCGATATATTGGTCGAGACAGATGGATGGTTATTGTCATGTTCGGATCACTATGGTTGGTGCCTCTGCAAATCTCCAGCTCGCTCGGACTGGAAGTGAGTGATCTTGCAGTAATAGACAGAGCAAACCAAGTGCTTACTGCAAAGTTATTTCTGCCGCTGGACCCGATATCAAAAAAGCAATAGACTGCCCTGCTGAATCAGAGTAGACCTCCTTTCTCAGGTGTATGAGATGCAGAAAATGACCTGCTGAGTCTTGCCCAAGGTGTCATTCCTGGGTCAGTAAGTCACTCATTAACTGGCACTCGTCTCCATGCAAGCCTACCGTTTCAGATGAACCCAAACCCATCCTGGCCCTGCCCCTTTTTCCGCTTTCTTCTGTTGCCGGAGGTCACGTGAGGTCACTGCGGCGCCTCTAGGTGACCTACATGGTCACCCGTGCATCTGCGCTGGGTTGGAGGTCTGGGTGTGTGTTCACGCCACAGCTGGCCAGCTGTCTCACTCCCACAAGCAGCTCTTGAATTATTTTATAAGGCTGTTTTCCACACAGTGTTTGCTGTGAGTGCACTACAATACCTGACCCAACACACAGAAACTACATATATGTTGGCCCAGGCTTGTCTAGCAAGGAGTGCCTCACTCAGGGACCGTGGTGAATGTGCATCAACCAATTACAGGAGCAGAGCTTAATTCTATAATTAATAATTGAAAAGAAACGTAATGACTTAGAAAAAAAGGAGAACTGTTTGGATTTCAGGATTATTCAGTAACAATATAAAATGCAGCCATGTTTGCTACACTGTTGTTTCTTTCCCCTTGATGCTTTGCTCATAATTTGTAGACATTTCAAATTCCCCTCCCGTTTTTTTGGGGGGTTTTTTTTTTTTTTGCATCTGAAAGCACTCACATGCGTGGGAGATGCTGGGAGCAGAAGACAGAGGCGGGGAATCTATTTTCTCAGCTTCTGAAGAGAAGTGAAGAGAAGGAAACACAACACCACCGTTTGACACTTCCTTCTTGATATCTTTAATTTACTGCATTTACACAGAGCAACGTGAAACCAGAACAGAAACACTTCATAAATCTGAGTCCTGGGCAATGTGTCACTTTTGGTTTTCTTGATAGCATGAATACTGTTAAGCACAAGCAAATCGAAATTTTCAAAAGAGGAACAGCTTTAGAGCTTAGCGCGAGTCGTGAGACCCCGCTAATGCGTGATCTTTACAAACTGCAGGAGTGTATGGTTTACAAAAGGTTATATTCATGGGATGACTCTGCCCAACAGGGCAGCGTGACCTACGAAGGCTGGGATTTTCTCGTTCGTCTCTGTGGCGCCTCCCGACACCCTCTCGTTGCAGTCTCAGAACCACTTGGCTTTGTAGAGACATTTCTTCTCAATTCAATTTCTTATCAAAGCAGGTCATCTTTATGTAAGTGGCAGTATGAAACTCGGGTGACATGGTCCTATAAACGCTGGCCATTTTTCCACCCATTTCCTACATGTTCCTTAATTCTTCCATTTTCACTATTTCACTATTTTCACTATTTGTGATGCAGAAATCACTATTTTCCTTCACTGCTCTCAATGCAAAAAGTTGCTACTTTTATGAACAGCAGTTCTTAATAAATGGGCACGGATGCCTTAGCCTTGTGTGGCATTTTTGGGGCATCGCTTATGGTAATTCACCCGTCTCACAGCCGCGCGCCCGAACAGGTGGCACTGATCGTGTTTACGCGGGTCATTTACGGCTGAAGGTTTCCGCGGTTACGAGCTTAGGGAGAAGACCTGCGTGTGCCCAACCACCTCATGAAAAAAGGATGAGGCAGTTAGGACAGGAATACAAGACAAGGTCGAGAGAGGAGAAGAACTGCAAATCTCAAATTTGCACTCGTCTGTCGAAGAGCTCTCCCTTTTGGGACTCATTGGAGCAAGAGGAGGCAGTGTGGTATAGTCACCTGTCTGCGGTCCTCCAGAGAGGAGGACAAACCTGTTCCTGCAGCCTGAGGTCAGCGGAGCTGTGTTAGCAGGCACCTCCGCACTCAGTGGTACGCAGGGTTTGTGCGATTCGATCTCCAGGAACGTAAAACCAGCGTGGTACAGTGTACAGCTGCGTTTGGATGTCGTGGTGTATACTTCTTGATGTGTGTGTGTGTGTGTGTGTGTGTGTGTCTGAATGTTTCACTCTGTAGTGGGTGATGGTCTGTGACAGCATATGGAAGTATATATTTTTAACCCCAGCTGTCAGACGTTTGCCTGTGGAATAAATATGTGGGAGTAAAAACAAAAAATAGAAACAGCACTTTATTGTAATCTAGCTATAGATTCATTGTAATCTATTTATAGATTTCGCATTAGATTCTGTGTGGTGTCGAACTTCAGAGGTGCTCAATTTACACTGCAGAGGCAGCGGTGTGAACCTCTCCAGCGTGGCAGGCTGACAGGTGTGTTCTCCAGCCTGCTGAGCCCAACGTGTGCCAACCAGCCAGCGGCCGGCAGCGGATCCAGATGACAGATACATCACACATCAGACTCAGTGATGGAGAACGGAGTGCATACTGGCAGGAGAAATCACAGGTAGCAGTGAGATGGTGGAGTGGAGGGAGGGAGAACCCTACCATCTACACACACCCCCCAACACCACCAGGACCCCCCGCCCAGGGGAGGGAGAACCCTACCAACTACACCCCCCCCCCCCCCCCAACACCACCAGTACCCCACGCCCAACACCCAAGCACCCCCAACACCTCACTCTACACCCCCATCCTGCCTGCATATAGAGAAACCAGTGAGCACAGCATTTCTTGGGTGATGCGATGCCAACTGACAGAACTGGATAATGAAAACATGTACATACACTTACACACATTTACACACACACACCTGCATGCACGCAAACCCCGTTCGGTGTAGCATGAGAATACACATCAGCCAGATGCTGTGTTCTTTGACCTCCCTGCGAAGCTCTGCGTCTGTTGATGGAGATTGCCTTAAATCCGTCATCCGCCGCCAACCATCTGCCCCGGAGCCATCCGCCCTGTGCGTTCTATATCCACCCTTGGAGCAGATATGGAAAATGCATTATGCTGCCAGAGGACCTGAAACCTGTCACTCCATGCTCTGACCCTGGCAAACGTGCATGGATGTTTAAAAGTCATTAAATCTAAATTAGTCCAGTTTAGATCACTTGGTATATGAGAAGCAACTAATCGATGACTATTTGATTACATAACAAATAAAAAAAAATGTTGGAAGCGTTTTTTTTATTGATTAGTTAGGTTGATGCATATAACTGCCAATATCATTTCAGAATAAGAATGTTTACAGGATGGTGGTGGCAGTGTCTGTGGGAAAATGCAGAATAAAGGAAGATTTGAAACAGTCTGCAGTGGTGCTTTCCAGGAAAACTATTTTTTTCAAGTTTCATGGCACAGGTTTGTGGAGGTGCCCCCAGAGCCCCCAGAATGAGCATCGGCCTTGTCCAGGCTGTTCTTTACGCTAGTGAAAACTTTGGGGAACCCTCAGCCCTACAGTTTGTTATATGTTGAGAAAAGTCATAACAAAAGCCAAGAGCCCCACCTGGTTAGTTTTATGTTTCCTCAACAATAGTAGCTACAGTTTGCAGAAGCTGCAAAGTACAACTTAAGCATCGCATTCACTGAACACCCTACAGTCTACAAGCTACAGCTTCACCTACAAGCTACAACTACAACTTCATTTTGCTTTGCAAATTATGTATAAATTATGTATGGCTTCATGCCTTTAACTTAAAAAAAAAAAGCAAAACAATCAAAAGATGAACTCTTTGCCAAAACAAGCTTCGTTTTAATTCCGACTCTTTAAAACAGCAGTTTTACAATGTGTGAAGCCAGAAACGCATCAAACCTTCTTCTTTCTTGTAGACCATAAGTCGGATGCTTCATTTGCAACTTATTTAATAACAGCCCATTTAACATCTCATTAAAAATCACATACCAGTAACATTTAGCTATTCAGACAGAAGCAGCGGAATGGATCAAGTCATTTATTCATTCGTTTGTTTGTTTGTTTTTTTGTTTACTTATCCTGCATTTTTTACTACCTATGGGCAAACTCAGTAAAGGTTTTCATGTTTCCTGTCATTACAAAACTGATGGTATTTTTAAATAGAGAATCTGATGCATTATTTCAATCACAATTTTCTTGTTAACTAGCAGAACATGTACTATGCTACTATATTATACTGTATCCTATACCACTATACTATGCCCCATACTACTGGATCACAGAAAAAAATAGTTATATTTATTATAATGAAAAGCATTTTAAAAATGCTCCTGAGTGAGAGTATACAGAGAACTTGTCATTTCAATTTATCAACTGGGAACTCTCCCATACGTCACTTAGGGAGATGGAGAGCGTTTCTCGCTGAGGTTTCCCTTCACACTGTGTAATTAGATGTGACAAAGATCAGCATCTCAGAGGGGATTTAAAACACATCACTGGATGTAGCCTCTCGGAGAGAATTGATTATGGCAGAATGCCGTCATGAATAACACATTTGGACATTATCCTGGGAAATCGTACCAGGAGAGGTTCACGTGGTGGTGAGTCCAGGGTCCAGAGAGGAGCACGGGGGAGATGAACAATGGAGGAGGTGAAAATAGAGACGGCCTGCCAGATGAGACAAACACCCTGTCTAAAGAGCTGAGTGTTCAGCGATAGTGGAAATCTAAGCCGACACCATCAGAGAATGAGGTCAACTAATTTGCCACCAATCAGCAGCAGCTTTTTTTCTCTTTGTCTTGACCTTTTGACCCCCATGCTACATGTGATTATTATTTCTCTTTGCTGTCTTTGAATAGAGCCGTATAATTAGAATGTAAAATAAGTAATGTTTTCAAACAGGATGTAGCTTGGCAAAAGGAAAAATAATTGTGTCCTCAGCAGGTTTATTTTCAAGTAATATTTGAAATTACAGCATCCGTAAATGAGTATGTGGGGAGGTTGAATTACAGGGTGTTCAGATTTTCAAGGATGACACGTTTTAAGAAGAAATCACTCTGGAAATCAGGAAACATGCAGCTCTCTTGAACTGATAACTTCAGAGTTACCTTTGCAGACATGAAACTTCACTCCCTGGAAAGTTATATCACATTCCTGAATTCCTGGCACTCCGTCTGGGAGAGAACATGTTGAAGTGCTTCTGTTCAGCCTAATGGATGAAGGTGAAATTGCTTGGGGTAGCCATTGCGATGATCCAGTGGCGAGTTCCGTTCGTTTTTTCTCAGCCAAATGGAGATGAGAGCGGGTCAGGTTCTTGACAAATCACCCAGTCGTCTCTAGCGTTTGTGTACGGGTCGCTCTCCCCTGACCCTGAAGATTCATGAGTGGTGTGGGCTTGCTGGATCACACCATTTATAACAGGCCCGCGGCGTGACTTTCTGATTTATGAACAGCCCTGGTCTCACAGGAATCCATTAACTCTGGGCTGCGCTGCAGGATGAGAGACGTATAAATATATAAATGTAGAAAAGGCAAATGTATAGACCCACGATGCCTGAGTTTAAGGTCAGAAAGAAAAAGAAAACACACATTTGCCAGGCTGTTTGTAGTCGTAGAAAAGGTTATGTCATGCTGGATATGGAAACCTGATATATCTTCTAAAGTCAATCAATACATGCAAACTTAAAGCCGCCAAGTGGGTAGAAACAGATCTCTGTGATACAAGATGCATGGCAACAGAGGCATCCCAGATCCCAAATCAGACTGACCGATGCATTTTGGCAATTCTGTGTATGCCTTATGTCTGAGCTTCCCATGTATTTGGTCTGAAGCAGTCTGCAGAACTCCTGTATATCAATCTATTACACCTTACATAAGGATTACGATAATGTCTATGCCTAGACTAAACACACACACACACACACACACACACACACACACACACACACACAGTCACTATGGACAAAAGTATTGGGACACCTACATACTACACCAACAGGAGATTTTTTGCCATCCTGTTCTAAATTCATGGGTATTAATATGGAGCTGTACCCTCTTTTGCAGCTATAACAGCTTCCACTCTTCTGTGAAGGTTTTCTACAGTATTTTGGAGTATCTGCGGAAATCTTTGCCCATTCATCCAGAAGAGCATTTGCGAGGTCAGACAGAGATGTTGGACAAAAGTTCTAGTTCATCCCAAAGGTGTTGGATGGGGTTCGTAGAGGTCAGGGCTCTGTCAAGTTTCTCCACCAAATTCATCCAACCTTTTATTCAACCTTGTCTTGGGCTCTGGGACACAGTCATGCTGGAACAGAAAAGGCCCTTCTCCAAAACGTTCCCACAAAGTTACAAACATACACTTGAACATAATGTCCTGGTATGCTGAAGCATTAAACTCTCCCTCCATTGGAACTAAAGGGCCCAGGCCAACCCCTGAGAAACAATCACTTAGTATTATCCCTCCTCCACCAAACTTTACAGTTGGCACAGCACAGTCATGCAGGTAATGTTCTCCTGGCAACCCCAGACGCGTCCATCAGACTGCCAGGCAAACAGGCGTGATTCGTCATGCCACAGAATATGTTCTCACGCTTCCAAAGTCCGGTAGCGGTATGCTTTACATCACCCCATCTGACGCTTGGAAGCTTGCTGGCCGTGCAGCGATGCTCCTGGTGCGCCTTTTGTGCCGATGTTAATGCCAGAGGAGGTTTGGAGCTCTGGAGTTCTTCAGTCAGCCGAGCGTTGGCGACTTTTACGTGTGCTATGTGGTTCAGCATTCGGTGACTGTAACTTTATGTGCTCTGACACTTCATGGCTGAGCAGCTGTGCTTCCTAAACACTTCCACATTTCAATAATACCACTCACAGCCGATCACGGAATACCTAGGAGGACAGGAAACGGACTTGATGCAATGCCACTAAACATCCCTAAAACGCTCGAATTCATTGTGCTGCTTAGAATGACCCATTATTTCACAAATGTGAGTAAAGGCAGTCTGTGTGACTTGATGCTGGATTTTATACACCTGTGACAATGGGGCTAAATGAAACACCTGAATCCAATGATTAACAGGTGTGTCCTAATACGTTTGTCCACACAATTCAGTATTCTGCAGCTTAGCTATAGACAGAGACATATGATTCAGGGCAAGTCCAATTTGTATTGGGCAAATGGGCTTCTCCAGGGTGTTTCAGGGGCAAGTATGTGTGTGGCAATGCTGATCACAGACCCCCCCCCCCCCTCCCAGCCCAACTGAAATGTGTAGTAATTGAAACACTTTGGCAGCTACAGTGGCTCACTGACAGAGGGAGCCTATTACAATGAGCACTTGATTCATCCTGTGGGCTGAGAGGCGACAGTTTTGTAGGCAATCCCCGTTCAGTCAAGCTCATCCCTCTTAAAATACGCTGCGGAAAGCCACCGTAATTGCATCTGCTCAAGGAAACTCTGTTAGATGGTAACAACTCGATCTGAAGTCTCTGAAGCAGGCCTACCTGGCTGTCGAATGATGAACAGTTTAAAGACAGAGAAGGGTAAAGGAGGAAAATGTGAGAAAGACTAGCTTTGTTATTCAACCAAGCAGAAACCCCCCACCCTGCCTGAATGGTCCCCAGACACTGAGCAATCAAAGGAGTAATGGTTGTGTAAACAGTCAGATGTCACCAAGCTATCACTTACACACCTGACAGGATGTCACAAATCCACCTGTCACAACCCTCCTCTGAGGTTCCACAACGCCCCCCCCCACCTTTAGACAATCAGAGATTAAAAACACAGCCGCTCACTTAATATCTCCAGGCTTTCTGCATTGTACGCTCAGAAACTATGGCCATTACCCTAATTAGCTAACAAACTTTTTGTGCTTCGTATCAGCGTCCATGAACATTTCCTTGTAAGTACTTCTTGTTCTGTTCTATTAAATAAAGGGCATGCAAACAATGGTTGTTATTTTTGTGTCTGCACCCTGAACCCTTTGCCCTGTTCCCACAGCAATGTATAAAGACTTCTGCATCTGAGGACTGTTTTTCTAAACAGAGCAGGAACCATTATTATTAATCCATCAACTGAAAAGACCAGCAGAAACAGCCTCACAGCTTAGAGAGCCAAATAAACATAGATGGCGAGAGAAAATTGCCTCTTAAAATCTACCTATGAAAATTGATAAATAAATAAATAAACAAATAAAAAAGACCTTAGAGCCGACCTTTTTAATTCTTCAGCATGTACCCCGTCACTTTTTACATTTTCCATCAAAGTTAGATGAAATACCTTTGAGAGAACAACATGCTTTCAATTGAAAAAGACATTTTCTGGAAGATAATTTCATCCTGTCCTTTGGACCCGAGCCGTGGGCCGGGGGTACAAGCTACGGTACCTCTCCTGTGACATACAAGCACATCGCCTCTCGTTTCTCAGTCCCTTGTACTTTAGCAGAGCATTTGCCATGACGAGCAAGTAATGAATATTTAAATTGCAATATAACTCCCACAAATAAGGGCCCCGTTGTCTACAGTGTATATCGTTTAGTATTCAGCATATTAGGTTGGTTGCAATATACAACAGACCAGTCAATCATGCTGCCATCAATGTAGTATTTTTAAATACTTATTGAAGTCTTTATTATATCAAAAACTCACTTAGTTGGAGTTCAGCAGTAGTATAATGAAATCAAATTAAACTTTTCTGTCTTGGATAGTAGCATCCATAAATGACAGGCGGTTATTCAACTGATTCATAGCGAAGCTTTATAACTCCAGGTTTTAGCTGAGAGCTGAGAGGGGATAAAATAGAAGATTTTCATTATAAGGCCTAGAACTGCGGTGGTTCACTGCTGGGATTTGCTCTTTAGTCAAGTTACACATGAACAGCAGGACTGAAGATGGTTGTATTAACACCGTTTTCCATCCTAATCTCCATCTATTGCATCTGCACAGTGCGAGGCCAATTACCACGGGCGATAATTGTGACACGTCTCCCCGTATTTAGAAACGATCGGAAAATCTGCTGACTCAAAGCTCAGTTATAAAAGCAAGCCTAGGACAATCTGCTTGGACAGTTGACAGATGGTTTGTGGAACAAGCATTGCTGTCGAACACTTCCTTGGACTCTTTAGGTCAAAGACATCTGTGAATTAAATTGTAAAACTATCTAGTTTTCGTCTTTCAGAGACTGGTCTACTTTAGCAGAGGCCAGTGCATGGGTTGCATATATGCCACAAAATCATTCGGGGAAGGAAACACAGATACAGGTTTGTTTTACCTTTGCTGCTCCAATATCAGACATCTGGGCAGCTTCGGTAACACAGTCCCACATAACTGCCTCACCCCAAGACATTTAACAGCTGTATTTTTTTTTAATTCACATGCCGTTCACATCTTCCATTAAATGTGTCTTTTCAGTCATCTGGTTTTCCACTTTTTCCTAATGACAAAAGAAACACGATTTTCCATTGTAATTGACCATATGTTATGGATGATGTAGACGGAGATTAGGTTTTGAAGAAGTGGGAGTATTTGTTTTATACTCGGGGGGGTGTGGGGAGGTTGTTTGGACTCTACTCACCATTACCACATGTGTCATTCGCACTGTGTCATTCCAAATGTAACAAACAGTATAAAACATGTATCAAAAAAATATATGTATAAAAAAAATTAAATCAACCAAAAGGTAATGACAAAGAGATGCTTACATGACAATATGTTCTGACTGTAGATATTTGTAGGAATAGAATGTGTAATGAAAAAATACTGTATGAATTTAATTGTCAAAAAAAAAAAAAAGTGTGGTTGGCAGTTTTCCTTGCCAGATAAATGCACAATGTCCAATTGCCATGTAAATATTATGTTGTTTTTTCTCTCAGTTGGCTGGAATTTGTTTTAGTGCCTGTTAATGCAACCAACAATGACATACATAAACTATTCTTAATCACACCAGGCAGACTAAAGAAGCTCTTAAATCAATGTTTAATTACTGTAACAAAACCTCCTTTCCAACTCCCGTTTGCAGTCTGGCATAATCCATGTGCGAGATTTGCTATTCTGTGGCATAACAGTTGTGTAAATTAGCACCTACACAGTACTCCACTTCCTAGGAGCTGTGCCCAGATCAGTGCACCAAGATGGCTGGATGGTATCTAGAGGCATTTCAGAGTTGAAATGTTCTACATCTAATGTTTTGAAATCTCCTTCCCCAAGGACAAGTTCAGAACGGATACGAGCTGATAAGGAAAGTGACTTCCAATGTCGCATCTTGTGTTTAAAATGCAAGTGTTCTTTTCACAAACTCTAATTACTTCTACAACAGTTGAACTTTTGTTACAAATTTCAATTTGCACTTCATCGAACGAATTCCTCCAGAGGTGTTGCTTTGGTTGTCTGAGAAAGATAAACTAAAACAAGAATCAAGCACAGCTGTTTCTGTTTACACTACAACGTGTACTGTAGATTTGTATACCGAACAACAAATCTGTCATTGTGTGAAGACAGTCTGTGATGAACCAGTCGAGTCCCACAAAGACATCTGGGGACACAGCCAAACATTCACAATTCCTCTGTTGAATCAAGTGGAGTGAATCAGATTAATGTTCACTACTAAAGCTGAAAAAAGAACTATTTGATTGACAATGAAAAACTGTACTTCGTCTCAATATTATAATGATTTTATTGTCTATTACGAAATGACAGGCTCTGAAGACACGCCCTTTCTCCTCAAAACGGGCGTTTGTACAAGATCACTCATGGCGATGATCACCTGAAGCATATGGTAATATTCATAGGTAAAGAGTCATAGCAAGGCGAAGGTGACATGTTTGAAAAGCACCAACTGAAAATAGCTGTGACCCTGGAGATTGCCGAGGGAGAAATCTGTGGAGAACTTTAGAACAAAGGCACCTCTACTTCATCAGCGCTGCACTGGATGGACCGAGGGCTTCAAGAACTGCGTCGTATCCCCTGGAGAGCCTCATCTCTCTCCAGCACCGCCGCGATCTTCTGTGGCGAAGCAAAGTCCCGCGTCTTGATCTACACCTCCAGATTAGTCTTTGACAAGGGAAGGTTGTTTTTGATGAAGAGCTGCACTCTGGTGACAGCCTCCTCTCTCATGAAGAATATTTACACTGCTTCTAGTGGAGAGCTATAAATAAATAGGTTCGTGGTAAACTACCGGGCGAACCCAGACCAGATCAGACCACAAATGTTTCTTACCTTGAGTAAAGGAAGAAAAATGCACTGAGCTTGGGGTGGCATCCAGTATATATTTTTAATCTAATGTTTCCCAGATGAAGTCAGTATGGGGGGCGAAGGTACCATGTCACGGGATTTCAGGCGTATTTACTACACCACTTCCTGAGGATGAACGAGCAAAGCCCTTCTGTACTGCTCGCAGATAAACGCTGACTCCTTTTTAGTTCAGGTCTGTGATAAATGCTTTTTAGAAGTTTTTTGACCCTGGTCTGCATATTTCCTCTTTTCACAAAGTGGTGTTAGAAACCAGGGTTTCACCCTCCAGCATTCTTGAGTGGAAGCCTCCATCTTCTGAGAGCTAAACGGGCGTACTGAGTTTCTACTTGCTGCCACTTATAACTAAAGGAGGAACAATTAAAAAGCTCCGGCAGCAGTGGCTCCAGAGTCGACATCTACGGGGAGGGCGATATTCTCTTCCATTACTGTGTGTTCAGTGAATTGTCCCACTCTGCTGTCAGATAGATGTCCGACAAGGACTTCGGGTGGTCACCCTGAACGTTCGCCAGCCAATAAACGTCTCGGTTCAGGACTACGCCACCGGCTGTGCCTGTCTGACACGCCCAGTGCGAACGCTGTGGTTTAATTAAACATGGCTACTTCAGTGCAACATAGAGCTGGAGTTCACTTATGTCCTTCGCCCTGTGTAATTCACCAAGTCTGTCAAGATGTGATGAACATTGTCTTGATTGCACTCCAATGGTTGGATGTGTTTATTATCTGCCATTAATGGTTCTCTCAGTGGCTGTCTTGTATAATAGAACGAACAGGTTATATGCTAATTAGAATTCTCACTATAAGCTTGAAACACCACCCCAAAAAAACATTGTCCTCACAATATGTGAAACCTGGAGCAATGAATTATTAAACAAAGCAGGCCTTATAGCTTATAGTGGTGTATAGGGGAGTCTGATGTGCTGGCAGCAGTCCTCTGTATGCTTGTGTATCTTTTTCTCAGTGGTTTTATGATACTTTTCCAGCACTGTACTGTCTACTTTCACATATCGCCTCACACAACAGTCTGAAAGGAAAATAATGAAAACCAAAAACAGTAACCTCTGGAATTTTATGGTAAATCGTTATGTATGATTTCTTAGCTGACTGAGTTTGCTTTTTTTTTGCCTTGTCATTATGTTTCAGAACTCATCCCTCTGCCTTGCTTCCCTGTCAAATAAATTTTCGTCTTTACACTTAAATCTTTTCTCATGTGAATGATATTGTCAGCTGGTTAGAAAAATTTGGAATGAGCACACTCCAAGTTCTCATGCATAATTACTGATGTACATACACATATCGTCTTACACACACACACACACACACACACACACACACACACACACACTTCCATACAATCTAAATGCCTCAAAGACTATGGTCTCTACTTTTCTTTAGGGGGGGGAAATATATTTCTTATTTTATTAATCATTTATTATTCATTAATTGTATTATCTATTTCTCTCATCACCCCCAGTCAATGCACCCGATCAACCCATGTTGACTTTGAAGGAGCCCAACACGGCTCCCCTTGGCTTTGCCGTCTCTGTGGTGGTCTGGTTCTACTATTGTTTTGGCCTTCTGGTCTGGTTCCATCTGGCCCGTCTCTGGATGCTTGATGACTCCAGGCTACCGGTTTTTGCTTTAATGCCAAGCACGGCTTGTCCGAGGCCAGCATGACCTGAGGCTCCCCCAGACTGATTGTCCCTTGAAATCCCTACAGCCTGCTTCACGTGACACCTGATTTCCTCTTTATACTGAACATATTGATCGTAAAGTACTTCTACCAGCACCTACTAGTTTTTTTTTTTCTCAGCACATTTGGGCAGATTGAAGTGATTAAACAGATGCATATTTAGAACAATGGATGTAATGGATGTAATTTCTGCTCTAAGTATCATGAATAAAAGAACGAGGAAAACCATTCACTGTATGGACAAACGTATTGGGACGCCTACACATTACACCTACAAGAGCATTTATTCTAAATCCATGGGCATTGATGTGGAGTTGATCTCTCCTTTACAGCTATAAGAGCTTCCACTCTTCTGGGAAAGATTTCTATAAAAATTGAGTGGTTGTGGGAAGAACATTTGTGTGGTGAGACACTGATGTTAGAGAAAAGTCCTGGCTTGCAATCCACATTGTAGTTCATCCCAAACCTGTCTGATGGAATGGAAGACAGGCCTCTGTGTGGGCCAGTCAAGTTTTTCCACACCAAACTCATCCAACCATGCCTTTCTGGACCTTGTTTTGTGCACCGGGACATAGTCATTCTGGAACAGAAAAAGGGCCTTCCATAAACTGATCTCACAAAGTTAGAGACATTTGTCTAAAATGTCATGGTATCTTCCTTCATTGGAGCTGAGGGATATAGGCCAACCCCAGAAAAACAACCCCATAGTTCAGTCTTCTTCCACCAAACTTTACAGTTGGCACAATGCAGTAATGCAGGTAACATTCTCTTGGCATTTGCCAAACCCAGACTGGTCCATCAAACTTCAAGAAAGGGAAGTGTGATTTGTCACTCCACAGTGCACGTTTCCACTGCTCCAGCGTCCAATGACGGGGGGTCCGTTCCACTGCTCTGACGCTCGGCATCGTGCTTTGAGATGTCAGGCTGGCATGCAGCTGCTCAGCCATGCAAACCCGTTCCATGAAGCTCCTGGAGCAGAGTTTCCATGTTGATGTTAACGCCAGAGGAAGTTCTGGGACTCTGGGTTATTGAGGCAGTGACGACTTTTACACGCCAGTCGCTTCGGCACTCGGTGGCTCAGTAACTTCACGTGGTCTGACACTTCGTGCTCGAGTTGCTGTGGTTCCTGAATGTTTTTACTAATTCAGTAATACCACCTCACGGATGATCGTGGAACGTGTAGGAGGGAAGGAATTTCACAAACTTGACTCCACACAAAGGTGGCATTATAGTACCAAGCTTGCATTCAATGAGCTCTTTAGAATAACCTACACTTTTACAAATGTTTATAAAGGCATAGCAGGACTGCATGGATTTATCCATATAGTGCATCACAACTGCACTTTGCATTATTCTGTCATTAAAAAAAAATAAAAAAAGTTTTAGTCCCTAAAAGATCATGAGGATGCGTTTACATAAATATCTTCTTCTTTTGCAATTCATTCAGCAGTTCATTTAATACATTATGAAAAACAGGTCGTGGTCCATTTTAACCAACTAAATATCTTGGCATAGAGTAAGTTTGATCCTTTATACATTTCAAACATAAAGAGCAGCCTCAACTCTTCACATTGGCTGCCACAGAAAAGAAGCACAAATGGAGAGTTTGCCCCTCGTGTGAGTGTTTCGTTCAGGATCCCCTGCCTTGCAGTGCCGCTAAGCTGACATTGTGAACTCTTCTTTACGGTTCCTCCACCACCCGGCAAAGACTCTCCGGACCCTGCTTGCTTCCTCCCACCGGCCCTGTCAGAGCACCACTTATCGGGCCTCCCAGCTAACATGCTCTCCTCGCCTTTCAGCCCATCTAGGCGGGCCTCCTGGGGCTGTGGAGGATTCCTTTTGTGAAACAGATGGGCAGGTTAATACCACGTCAGGCAGTTCAGCAGAGCTCCGAAACAACCTTATCGCTGCCGGGCAACCCCACGCCCCCCCCCACCAGGCTGTGGGGACTGTGCTAGCGCGGGTGCAAGAGGCATGCTGGGTGGGAAGAAGAGGAGCAAAGGGGTTTGCAGACGTGGCACGACGTTATCGAGGCATTTGCAGCCGCAACCCCCCCCCGGCTCCCCCAAGCCCCTCCACAGAGCCTGGGCAAGAGCTTCAGACTGGCAAGCTCTTCCAAACCTCTGGTTGCACCTGGCGTGCAGTGAATGGGCATGGTGAGCCGCCGTCATCGCCGGTCGTCGAGCTGATAAATGGGGAAACAATGAGCGGTTGTGTCATTCCGCCGAGCGTGTGACTGCGGAGGGTGTGTGTTACAAAGGTTAGCTGAGCGTGGGACTGGAGGAATCTGCTCAGGTTCCTGTCAGGATGAAAAGCATTACCATGTTGCATTGTTCCAAAACACAAGAGTAGGAACTAAAGAGGGAGCAGGAAGCACTTCTGCTGCTGCTCAGTTAATTCTCTGTTATTGTAGACATCCTTCAAACAGGCTTTAGAGCTTTTGGATGCATGTACAGCTCAGAGCTGCCTTCAGGAATGTGACACTTTTTAATATTGATGCATCTTAATTAAATGCCCCTTTATATGGTGCTACTGAAGCGTTTGACCAGCGGGGAAACATGCACAGTCCAAGTGTCTGCAAACAAGCCACTTGCAAAATAAAACTAACCTTGAACCAGCACCGGTCCGACTCCCCTCACCCAACCAAAAACATAATATTTCCTGCTGCTACTGAATTAGAGTTGTTTCAGGTTTCACCTGCGAATTATATTCACCTGGGGTTTTAATCTTGAACTCAAGCTACTCAAAAGGACAGAAACGACTGAATCAGGGCCCAGTAGTTGTCATTAACATTCATGCATCCATGGCCTTGTTCTCAGATTAAGAACAAAATGCTGAAAAGCTGACTTTTGCACTTTCATTCAAAAGTTAATAAGTCTTTAAACATGCAATTACTGTACATCTGGCAAGAGCCAAACCACCCAAGCCTTCTGGCACTTTTATAACGAATGGGTGCAAGTTACAACCTTCTTTGGCTGACAGTGCAGATAGAAATACCAGGTTGTTTCAAAAAACCTCTTATTCAGGACAGCTTGACACGGCTACTGAAGTGCTTAAAGTCGACAGATGCGTGTTCAAATCAAGGGAGATGATTTATTTTTTTGATAGCACCAATCTGCAGCATGCATCCTGAGACGCAGAGGAGTAAACACCCTTCGTGCACCACACACGATGTCAGGTTGTTGCCTGCTACTGCTGTGTACACAAACAACCCCCAAGACTGATGTGCTCTCTGAGGATTTTGGCTTGGTTACGCATTGGATTTTTGTATTGATTTGAAATAAAACACATATAAAACACGGACCTTTCCGTGTGTGTGAAATACTAATGTTCTGTCAGACTATTATTTTGTAATGCTTAAAAGAGGAGGTAAAAGACGATACCACTACATTCTAGCCTGCAGGTCATGGTCATTATTCTAAATTTATGTATGGCTTCTTTCATACATAAAAAAGTACTTGGTTCACTTACTACTAATGTACCAGTGTTCTGTTACATGATCTATACTCCGCTCGACACATAACGCATACTAGTATATTGTAGTATATTTCAAAATTTACATATGAACAAGTTTAAAGCCACACAGAAATTTGGATAAAGCCTTAGTTTAAGTTTGCTTTTTCATAGCACATATGTAGTCTTCTTTTGGTAATAAAGCATAAATAAATAAATAAACAATCAAATAAATAAACAAATAAATAAAAACAAACAAACAAATAAATAAATAAGATAGCTGGATGGATAGATGGATCCCACATGCTAATTAAGCTCATTTATCCATGTCTGCAGCTTTAGTAATTTCCTAACCTGTTTATTATTGAGTAATGGAAAAGCCAACCCTTCTCTTCTGTTTATTATTGAGTAATGGAAAAGTCAACTCTTCTCTTCCGTTTATTATTGAGTAATGGAAAAGCTAACTCTTCTCTTCCGTTTATTATTGAGTAATGGAAAAGCTAACTCCTGTTTATTATTGAGTAATGGAAAAGCTAACTCTTCTCTTCTGTTTTTCATGCAGTTGGTTAAAAGTTCACAGTGTTTTCCATAAATGAATGGCACAGTGATCATGAAAATGATCTTTGCCAGACTTTGTGCAGTGATTGTGCTGATGACATTGGCTAACTGCTATAAACCCTATCCCACGTTTAATTTTAAATGTAGTTTAGCCCCATAGTTGATTCATCTAGTCTCACCATTAAGAACATGGATGCACTTTTGAGGCTTTTTGTTTGTTCATCCATGGTCACAAACGTGTAACAGCGTAACAGAAGGAAATGACACAAACTCTCAGCTCAGGATTCAGTGCACGTCTCTCAGAACTGTGCTGGGTCACGAGAACGTAGCCTTTTATATGAATGTCTGAAGAGACTGGGGTCAGACGACCACTGGTGCTGCAGAGCTGTGTAAAACTTTTCAAAGATAGCCCTTAGAAAATAAAATGCAGACTGAATAGCTTTACTGAGGAAAAAAAAGAAAACACATTTCAGTGAGTTTGATATAAAGTAAATAATAGCAAAAATAATAATGCTGCTTATCAAAGATTTTGCCCCATGCAAAAAATACCTGATTATGTATTTTTGCACACTGAGTCCAAATACGTTTTCTCCGTCACTCAGAGTTTCTTTCAGTTCCAGTGTACTTGTATGTCATTATGTGTAGCATAAAAAAAGCTAAATCATAGAAAATGGTCCCCCTACTATGTTACAGTGAAGAGGGAAATTCTTGAGGCCAAATATAGGATCAAACATGCATCATTTTAGAAGCAGGTTTGTACACATTTTAAGTGTAGCAACAGTCTTATTTATAAAGAATATATATTTGTTGTAAAATACTATTGATTGGTCAACTAAAAACCATGCCTGAAAACTGATTTGAATTCAGCATAAATGTTGCGATTCATTTGAGCCGGTACTACACTCAGCCTCCATCAACGCTGAATACGATTCATTTGAGCCGGTACTACACTCAGCCTCCATCAACGCTGAATA
>JAOYMR010000018.1:11657955-11671019 GCA_025802075.1 Tenebrosternarchus preto | reverse complement strand
CCTTGTTGTGCCCAGTCTATCCACCTTGTTGTGCCCAGTCTATCCACCTTGTTGTGCCCAGTCTATCCACCTTGTTGTGCCCAGTCTATCCACCTTGTTGCAGACGCATTTATTTCTGTCCGCCAAATTTATAAATGTCGATAAATGCGCGTGCGCTCTACAGAATTAGTAAAACGCGGCGTTAATGCCCCTGCGCAGCCATGAAATTATAGCCCAGAATCTAATCTCACCTCTCAGGCAATAATTTCTCAAAAACACAACACACATGCCCGGGCCGCCTGTGCCCAGAACAACAAAATAACAGCTTGTCACTGCAGTATTAAAGGGAGGAATATCATTGGACAGCTTTAACTACGATGGGTGACCAGACCTAGCTGTTAAATGTATTTTAGGTGGAAGTATATCTGTGGTGCACACCGCGTAAACTGTTCCTTACTTTACTTTAAGTAGTGGACTTGGTAATAGTTTGAAAGGGAGATCCAGATATCAGATTCTAGGAACCATTTTATTTATAAAATGGGAAGAAGTGATCTTTTCTAGCATAATTTATTGAGCATTCTACCTGTACTCTGTATTCAGTGGTTTATGTGTTTAGCAACAAATGCACTTATATGATTCAGCAAAGTAAAGCCTACAGGACATACCTGGCCTTCACCCAAGCAGTCTGGAGTTTGTGTTCCCGCTAGATGATTCACGGCTACAGGGCAATGCAAACGGCCTCTTCTGCTCCCACCGGGACGAGGGCGTGACTGAGTCCCTGTCCACTAGCCAGCTACTGATGGCAACATGGCTTTGTGATGGAGTCGAGCACATTTCGCCCCAAGCGCGATGAGATTCATGACGGTGCTCTGTGGCCAGCAGCTCTGTGGCGTGTACAAGAGCGAGACGCCGGTGTGGCACGTACAGTCTTGCTGAGGGAAGCGGGAGATGCCCGTGTGTCTTGAGGGGCTGTCCTGTCGTGCACTAGAAGAAGGGCTGTTACACTGGCACACGGTCATGAATAAACCGGAAGAAATTACAAAAAAAAAAAAGCATTCGTTCATCTCAATGAATTCGGGCTTAGCTGGTCTTTTTCATGAAGCATTCGTGATGTCATGGTAGGTGGAGTGAAGAGAATGGGCGTGGCTCTATGTTGGGGTGTAATGGATTACCAGCCCTAGGTGATGAAGGACCTCTGTCCAAATTGTCCTGTTTCTTTGGAAACCTTGTGTACTTCACTACATGTTTAACATTTTAACATATATATACATTTTAACATATACAGTATAATAACATATTACATATTATATTATATATGTTATATACATGACATTATTTACCCTTCACTATAGTGATATATTAGAATAAGTATAATATTAGAAGTGTGGACTGGCTGGTCCACATACACTATAATGAGTCAATGGATAATGGATGCTGTGAACTCTATCTGTACATGCTGCAGAACTTTAGAAGAGGAGGGATGACAGTCTACTCATGAAAATGTTTTGATTAGAAAACCGGAAGACAGCTTTACTGTGAGTGGGCCAGAAAAAAAAAAAAAAAAACTCCTACAGCAATGCCTGTAAAATGAATCTACATTATATATAAATTGTCATGGGCACTGTTTGTGAGTGTCACCTGGTCCCTGAGATTCATCTTTTCCCACTAAAGAGCTGGCTGGTGCAATCTGTGTGTTTTCACTTTAAATGGACCTCTGTTGAACTGCTTCACTGTGCGTGCATTCATACTGCTACTGTGCTATGGAAAACCTCAATAGTTTTTAAAAAGCCTGTTTAAAAATGGCCTATTGTGTGATCCCAGAAGGATAGATTTCTTAATGGAATGGAATGGCTGGATGGATGGATGGATTCAGAAAAAAAGTCATATATGAATGTTATTATAAATACCTTCTGATTAACCGCTAATTAAATCGTTTGTTTTCATAATATCAATTCTAGTGGTGCAGTACTTACTCAAAATGAACGTGCTACTGCATTAAAACTCTTCAGTTCAACACAAGCAGGTATTGTTAAAATGCTAGTTGTGTTACACACTTTCGGCTTTGTGCTGTGGGATAAACCCACTAGTTAAACTCAGACCTACTTTATAGAGTCATTAGGCTCTCATTTTGAACCTTTCCTTCTTTACTCTTTGAAGCATTGTTGAATAAGTCAGAGTGAAGTCAGCCTTCAGCCCACCACGGCGGTGGTGGTTGAGATTATGAGATGTACAGGTATGTTAAGCAGAGAGGAAGTTGGGAGAGTGCAGCTGAACTCCAGCAGGTCTGCCCATTACTCTCCAACCAGCAGGATTTAATGGGGTGCACAGGCTTACAGCAGGACGTCTTCCTTCACCCTAGTGACCTTCTCCCCTAGACAGATCAGGCAAAACAAATGGCCTTCATCTGTTCGAGTGTCAGCTGCTGCCTGTTGGAAGCCAAGAGGCCTGACGAACACGCAGGAGCATACGTAGGGTCACGCTGCTCAGATGTGACCTGCTCACCATCCCCCTCCCGTCCCACACACACACACACACATACACAACCACCTCCCCTGAGCAGGATACGGTTCTACCGCTTCCCAGAAGCGACCTTGGGAAGCAGAGTAATGAACGGTCTTTGCGTGAGGCACCGGCGAGCTTCCATGTTTGATGGCTTGATGTCTCCATGGAAGGCTGTTTCAGATGGGTCGTGTGTGTGTTGTTTGCCTCTGCCCTTGGACTGAGCTGTAACCATTTGAGCACACCCAATTTGACAAAAGCAGGGCTTGAGTGTTATCTGTGGCAAAATTCACAAAATGCTCTGCTTGCTGACATTTGCTAGGCTGCAGTCAAGCTGTTTATACAGACATTTTCCACTTCATGAATTATCCAAAAGACAAAGCTCATGAATTTAAAATGCAGATACTGAGCAACTGAAACTTATTTAATTTGTTTTAATGGAAAAATGAATTGACCTATATTACAAGCTAAAACATTATTCAAGGCACCCGCTACCTTTTGGTTATCTGAATGCAAACAGCTATTTGTCCTTGAACTGTATATTATATAGAAAACACAGTTCAATTAATGTTCAGTTCATTTATATAGTGTGTGTTAGCACTTTTCCACTCTTTCTCAACTTCTAAACATTTATAATTCTGATTGTAATGTTGGATTATAGCATAAACCCACAGCAATGCACTGTATTTTTCAACACATTGCTCATTTAGCTGTTAATGAGATTTCAATTTCTTTCCCATGTATCTTGTTAAAATTGTGTGGATTAATATAATTTATTACCACCAACCTGTGCTAAACTGTTGTAATGGTAACATACTAGCATTCTTGCTATGTCCCGGTTTTAAACAGTTCTCTCCTTGCAGAAGCATATGATGGTACATTCTTACTTGAGGATTAAGCAGGAAATACAATCAACGCTTGGTGGTGCATGATTCTTTACATTCTAGGGCGAGTGTAACGTTCACCCCCCGATGTGGGTACAGGTCGAGGAGATGTGACTCGTAGAATGAGATGGTAAATGCAAGAGCAGAACATGCACAATAGTAGATGCAATTTCAAAGTGTTTTTTTACTTTTTACAGAGAAAAAAAAAGAAGAAAAATGAAAAATGTTAAGACTAAACATGGTGCCAGTGGAAAGAAAACCATAAAACAATCCCCAACCTGCCGAACCAAGTCTAAACCTTACCAAAATAGAGCAGGTGGCACCTGCACCTTACCTAGTGTTACCTAAACAATGAAATGACTACTGTTTGGAGTACAGATTCGCCCAAACTTGCCTTCCACACAACGTACTGCAGAGAGAACCATAGAGAGAACTGGAAGGAAAAAGACAACAAGAGACCAAACGAGGTTAAAACATCTACTGGCTATGTTCTATTCAGTAAAAATAAATAAATAAATAAACAGTACTGTTAGCACAACAACCACACACAATGCTCCACACCGATGTAAATCTTCTCACGTAAGTCTTTTTATTTTCGTCCCCCTCAGCAGACAGCAGGAACTCCGACTGGTGGATGGAAACATGCAGTGGAAGATGAAGAACAATCAAAGCAATTCAAAACAGAGAAAGAAAGAACGAAATCAACATCACCAAAGAAATGACATCACTAAGAATGTCAGCGGCTACAATGATGTCATAGCAGTGAATTCCAGTTGTTTTAATAATTACTTTTATTCATTTAAAATTTGACTTTTCACATAAATGAGGCATTGTTTTGAGAACTCCACCTCCTAGAATATTTACCATCGCTGATGCGTCTGTTTCACAAATGTTTAAACCAGTTTTGTTTTCAATAGGCATCGATTTAAAAACGTCTATAGCCGATTTCAAAGATACATATTAAACATAGTTTTGTCCAAAAATTGCAGGACCAATAGTGATTTTACAGGCAGTGGATATACAATGTTTTTTCCAAGTAATTTCAGACTTTTCTATGGGCTATTTGTCAGTGTAAAAGCTGGGCATCTGGCAGTGTCTAATGGTGGAGAAAAAAAAGAAAAACATGGAACTGCGGGAATTGGATCTCTTATGATCCACCCAAAGAAGGTTTGTGTAAAAGAGTAAACAGATAAACAAACAAATAAACAAGGTAAGTTCAGATGCTAATGCGTTTGGAAAAGCCGCATTTGTGTTACATATATATTAATGATTCAAGCCCTGATGGTGTTTGTTGGATTTTCTCACATGGGTCCTATTTGCGCTGTGCAGGAAAATTAACACACTAATTAGTTCCCATTGCTTAAAATGCCAGAGGAAATGACATCAGAGAGATTATCAGCTGGCGAAGAACATGGTTTGCCTCATGAAATCATAAACCACAAAGCATTCAGATGATATGCATTTATTTCAATCACCTAAAGCTTATTCACAGGGTTATTACCATCATTACTATGGTCTGCTAATGAACTAATCCTGCAGCATTGGTCTTTTTAAAGATGATGAGACATTTTTCCCCTCAATAATATCATAAAATGGCCATCTGCTTAGAGCCAATATTGCCTAATGTCACCCATATATATGGATTTCACAGACAATTAATCATGCGCACTACAGACTTCAACAGGTTTTTTTTTTTTTTCTGTATATGAATTAGTGAACAAATAAATTCATATATTAAAGAGTGATTAAATTGTATTTTGCACACAAAAATATTTCACTTGTTTTTTTTTTGTTCTATAATAGTAACTTAAGGCATCATGTGATCATGTTTTGTTCATTTTGGGATTTTCTTCTCTCCCCTGCTTTTAGACACAATCTCAGCCACACTCCTTTGAAATATTCAGTAACTTAACAAGTTCTGCTCCACTCCAATGGCAAGTAAAGCCACATTCTTTCATCTCCTGAGAAATCAAAGCTCTCTAAGATCAATTACAAAGTGGTTACTAAAAGGTCTCTGTAAGGCAAATCAATTTCTTATAAGCCTTTTGCAAAAACAAAAACACTTGAGTTACTGCTCATTGTTGGTTGAGTTTCTGTCCAGAAAGCCCAGGTACATTACCTCCCCAGTGTGTGTAGTGCTGTGCTAATTCTTGAGTGTGTACATTCGACCCACCACAAATATGAAGTCTATCAGCAATTTACAGACTCTGCACCCAGACACATTTTTCATCTCATTAATCACTTCAGCCACATAAATCTCAAGGTTGTTCCGGGACAAATTTGACCAATATGTTGATTTGACAACACATGGAGTAAATACACTGGATCTTGTTTACACCAACATCCACAGTGCACACAAGGCAGCATCCTGACAACACCTTGGCTGCTTGGACCACAACAAACTAGCAAACACCTTCCCTGCCCTTCTCCCTGCTGATCAATGTCTGATGTAGGGATTTCAGTGGATGTCAGGAAAACTCTGTCGAGAGCGGAACCCTGAAAGGCTGCCTGTCCTGACAGCACACCTGGCAGGGTGCTCAGTGGAAGTACTGTTCAGCTGTTCAGCTCACGGATGCTCTCAAAACCATGTTCAACACCTCCCTGAGCCCAGGCAGTTAATACTGAGAGTTTTACAGTGACCACTATTATTATTGTGCCACTTCACCTGTTGCTGACCCACCTGAATGATGAAAACTTAATTTAAGTGTGGATGCTGTTTATAGACTTTAGATCAGTATCACTGGTCAACAGTGATTTGGCTTCCTGAAAGAAAAAAACAAACAAACAAAAAACTAACTTTGTTTGTTTGTTATGAATATATATATATATATATATATAGTTTTGGGAAACAAAAAAAATTACAGTTTTGTTGTCCAGTGTATTCAGCACAATAATTCCACAGTAACTTACTGAAAAGTCAAGTCTGCTCAGCCTGACCACCTACCTCTGCAAGTGGATGCTGGACTTCCTGACTGGGAGATCACAGTCAGTCAGGGTGAGAAACATCACTTCCAGTACCACCACACTGTTGACAGGAGTGCCTCCAGGACTGTGTGCTCAGTCTACTGCTGTTCGCATTGCTGACTGGTGACCATACTGCACAACACAGCTCAGATCACATCATCACATCCTTGATCTACGGTGGTGGGCCTCATGAGCAACAACAATAAGTCAGCACACATGGGGAGAGGTGGAACACCTAGTTCCTTGGTGTGCACATCGCAGATGACCTTACCTGGACCCTCTACAATACCTGCCTAGTAAAGAAAGACCAGCACCACCTTCACCTGCTGCATAGGATGAGATGAGCACACATGGGTCCTTTTATCCTGACCAGTTTCTATAGAGGAAAAATAGAGAG
This sequence comes from Tenebrosternarchus preto, assembly GCA_025802075.1. Taxonomy (NCBI): domain Eukaryota; kingdom Metazoa; phylum Chordata; class Actinopteri; order Gymnotiformes; family Apteronotidae; genus Tenebrosternarchus; species Tenebrosternarchus preto. The sequence goes on along the minus strand of JAOYMR010000018.1, from coordinate 11,664,296 downwards.
CATCTTGACTAGCCTTCTCACAGTCTTGTATGGGAACTGCATTCAGACTGTAAATCCAACAGCAGATTATGCTGAGAAGATCATTGTTGTCTCTCTACCCACCATGGTCACCTCCTACCACAAACGCAATATCCTCAAGGCCTCCAGCATAGCAGATGATCCTTCACACCCCCACACAGTATCTTCACCTTCCAGCTTTTCTCCCCCAGTTACATCCACACTGCTCAATACACTTCTGCCCACCAACAAACCTCTGTACTAATTGAGTCTTTTAATCACCACCAGAACCATCAAAACACACCCCACCCCTAACTAAACTTGCACACAATTACACACAAGAACTTAAATCCAGAAAATTACCTTGTGGTCTGTTATGCCCTTAGAGGAAAAGCTTAGCCTGCTGATCTAGACACTTTAGCCACTGCTATTATTGGGGATGTTCTCCTTCGTACTCATTTTTCATCAGTAAACGTACAGTTTTTCATGGTTTACTGACTTCTTCAGATGACACATAAACAGACAAGAAGTATACAGTACATTATTATGGTAGTCTTTTCTGGCACTGTGCCCAGTGTGTCCATGCCTGTGATGTTGTCCCTCGAGTTTAATCTTCTTGGTTTTTATAGCTTTGTGTTTACTGTTTTTCCTTATCTGCACGCTTTTCGCATTGTTGCATTGTGCATTCAAACTTTGTAGCCATGCTTACAAATGCTACTATACAGCTACGTTGCACCGTGGACCAGGCGAAGCAGGAAATCATCTTACTGTACAAACCCACAGGTGGGGCTTAAAACTCTCATTTTTTACTCTTGTAACTGCATACCTTTTACATTAATTTCAGTGTAGTTACTGAATAATTCACAGCAGTTATTGCAATATATGCTACTAAATTAGTAATGGAATAATAATAGACTTTAATGGACTAGTGTATGCAAAGCATAAAAGGACTGAAATTAAAACCTAAATAAGAACCTGATTAAATCTACCTAATGTGTTTTAGGGAAAAGAATTTCTTCAGGTGTCCTCTTGTAAACTGTTCCAGGAATAACCCAGTCAATGAAATCCTTGCACTAACACACAATAAAACAATTTCATTTGCTCAAAAACATAAGTCCCACAGCAGACACTGCTAGTGTAGGATATGGTTTAAAACCTGCCATTACCGAAAGCTCATCCTAACTCCAGCAAATAGTACAAACTAAGGTATTTGCTTTATCTAGCCGTCTCAATGCATTTAAATGGGATGTTTAACTGGGCTGCAGCAGACTGTGGTCTCTGGTGTGGTCCAGTGTGTCGTCCTCCGCGAACACGCTAACACTTTTCCTTCTTAGCCATCCTGTGCGTAAACATTTCCATTTAGCCTCTCCCACCCCATGCATTTTCTGCAGGCTAAAAATATAAATGAGTGTTAGCTTTAATGGATTAAGCGTGGCTAATAATTATGGAATTATAGAAAAAATTATATAGAGAATGAATTCATATCTATTAAAAATGTATGTTAGCGAAAACTAATGGTAGTGATTTAGTCTTTTTAGGCTTTTTTTTTTTTTTTTTGGACAGGAAAGGCAATTAGTTTATGCAATATAGAAAATCAACTTTTCGTTGAAATGAGAAGGGTGGGTATAGAGCAGAGGAGAGAGTTACCGTCTAATGGGATTGACTGAGATGAGGAATTCTGAGGCTTTGAGGTCGTGTTATTCAACACATACAGTGCCAGGCGTATGCGAACGGCAGCATTTCCATGCATTCTGACATTTTGATATTCGCATTTACATTTATATTTAAAGCATTTAGCAGATGCTCTTATCCTGAGTGACTTATGAAATTATTGAGACTGTGTCCTTGTTCTTCTAAATGGACTTTCCATCATTGTGTGATCTGTTCCAGCTCCTGGCATGTCTCTCAAGGAGAACTTCGTTGGTGTATTGTCTTCACTTGGATGTTGGCTGTTGCGGTGTTCCTGCATAGGATGACCAGAAGCAGGAACAGATCCGTTCCCTGAAGAATGCCTGATGCTGAATGGTGGGAAGGTTCTGGCTGGGCGGCATATAACAATGTTCTTGTAGAAAAGTTGAACTGTAGATCAGATGTAGATTTCGGGGACCCTGTGTTGGTGGAGGGTGTGACATATCAGTTCATGTGGAAGAAGATTAAACAGCTTTTCCAGGTCAAGTAAGGCGAAGTGGAGCCCACAAGGAGTGTTTTTCTCCCAGTGCTTTGCTATCAACAGTCAGGCAGAGTGGATAGTATCAGTTGTTCTGCAATCTTTGATAAAAGCCACATCGGTTAGACATGACGCTGGCGATACTTCCAGAACGTTCAAAAGGTCTTCATTGCGTATGAACTGCGGATCAGACAATAGCTGGTACATTCCACAGTTCCTCTCTGGGATTCGTGATGCTTGCCGGCCGTGAGTGTGGTGCTATTTCGTCATCAACAATGTGATAAAAAAAAACACATCTTGAGGAGGTGAGTCCCTCGTCAACCTAGCATTTTCCAGGATTCAACCAGAATGTTGCCAGTGCCTTTTCCTCATTATTTGAGTAGCTGCTTCCACCTCTGAGAGAGTAATTTGTAGAGTGTGTCAGCGGGTTTAGTTATTATATTGATTTACCTCCACCCCTCTTAGCTACAACCGACAACAGAAATAGGAGCGGGCGAAGGTTTAATACATAAAAAAACGTATTAAGTTATCTGACTCCAAGTTATAATTACAAATATGTTATAAAAAACTATTTCTATTGCGTATCACAGCAATAAATCATGAGAATATGTGTAATCAATTTTACAAAGTTCTTTAATGCTAAAACGGCCTGGTTTATCAGAGTTTTACTGTTTAACAATCCTAATTTCTGGTTTAATCTAGTAAATATGAGCAGCAGACTGGATAATCAGCAGGGAACTTGTATCGTTAATCTCTTTAACTATCACTCTAATAAGTGAATTCTTTAAGTAATTACATTATATAATGCGGATGAAGAGTTAAGCTTCATGCAAGTTTTAAGGTGACAGGGTTTATTTGAATATTACTCGCCAATTAGTTACAAGTTGCAAATGTTTAGCTATTGTAATGAGGCAATAAACGTTAACAATAACAGATGCAGCATAAAGAAAATTACCGGAATGTTACCTTGTAGATAGAGAAACAATGAGAGAGAGAGATAGAATGAGAGAGATAGAGGGAGGGAGAAAGAGAGAAATAGTGAAAGAGAGAGAGAGAGAGAGAGAGAGAGAGAGAGAGAGAGAGAGAGAAAAGGAGAGCAAGGCCCAGGGAGAAATTTCTCTAAAACCCTCTTCTCCAGCTCCACTCTCTCCAAAACTCTCTACCCAAACTCTCCACAACTATCTATCCAGTCTCTCTGTAGCTCTCTCCCCTGAGGCCAGACTTCCTTCAGTCTTATCTTGACCAAGATCCAGGTTTGCTTTCCACTGACCGATCAAAAGTCACGACCTACTGGCATATTTCCACCAGCCACAGGGTCTCAAGGCTGGTAGGGGCAGGGCCCAAGTGACCATTGTGAATTTACCACCCTTATCTCTGTGAGAGATCAAAGGTATATGCACAGCAGTGGGGTAGATGAACAGAGACCAGTGTTTGGCCTACAAAAGGACTCACTTACTGGTGCCACGCTCTGTACGTGCCTCTTTGTGGAAACGTCGTTTGACATTTTCATGAAGTATTTGATCCAGCGCTTTAACATGTCGAGAGTTGTGTAAGATTTACTGATCTTCACCTTTGATGTTCTTGAAACGCTTGATGTCCCCGGTCTGGTGATGTCATGGCGGTGAGGTAGACCTTGCTAGGCACCTGCGGGCATTTCAGCTAGTCATACAAGGCTTGACTATATCTGGCCTTTGCAGCAGCAACTGCGCTTTTTGCTGCTGACTTTGTGGGGCCTTTGTTTTAATGTCGACTGGCTCCTGTATCCATTTTCTTACACTTCGTCTTCCATGATGTCTTCTTTTCCTTGACTGTAAATTGTTCTTCATTCCACTACCAGGTCTGCTTTTTTGACGAATCACATTCTTGGTTTTGTTTAAACCCATGATATCAGTGGCAGTGTCGCGGATTTGGCCAGCTGAACCGTTCCAGAGGGTTTGTATCGGCAGGTCAGGATCAGTGCTAATGGTGCTGAATGCTTGTGTCATCTTTGTGCTCTGAGAATTTCCACCAATTAAATCTTTTAGATTTGGTCAGTTGCATTCTTGGTATGTGCTAGAGACTTTCTCGTTTTGTTCTCCTAAGCCTTGCCCTCAATGTACTTGCTCATATCTGTTTCTCGCCTGGTCTACGTGCCCTTTCAGTTCGACACCAGTGATGTCTAGCTCCATTTCAATATTCGAACAGCTAGTTTGAGAGGAATGTAGAATAAGATGATCCTGAGAAGTGGTGAGTTCAACCTTCACTGACGAGATTCGACTAACTTCTATAACCTGATTTTGTAATGCTGAGCCTACAACGAGCCTATTACCATTCCGTTTAGATTTCGCTGTTTGGCCATGGAGGAACAATTTCTAGCCATTGTGTGTGTTTCCTGTACACTAGCTCACTGCTATAACTAGTAGGAATTCCAATACTGATAGTTGAAATTTCATAGATACTGGTGGTGGTTGAGCTGAGCTTCTTTAACTCACTTTGTCTGGGAGCAGTGAGGGATCACATATTATTTACATCATTTGGGGGTGGATGATGTTTGTCACTTGAGAGCCATATGCCCTCAGCATGGGAGTGGAATGAGATCCAGTTTGATTGTGCCATAGTGCATAAGTACTATATAGTAATAGTAAGTATCGTGCATTACATGATAAGAAGTCAATTTCACGCACAAAGAGTAACATTAAACCCATCATCTCAGAGAGACTTCTAAAGAAATGTTCCTCATCAATTTCTACACTAATAATTAGATTTTACATATCTCTATAAAGGTATGTAAAATCTCTATTACAGCTAGACACTATAAACAAAACATTTGTTTAGCAAAAAAAAAAAAGATACCTCAGTTGGCATAGTGTTTACCAATATTTAGCCAAGAATGTCCTTTCTGTTGGACCATTGACATCCTGTTTGTCTGTGTTCTCACCTGACCTCCATTGCTTGGACCAAGATGCAGCTACTTCTCTCAGCACAGATAATCGGAAGGCAACAAAGCTGTAGGATCAGTGAGTTACAGTAGCTACAACCACACAGCAAATCGTCAAGGTAACCCCCCCCTCATCAATCTGCCCAAAGAGGAGTAAGTCAACCCCTTAGTTCAAGCAGCCTGTGTTATTACTGCAACTTCAGATCCTCGAGCTCAATCTAGTGAGCTGGTTAACCCTCGTATTCTGTCCATCCTTGTGCTGTTCAAATGAATATACCCTGGCATTCACAACGAAAACAAAAAAAATCTCTGCCACGGCGTCTGAATAAACCTAGACTTTTTTTTTATTGCATTGCAATCTGGTGTTAAATGAAGGTCTCCCATGTTCTGAAAGACTGCCTCCATGTGTCTTATTGAATCAATGATATAAACTGAATTTTCATAAACAGTGATTGATTGTAAAAAAGTTCAAAATTAAAAGGCAAAGGAAAATAGTATTAGAGTGCAATTAGGCTGCCTGAATACCAGAGGAAAATGCTACGCAGCAGAAGGTGGAACAAGAAACAAAACATTTTCACCTTGTGAAGCTGAACTGAAGGCATCAGATTGATGCCGTCAGTGTTTAGAGAAGATAAATAACTTTTGTGACCCTACATCTTATTCATAACAAAATCACTTTTAGATTTTATGTTGTGCATTTAACAGACTGTGATACAAGATTTTACTAAGGAATCTCTTTAAAAACCACTCAGGAGTTCTAACTGACATGATTAAATAATAATAATTAAAAAAAAAAAACTCTTTGTTATTATGAAAAATGAATCAAATAAATTTTTTGTGAGCAGCATCCCCTTATTTTGCAGGCAGGGCTGGTGCAGAACAGAATGGCCCAGAATGAAAACGCTAGCTGTAGGCCACTCCGTAATAGGTTTTAAAAGATTTACAACTGCAGGGTGTCGCTGTGTTCTTCACAAAGAAATAGGCAAACACTGGAATTACTTTCATGCAAGCAGACTCCATCTCTTCCCCCAGACACTCCACCCTCCCCAACACACACAAACACCTTCACTTCCTCATCGAGACATCAGCCTTGGGTTTTACTATCTGTGACGTCATGAATGGAGAAATGTACAAGCCAACATCAATGATCTCAAGTCATTTTGAGTCTGTGTATCTGCGTTTCCTCTTTGCTGTATAGTCCTGGAATATCTCACTCCTTTAGGCTAGATTGGAAAGTTAGGCTCCACTTAGCATATATAT
>JAOYMR010000018.1:11628329-11657855 GCA_025802075.1 Tenebrosternarchus preto | reverse complement strand
TATATATATGTGTGTGTGTGTGTGTGTGTGTGTGTGTATCAAGGACACTATTATTCAGATCTTCAAATTTTGTGTGATTTGAGACATATTTCAATTCCCCCCTGAACCGACAGGCCTCATCTGTCACAGCCCATGAGCTCCCTGTGTGACAGTGGGATTTGTTTGGGGGGGGTTGAAGAGGGTTGAGGAGATCCTGTGCTGCCCCCCTCCCCTCGTGTCCCCTTGCTTAACTACAGCCAATGATGACACAGCTCTGAGACAGCCCATACTTCTCCCAGCATGGCAGCAGGAGAGGGGCGGACCGGTCCTCAGACGGGCGGACCCGTCCTCAGAGGGGCGGACCCGTCCTCAGAGGGGCGGACCAGGGCTGGACTCGTGTGTCTCGCCGGACAGACGGCGTGTCGATATCTGGCTGCCTGCTTTCATGCAACATTTAAATGTGCTGTTGAGCAAAGCAGTCGACTTAGATCTGTTAGTTATGGATCTTCTCTGATGCTGAGGGTTAATACATCACTTCTGTTCATAAATATTAAACAGGTTTTTTTTTTTTTTTTACTGCTTCACATAATAATAATAATAATAATAATAAAAATTTAAATAATAATAATAATAATAATAATGTCTTTTTATGAAGCTTTTTGAATCTCAGTAAATAAAGTATATTTAACATGAACACTGACAATTCAAAATGGCTTAGCGCTACTAAGTAAAAACTGTAAAATACTCATAAGTGCAGTGTATGAAAGTCTAGCCCAGCCAATAGAATAATGTTTAAGAGGAGCTTTTAAAGAACCTATGGAGTTTTCATTTCTAATATTTTCAGAAATGCAATTACAGAGTTACATAAGAAAATAGAGTCACCAGCAATTGTAAGGATTAGCATTAGTCCTGCCTCAGCAAAGTGAAGTGGTTGTAATGGGCTATAACGCTTATATGAACAGAGATCAGGAGAGACGTGGGAGATAGACCATTAAAGTCTTAAAATGTCATACAGAAGACTTTTGTCTTGCCAAACAATTTGCCAAGCCATTACATCTCATCTTCTGTACACTCAAAGTAAATGACCCATGGAAGTCATTTGAACAGTCAATAGTAATAGCCCTGATACCAATTCATATTTATATTTAAGCATAGTCTGTCAAAAGGTGCTTTATGATTTAGCTGATGCATCAGAGATGTTTTCTTGCCTGTACGTGAATACGGTTTCATTGCAATTCATGATCAGGTTGTGAAATACAGAGCTTTGCTACATCGGACTGCTCTTGTTCTTCAGCTTACTCCCGAGGGTCAGACACATTAGCATGTGTAGTCTGGTTAAAGAACAGCCATTTTAGTAGAAATTTGCATGCCCTTGTCAAGGTTGTAGCTCAGTAATTATTATTTTTTTTCTTACATTCTATTTTCTCTGATTGAAGAGGATGAGAGGAACAATTACCCTGAGAAGAGGCTTCATGCTCTCCAGAAAAAAGAAAAAAAAATTGTTTAAAAAAATTACACGGAATCAAATCCTTTTTGAGGACATACTGCGTAGTGGAACAGATTTGCTATAAGCAAAGAGCAGATGTTCCTCAATGAGTGGATAAAACTGCGATTAAAAGTCACAGCAGAATGTAATTCAGTTTTTAAAGAAGGTATTGTTTCTTTGTTGAGGTTTCTTTTTTCTCACACTTTTCCCTCATTTTGTTGTTTATACTTGGTCAACTACAAAATTGTAAAATTCAGCATTGCTTCATAGCAAGTTATTTTTTCCAATTAAAGCATATTTGTACATTTTTATTTAGATTCATGACAAGCCACAACCATGAGAATACAGGCTACAAATTTCCACATCCCAAGGTGGTGTCAAAAACCAGTTGATTACCAGCAATATACTGTATTTCTGGTGCTAATATTTACACTGAGAGAGGCCTCACACAGCAGCACAGAGGATCAGATCAATATTCACTTGACATATGAACTTACAACCTGGTAGCCAGACCAAATGAACTGTGACAAAGATTCTGAAAGTTACACAGTGTCAGCTAGTCAGATACTGGAGGGGAAACCATATGAATAATAATTTCCTCTGGCTGAAATGCCCTTAAAATGGGATATGATATGATATGGCCCAAAATAGGATGAAATGTCTTAGCTACAATGTATCTCCTACTTGAGGTATGATCGACTGGCTACTGGCTTTAAACTGAAATAAAATGTAACAGTGATAACAGAGAGATCAATTTATGATGCTTGACCTGCTCCTGTCATCAATATGCAAATATTCAAACTGATAGTTTAGAACGAGAAGATAATATCTTCAGCAATGTTCATCTAGCCCAGGGAGTGTTTTAAGATCCATGCACCAGACACTTTATTACAACCCTAGCTGCAGGTTTGCTGTTTGAGACTGTAGCCCATCTGTATCCCTAACTGTAGGTGCGTTGTTTGAGACTGTAGCACAGACTCTAGACCATGTGCAGATTGTTTTAACCATCTCCTAGATCTTCATTAATGATTACAGAACTGTGTCAGCCATTTTTCAGTGTTGTATCAATTTCAACCCGGCACTGACTATAACACATGTACAAACCCTACCTAATAAACTTGCACCAGTTCAACGTCCACTGCCACCCACCAGCTCCCACTGTCATGTCAGTGTGATTGCTGTGCCTGAAACTGGTCTGCCAATCAAATATTTCCCGGTCACTGGTCCTGAGTTCAAAAACTGACACATGGTGAAGAGATGATTGATACTGACAGCTGCACACCTATAAAAGATACATAAATAAACCTTTCATATTTAAAAAAATTGCCAGAAAGTGTAGGTGTATAAGTCGCTGGTAAATGTCTTTTCCACAAGTGGACATGCTGCTGTGTGAAATCTCTGTGCCTACAGTTTTAATAGTCCAAAGAATTGCATATTTAAAACATACATATTTTAAATTAAATATTTAGAATATATATTTAAAACACATTTAAAAGATCTATAAATGTACTGACTTCTTCAAACACTTTTTTAGTTTTGCAGGAACAGATGTTGCACAAAAGTATAATGTAGGGAAATTTGTCTATAATGCCTTTAGAGATCAAATAAAAGTGCCACATGAAACTGCCAACTCTTCTAAATCCCCGTCTAGTGATAAATGTGCACTTTTCAATCGTAATAACAAAATCAGAGATAAATGCATAGATTAGAATGGGACACTGATCACCTGAATGGGATCTGCTGATTGGTTAAACCTTTCACGTGAAGCAGAGGGTCATTTGAATTGCTTTGTTACGCCACTCCCCCAAACTCAGTTTGAACACACACAGTAAAGTGTGAGTGAATGCAGAGCCATAGTGGAGAAATGGGGTTTCCTCAAAGATGTGCAAAATCACTGGAGTGGAAAGAGAGTAATCTCAGAGCGCGATCCCACAACTCTTCTGTTTGCTCAGATTACTTTATTCCTCAGACTGAAAGTGAAGCCTCTCAATCCTGCAGGTCCTGAATGAATGGGTGGGGTTAGTGAAGGGGGCGGGATTAGTCGAGAGGTGGAGTTAGTGAAGGGGTGTGGTTAGGAAGGGCATGGAAATGTGTCATGCTCCACCATGTATCCTGCTCAACAAACGAATTCTAATTTTTTTTTATTTTTTATTTTTTTTGCAATAGCTGCATTAAGAAACATTAAATAAACTAAAAACTTGACATACAAAATCCAATTTATTAGCTCATGAAAGCTTGTTAATAATCACAGAATGGACAAATTGTTTTTTAGAGCCACAGGGGGCTTGTAAGCAATGGTTCCTTGTGTTTTTGCTAGAAAATGTTTCCTGTGGTCCGCTTGATCCTTCCTGTCCAACGGTCCCGCAGTCTTTCATGGCTACAGAGTTGGACAGGTGTTGCTCTGTTCTGTGGTTTGAGTGACTGGAGACCACCTGTTGATTCACACAATCCGTGTTAAAAACTACAGGGCTTTTCAGGCTTAGTAGTGTTGTGTAGATCACCGGACAGGTTTACATCAGCGTACACCTGCGCTGTTCAAGGCTCTCAAAACTTATTTTTTTCATCTTTTGCTCCACAAAAATGACACACATGTTCGTATAAAATATAAATTATGCATCTCATTTTCCTTCCTTCTCTGCCTGGCCTCTGAAGATAACTGCTAATTACTGTCAGAAAGCAGCATGAAAATGACATAAAGACTAAAGCATCACCATACTCATAATATATGGTAATTGATGCAATATTTTATTATCAATACCATCTGTGTTAATTGTGGATTAATCTAATAAGGTACATTTAAAGATTTGTTCATACTTTAAGCATCCTTAATTTTCAAATTTGAAAGCTAATTACCAGGATTCATGCTGGTAGTGATATCCAACCTGTTAGCCAGCTACACTTTTATGGTCACTTCTTGACAGGTTATTATATTTCATGGACAGGTTGTTTATAACAGTGTCATACATCTTTATCCTGTCCTAATTAAAACACTTTTTTTCTTTTTTCTTTATTTTTGTTTTAACATTTGACCTTTGCCTTTTTTATTTCACCTCACTATTTGTGAACATTTATAAATATTGTGCTTTTCACAGCATAAGTGTTCTGAATGTTTTCATTTCAGTTGTCTCACAGCATGTAAAAACCCAGTAATGCACCACAGATCGTGTGGTTGCTAGATGTACTTTGCAATAGCCTTGGGAGCACAGTCTGATGATCTCTAGTCTCCCCATAGTTAGACTTTATGTTTATGTGAACAATTCCAGTCCTGTTAGTGCACTGATTAAAACACATGGTTGACCAGATCAGCAAAAATGTAATGCAAAAGGACTTCTACTTCAATTTGTGAGTAATTTTAAAATTGAACTACTTGTTTTATGCCTATTCAGGTAGATACAATTCTGTCACCCCTCTCCCTCTCTCTCTCCCTCTCTCTCTCTCTCTCTCTCTCTCTCTCTCTCTCCCTCTCTCTCTCCCTCTCTCTCTCTCTCTCTCTCTCTGTCTCTCTCTCTCTGTCTCACACACATACACACACTCTTGAATCTTGGTAAAATAAAGACCCTGATCTCTCGAGAGTCTATTTTCCCATCTGTGTTTTCTCCATGCTCCCCACTACTGAGCCTGTATGTCTTTCATGTACCCACTGACCCATATTTGGTAATTAGTGGAATAATCGCTTTTCCCACTGCAGGCAATTAAGCAATTAAACTTGCCACACAGCACTCTCACTGCTTGCTGCACTGAGTCAGAGGTACACTGGTACCCAGGTATGAATGTGGCCATCCTCATCCTACGTAGACTGAAGAATTGCAGTCAGGAGCCTGCTGAATGCACCAGTACAGCCCATCAGATACAAAGGGAGTGGGGAATTGGACAAAGAAAAGAGAAATGTAAAACATACAGCCCAGATGATAGAGAGCAACTCTGTCAGAAGGACACACCATCTGTTTCTAGCGCATCTCTCTGGGCGATCATTTTTTTGGTCACTGGAGCATGTTGTATGTTTAATTTTAAAACTCTTTGATAGAGCCCTGTAATTGATTTAGGAACTAGGTAAATGGTAGCTGTACGTACCTTTTAAGGCTAGGACTCTTAAAAGGTGAAAAGAAATTCAATAGTCACCTTTCTGAACCTACGGCAAAGCCTGTGACACAAGCTGACAGCATAAAATGACTGTATGTATTAACTAAATTCACCACCTTATTGCTTACCTCTTAGATTAAAAAAATGTAATACAATGGCAGGAAATTAGTCACACAATTTTTAATTAAAATACGAGAGAAGAACAAATCCTGTGGAACACCAAACTGTTTGATTCCATTGAAATGTCACTGTAGCAAGATTTGTGAACTCCTGAATCTCGTTGTATGAAAAGGCTTAGCAGAATAAAAGCCTTTACCTTTTGAGGAAGTGAGGAAGATGAGAACTTTTAGAGACGTACACAGTACAATCCTTGAACACATTTTGGAAGAATGCACTTTTTTCCCCCAGATTTACCAAAATTATGGTAAATAAATAGGTCATATGACAATGCATAAAAGGTTTAAATCTCCTGCAACCAATGTACCATTGTTTTGCAATCTAACCAAAGACCTTACATAGATTCTATCTAATGTTGTTCTATATTGAGACAAGTACTTTTTCTATTTTAAAAACAACTTCTTGGTAGGTATTTAGGTATAGACACAAATACTTTTACACTAAATATAATTTATAAGATTATACATTTTACTTTTATTTGAGCACATTGTAATATTTTGTGTACCACTATTATGAATATCAAAACCTTTACAAGGTAAATATATTATTACAAAAATGTACCAAATTAATGCAATCCAGGCATTGATGGTATTATTAACCGTCAAGGCATTGATGGATTTATTAGCAGTTGAGATATTTATGGTGAATGTGTGGTAAGTTTAATACACTAAAGCTTTAATGTGGTACTCAAGTAAAACACACACACACACACACACACACACACACACACACACACACACACACACACCTCATCTATCTGCTCCCCTAGGGAAAACCTTGAGAGCACTGAAAGGAAAACAAATCCAAAACAATTCCTGTAATGTGACCTTCACACTATCTTCTCCTGATTCTCTCGTTTCTTTCTGTTGCGTTGTCCTGCTCTGCGCTTCTTCTTGGACACAGGTCAGAGAGGAATACTGCCTCCTGGATCACGACCCAGGCTCTTCCATGAATCATATCACAGTCATGCAACACGTATGTTTCTGTGTCTATGTGTCTCATTGCCTACACATTGTTCTTGCGCTGATCTTCAACAGACACGTTGATGGACCCACAGGCCTAGCAGAATCTTATCAACCAAACAATACTATCAATACTATCTCTCCAGGTGAGACAGACCACAAACAAAAAGTCTTCATACAGCATATGTGTAGTGACTCCCACAGACCAGGCAAACAGAATAGCAATCCATGACCTCATGGCAGTGTGATATGGCTAGTGAATGTGTTTCCTATTTGGCTTAAGAATTTCACCCAGTGGAATAAGCAATAACAGCACCTCTGAATACAAAGGTACACTCCACTCCCATAGTGACTGTGTTGCTCCAGAGGCCATGACCATTTGAAAAATACAGGCTTGGTCTGGGAATAGGTTCATTTCAGTGCACACTGTTGCTGGACATCTGAATAAAACAGTGTGGTGGAACACACACACACACACACACACACACACACACATACACACACCTTTGAGGAGTGTACTGCAGACTGGATCTAAAGGTTCTTTGTTCAGACGTTATTCTTTAATAGTCCATCTTAAAACACATGCTAATCATTCACAATGCTGACCATATTTTCTGTTTTCTAGGGATTTTTCTTCTAAGAATTTATTCTAAGGCCAGTGGCAAAGGCCTTGGGCTTTAGCAACTGGAAGGTCATGGGTTTGAATTCTGACTCTGCCATGTAGCCACTGAACAAAGCCCTTAACCCTTAAGCTCCTGGGGTACTGTAGGATGACTGACCCTGCTCTCTGACCCCAGCTTCTGACAAGCTGGGATGTGTGAAATACTGCATTTCGCTGCCTTGTCAAGAAGCGACGAAAAAACAAAACAAAACCTAACAAAACTTGAATTGATCTATTTTACTGCAGCATTGTTTCACTTTGGTAGTTTGGTGTTGTACTTTGGGCCTGAATAATTTTACCAACATCCAATTGCAAAGGGGAAAAGAATGCTTCCTGTTAAAAAAAAAAAAAAAAAAAAAAAAAGTACTTTTGATTGACAGCCAACACTTCCTTGCAGGCCTGCATGCAAGCAGGAAATGAGGTGGCAGCTGTCATGCCTCTCAGGCCAGGCTGTTTTCTGTGCTATATGTGGCTCATTTTAACTGCCACCATGGCCAGTCATAAAAATAGAATAGATCATTGAATAGACAATTTAAGCGAACAGCTCATATTTCCCCTGGTTCTTTGGAACACATTTCCTTGTGCCAATGTAGAGTTGATCTTTTTTGGTGACATTTCACATCATCGCTACTACAGTGTGACTACATTTGTTATCATGGCAGTATTAAGAATAATAACCGAATTTTATTTATAAATGCCTTTCAATATTCCACAGGTTACCATACAACATATTCACTAAAATGAGAAAGACTGAAAGAAAGAATGCACTTCAAAATGAATATGCAAAAAAGTAAAATCATATACTATACTGTCATATATTGACAGAGTACCAATGTATACAAAGTAAGTACAGAGTATTAATGCATTGTTACATAACGTTACTAAAATATTACTTTGTCAGTTATGGTGCAGTTACACCATGACATTGGTGGTTTAATGCAGAATAGACCTTTGGTTAAAGTGCAAAAATAGAAATGGTTAAAAAAACAAGGATTAGTGGAATTTGTTTGAAAGCTTTGAATATCTCCAGTAACAGAGTGGTAATTCACTCCTTGTATGTAAGGGTTTCTCTTGACAAGATAATTCATGAAAGGACTGGGGTTAATAACTGTCTTGAACTGTCTCCTGGGCCAATAAGCATGTTTATAGCTTTGGAAAAGCTATGAAAAAAAGGTAAAAAAAAAAAAAAATACAGTTCTTAACACATTCTGTCGTGTGTCAAGCAAGGAGTTGAGAAGCATCCTGTGGGTATTGATCTTCTAATGTCTCCTGATAGACATCTGATCTCATCTGGATGGGGTCATATTAGGGGTCACTGCCAGACAAGTCATCCAAAAGCTGACAGATTGTCTGAATGTCAACACCAAAAATCTGGGGTCAATTTCAAGCGTGGAAGTGTTCTTGTTAAGCCTCAGTTGTTTCACATCGCTTCTCCTCTCACACCCTTCCCACATGTTTTCTATCCTTTCTGGTGCTGACAAATGATTGCACATTATAGGGTTTGCAATGAAAGAATACAAAAAAAAAAAAAAAAATTAAAATGTCTTGCCGATCTTAAATCTAAAGTTGATGTTACACAATAAGTTTATACATAGTACCAGTCAACAACTGCACTGCACTCTGTCAATCTAAGTCTTCATGACAATATATTAGACAACAACAGTGGCTACAGTAGGAGCAGTAGAAGGCTCTTATTTTGCAAGTTTCATATCTGATTCAGTATGTTTTTATTGATTCACTAGGGTTTTTCTCACTCATTATGGTTTTTCTGATTCAGATTTTGGATAAACATACTGGAGTAACACCCTTTTCCTCTGCAGCCAGCTTTCCTTTCTGCATGTCACCTGGTTACTGGTTACCTGTCTTTTGCAAAAAGAATCTTTAATTCTATCTCAGTCAATTTGAGACCCATAGGAAAAACTGGTCTTTTGAGAGAAAGGCTTCAGCTGGCTTTATAATGATCAGAGTGGCTCCATTCCATAATCAAACAGGAGGAGCTTCCTGCAAACCCTCTCATATTCATCAGTTGCTGCAGACCCAGTCATGTGATACAGTAGTTCACCAAAGTTAAAGTGTTGTCTAGGCAGCCAAAGTGTGAGGTAAAACTTGGTAGTTTGCACCCATCTTTAGATGCTGAGCAATAAATTTTTTATGTTTCCTCTTACTGGATTAAGAAGGTCTGAGAGCAATCTTTGAACTGGCTTGAAAGTAAGAAAAGAAGAACAAAAAACCTTAACAACCTAAAACAACAACAACAACAACAATAATACTAGGAATAAACAGGTTGCAACTGCCCTGCATAGACAGGGATAAATAATTCAATTTGCAGTTGCAACCAACAACAAAGAAACAAACAATAAAACAAGGTGTTGTTGCTGATATCACTAACGATCTAGTGCTGATATCACTAATGACCTAGTCTGCACTCTGCTTTTATCAGACAGCATTAACAGAAGTTTAGACAGATGAGACAGGAAATGAAAGGCACAAGATTCTCATCACAACAAAAAGACTAGATTACAGTAGTTGCACGATTTAAAAGAGATTAATTTCATAGACAGATAAGATAATAACAAAGATCTACAAACCAGATGGGAGCATAAAGGTATAGAGGGAAGAGGAAAAAAAGACTTCAGATACACCAACTCATTTTTTTCCAACATTCTAGAAGCAGAGTCATAATCAGTAGTTTTCAAACATTCTAGAAGCAGAGTCATGCTAGAGGCAGGTTTTCCAGCTACTGGAAATTAATTGCTCTTCTTTAGAGGTGACTGAAGCGACTCACATTGCAGACGAACATAATTTCTAACAAAATAAAACCAAATATGAATAAAAAGTGGATGATGCTTTGCTGTGCAGCAAAGCAGTGGCCTAAAACACAGTCAAGATAATTTAAGAGAATATAAAAACAAGAAAGAGAGATGGAGAGAATCAGAGAGATGGAGGGAGAGATGTGTAAAATTTTGCAGTGTCAAAGTCCATCTCGCTACTCGCAGCCAAACTTGCTGATAAAATGACTGAAGTCAGAAACTTTTCAATCCCAACAAGGACTGAAAATGGCTGCAGAAAAGGCTTGCCAGAGTTTCGTCAAGGACGACTGTGGGAAGATGTGTAGATCAGTGACATGCAAGGTCCATGTTCTTACTGATGGCAAAGCATATGTAGGCAGGTCCACTCCAGCACATACTGCAATTGCCCTGCATCTTAAGGTCCGATCTGCATGTTACAAAGCACAAGTGACAGAAAAAGATTCATTGCAATGCATGACTGCACCCAGGAGTAAATAATTAATATAAATAATCATTGATTAGATTAACCTTTATCCATTTAAGTTTATGTTATGCAATGTTCTGAAAAGTTGTAAAATGTAGCACAGTATTATAACTCATTGTATACTGACTGCATACACTGAATTTTACTATATAATGTAATGAGATGCAAAAATCTACTGTAAATAATGAGCAGACAGTGTTGAGAAGAGTACCTGAACACAAACTGAAAGGTAGGCAGAAAAGAGAGAGAGAGAGAGCGAGCATATAGAGGATAGCACATCTTTCCGGATCTCTCCATCAGTACCAGTGTCTCTGTGAGCGTTTCTGCCTCTCAGACAGGAGAACTCTCCCTGTCTGCATTCACACTGACCTCTGTGCTATCTTGCCCATCAGTAACCAATCAAAAGTGACCACCTGCTAGAAATATCCCCCAATATGAAACAACAGCCCCATCACATTTGACAGCCAGGGGAACGTCAATTACATGGAATCAAATTTAAATGTATGTTGATTCTCATTGTAGTTCTACCACAGCTGCCATACATTTCCTCAATGTAACTGCTGTGTGATGTTCAGTAGTGTAATGTTCAGTAGTGTGATGTTCAGTAGTGTTACAGGGTTTGCAGGTATATTATTATATTATTATTTAGGTATAGTATTATTATTATTAGTAGTAGTATTGCTTTGTTAAAAATGATAAGAACATACATTTTTATATATTTTGATTTTAAACCTCAAAGGCCTTTGCTTAATTGCAAAGGCATAATTCAGTGTGATGGTAATCAAACATCTTCATAATCCAGTGTGATAATCACACATCTCCATCCCAATATGTCAAAGTGTTATATATTAAACTTGAGTGACTTGTGCAGCTGGCAACAAACTGTACGTCTTGGCGATATGCAAGTCCTTGTTATGTATACAGGAAGTTATATATGATTCGAGTAGGTGGAAGTGATGTGCTAAAAGCCTTGCAGTGATGAAACTAATGTCATAATAGCATGAGATATGATGAAGTACTGAAAAAGTACTTAATCTCTACAAAAGTGTTAAAGGGTACTGTCAGTATGTGCAATGCATTTTTTAATAAATTAAAAAAATAAAAATAGGATGTTCCACGCAGCAACAGATAAGTGTCTTTTCTGCAAAACAAGATGCTCTAGAGACATCTTGATTTGTGAACTAAATAATGAGAAAACTAAAAAAAATAAATAAATAAAATAAAATAAAAAAACTAAATAGTCAATTAACAGCACTGTGTTCCAATAAACTCTGTTCCAGCAGAATTCAGATCCAGTGACAGCTAATCTCCCAGAACACTCTGATATAAAAGCCATCTTATTACTAAATAACCAGGATATATACAGAGCATATATTTACATTTACCGATCACTGTAATGTGCACTTGCTTCACAAGCAGGAAAGCGAGGAAGGATGAACTGTAACATATTTATGATCATCTATAAATGATTTTCTTCCTTTCTTTGTTAGAAAGAAGTAAACAGATACTTGACTTTTGCGATGTAGGCAAGAAATAGAAATTTAGCTGAGATGAAGTAAAAAAAGAAAATGTAAGAAGGTTGCAGTGGAACTTGAAAAATGTAAAAGTGATTGAGCCTTTATCAAAGTGGACAAGGATGATGGATGCTGCTCAGAGAGTGTGACTGTGAGTTCAGCCATCCAAATTCCCATCCAGTCCGAAGGGAACGCCGCACATACCACCAAATCGGAGCGCGTGCCTGGCCGAGATACTGGCCGAAGAGATCATATCACGGTGCCAAGTCTGTGACAAACTGTAAGCGGAATCTGTTTTAAAAGCTCTCTGAGGTGGCCAGCATGTCCTAAGTCAATACGGGATTGTGGGAAATTCATTGATTTCCTGTTTGGAGGAGCTCATACATCATGGCATGTTTTCCTCGCCACATTGTGACAACTGGAGATCTGAGGCCTTTTTCTAAAGGTCATAGGTCATTATTTGTTGTTCTGTGGTTGTATTATATGAAAGGAAACACTTAAACTGGCATTGTTGCCAGTTTTACATGGACCCACTGGTATGAATAGCACCTCTGTTGTAACCCTCTCTCCTCTTCCTGGAAGGTAAATAAACAATGTTAGACTAATCTTTGACATTTTACCTGATTTTTAATTTTGATCACCTTCATGTTTTTTTTTTAAATTTTTTTTATCTATCATCAATCCACCATGGACATACGTATCTTTGCTCACAGAAAATACGACGGACGAAAAACATGAACGAGGAGCACTTCAAACACCACTGGGATTTGTCTTACGCAGAAGTTCAAAGATCTGAATTCAAATGTTAAAGGAGTAATAACTAGTCACAAAGGAATCAAGGATCCAACATGTCCAGTTAATACAAGTAAACATTTTTGTATATTAGTAAAACTATGCAAGCACAGCCAATGAAGGACCTCTGTTTGTACTTCACAACTCATCTGGAATCATCTTCGGCTATGCTATATAATATAATATAATATAATATAATATAATATAATATAATATACATAATTAACTACTTGTTAAATGCATAACACTATCTCTCTCTGTAATGCCCAGGTCACCACCCTGCCAACCATAAACACACACACTCTACTCCTCAGCCCAGTCACTTCCCCTGTGCCAATCACCCACTTACTAATCATTACACTCTGTTGTTTATTCCCACAGGATCCCCCTGTCCGGCGGTTCACATCAGCCTGTGCTGATGCTAATGCTTCCCTGTCTTCCCCTCTTCCCAGGAGAACCTCCGTATTGTTACGAAGATGCTTCCCTTTGTTTTCGTTAAAACTTCCTCTCACGCCTGCATAAGCATCTCGATCCTCTGCTGTCATGTCAAACTCTCTCTAACACACACACACACGTATAAACAAAACTTCTATAATCTAATTATATATACATCTATGTGAATTTAACAAGTAGCTAATTCTGTTAACTAAAAAAATTTACAAAATTTAGGCCATCAGTATCAATAGTAGGATGGGTGTTTTAAAATAATAAATACATGCAAAAATAGAAATTAAAACCGAAACTTGTTATTATTTCGATTATAGTTTTGACTATGTAACTGTTAAACTGATAAATGACACCCACTCATCACCCATCACCATGATGCATCACCTATGGGTTTCTTTTTTTATTTATTTATTTTTAGTCACTGTGGTTTAGCCAAGACTCCCCTGCAGTAATTAACACCACCTGGATGATCAGTGAAGGTTCTGAGATGAAAGAGAGACTCCCTCTGTTCCTCTGAAACACTGGTTTCACTCCTTTGGTCTTTGCTCTGACTCTGGTTTTCTTTTTGACTCATTTTTTTTGGCATCAGACTTGAATGATGAAATATGTGTGTGAATTGTGAGGTGAAACTGGTGTTCAAAGGTGTGAGAAAATTACTTTTTGAGATTAAAATGTACACGTAGTCTTTTCATCCTTTTCATAAAAATTGGTACAAATTTGCTCTGTGTGCACAGACTGACAAAATACAGCATGTCCATAACTTTATAACATCTAAGGGCATGCATATAGAATATATACTCTATAATATTTAATGGTCTTACAAGGCAGTAATGCATATAAAAATACAGGGTACATTTTTTAGACCAAGCAAATCTGAAATATGCTGAAAACTTTTACAAATTGCACTTTGGAATTATTTGATTCAGCAGGTTCACAAAGCCAGACTGGTGGGAGGGGACAAATGAGTATGTATTAACAGCTTTTAAATGTTGTAATTAAAATCTATGAATGTCATTTCAGTGTTTGTAAAATAGCTGATGCATCAAAGTCGAAATAGATATTCGTATCGGAAAAAGGAAAACAATAGATAAAAAGCTTTGTGCAGAAATTAGAGATGCTGTGCTTTAAATGAAAAAGGTTTCAGAATAGGGCATCCACCTTTCCTTGATATTTACAAAAATCATTTTCCATAACTTGGATAGTTTCTAACTGTCCTGTAAAATTATGAACAACGGGTTGAAACATAAAGTTCTCAAAATGTGAGAGAACTAGAAGATTCAAAAACATCAAAAAGACTCAAAAATGCATCCCATCTGTGGACACATAAGACCCAAATACAGTTAAAGGTAATTGCCAACTTATCCTCTTCTGTTTATCACACTGTGCTCAGATATCGATCGGAGAACTTCATCAAGATGTTTACGCTAGAATGTTGCAGAAATGTCGACTGCTGGGCTCCAGCCGTGCTACAAAGCCACACACACCCTTAAGGCAGCCAGACTGATTTCCCATCAAGACTTTCTTTTTCAATGAGAGTCCCAGATATGTCTCTGGAATTTAGCAACAACATAAGTCCAAAGTATGTGTGTGTGTATGTGTTTTAATATATAGAAACACATTATTTTCCTCAGTTTTTCTCCATTTGAGCCCCATCCGATTTTTGTTTTTTGGTAGGATGAACGTCTGATTAGGTTCATTAGTGCTGTTCCATAAAATGCCATTGAAACAGGCAGCAGAGTTTTGAACACAGGGAGACAAGGTAAGCCTGCAAATCTATAAGTAGAGAACAGGAAGGAAGCAGGATAGAAGCCCACTGGCCACAGACAAAGAACTTTATGTGTTGACACTGAGTGCAGGTACCAGGATGTATCCCAGATTGTGGACCAATCAGGATTAATAAGCTTGAACCAGAGTGTAGTATTTTACCTATAACGGAATTAGGAAATGAAAGGCGTGTGGGATCTTACAAGCTGTTCTGTGCATATACACTTTCCAAGATTTGTGTATATAATGCATTTTAGTGTTATGTCTGCACTGAAGCCACTGTAGATAAGGTCACTGATGAGTTGTGTGGAGACTGAACAAGGTTTATGAGTCATATACTAAACCCAAAAGGCCGTTTTATTCACTTGCGGCAATGCAAGGCAAGTTTATTTATATAGCACTTTTTTTCATATACAGTGGAAATTCAAAGTTCTTCAACCCAGAAGACTTTAGTAGTCTGTGTATGCTTGAATTCTTGCCATACCATCGGTAAGGTTTGTTTACCACTAGCACAAATGGGTGTTTGTTTTCAGGGTCTGTAAACCTTACCCTACTCTACAAAGCATGAGCTCCTGTGCCTGTGCATCTGGGGTTCTCCATGTTTGGGAAAGCTTCGAGACAAATTGAAGTTCCCAACCTAGTTAATATATTCGTATATACTGTATTTTATAAAAATACTGGGTTGATGCTCTTGCTTTGCTCACTCATATAAAGAGGGAAATAGCTAATCTGTTCCCAACCATGGCTTTCATAAGGACCCAGAAAACAATTTTTTTTTCAATAGAGGTAAAGGCACCTTTTAGAATAGAAAACCTTATTTTAGAATGTCATTAAATTGTGTAAAGCAATGGTTAGCTTTGAAATTTTCTCAGCCCACTCTGACAATTTAAGTGTCACTTGATCCGCCTGTGTTTGCTAAATTGGGACGATACCAAGAGGATAAACACGCCCTTTCATAACATCAAGCAGTCCTGCAGCCTGAGGTGAACAGCTCTGTACTTTTAGCATTGGAGCAGTTCAAAGTTTTAATAGTTGTGACATCCTATCAGTTTGCATGGCTTTTTGCTATTTTCAGGCCTCTTTGTGATATAATAACAGTGCCAATTGCAATTCGAGTCGACAGGCTGTGAAAAAGCACCCCACAAATACATGTTCACTCAAGACTTTTTATTAACCAGATTACCCTCTCGGTCATTATGAGGGCTTTTAAGTATGGGTGCTTTTATCTGCCTTCATGCAGAGGATCTTGGTTTCTTAAAGGTTGAAGAGTCTTTGTCTGTCTTCTTTATCTGTCTTATGAGCTGGACGATACATTCTGCTATTGCAGTACCTTACCTGCCATGCGTAGCAGATGTGGCCTACAGTCGAACACTCCAGCAAGCCTTTTTGTTATCATAACTCTTACAGCTGTGCTTTTGAGACAAACAGGTAAGCAGTAAGAGCCTTCTCAAGAAATTTTAGTAAAAAAACAAACAAACAAACAACAAAAAAAGCTTTTTAACCTTTTTGAGTCTACAGCAGTCGAAGTGAACTTGACAGCCTTTTAAAAATCTTTCTCTCGATTGCCCTCAGTTTCACACGTCCAGTATTTATCCTTGCATGCCTTCAGTTAAGGCCCAATGACTGTGAAATTGTGATCGGGTTAAAATGGCTGAAAGTGATGACAATGACCTTTGTGAATGTGACAAGGTAACAGGAGAAGAAAAACAGCACTGCAGTTCACAAGTCTGGGATCTTAAAGACAGACTCTAAATACGTATTCAAAAACATGCCATATACATAACAGGTTCCATGTTTCGACTTGGAACTTGGACTTTGACTTAACTGGCAAAGAAAGAGTTAATGTGAAAAAAACAAAAGAACATCTGGCAGTCCTACAGTCTTAGTGGGCTAATAATAATGAACACATTTAATTCGTTTTAAAAAATAAAACTAAAAGAGGTAAACTTGCAGAATTCTCTGAACACTGAAAGAATTAATGAATGAACAGATGAATTAATGTGATTTAAAGCTCTGTAATAAATTAATAAAAACTTCCTTATATCCTTCTAGAGAAGCACACACATAGTTAACCTGTTTCTCATAACTTCTGCCTCAGATAACTGCTACTTCACATAACTATTACTTCACAGTGAGACAAAGGAGAGATCCCAGACTGCCCCTGTGGTGCCCTGGTCCTGACATTTAAAAAGATTTTTAAAAGAATATGCGAAGGGTTTTTGTGTGTGTGTGTGTGTGTGTGTGTGTGTGTGTGTGTGTGTATGCGAGTGCTTGATCAAAGTACACCAAGTTCCTTAAGGAGAATACAATATAATGGTGACATTAGATTTGTAGATGTACATTTCTGATAAGTCATTACAAATTTGTTCATTTAGATGAAAAGTTGTAAAAGATCAAGTTAGCAAAGGATAACATTTTTACTAAGTTTATCTAACTTTTGCTGAAAGGTTTTCTTTAATTTTTTTTTTTTTAAGTAGAAAAATGGCACAGCTTGTGTCACCCCGATCGAGACAAAGCAGGCCACCATAATGTGGGCAGCTATATTTCGTTTGGAGCTTTACATCTGTATGGATAAGCTCCTTCACAACAGAAAACAACATAAACTAACTATGAAAACTCTGGACACTCAGGATAACTCAGAAACTAGGAACCCCCTGAAACTGACCCAACCAAACCCAACCAAACACAAGGTGAAAAACACAAGGTGTAAATGTAACAAGCGGAAGCAAGACACAATAAGGGGCAGGGAATACAAAACAGAACACAGGGCGGAGATCCGAACAAAACCAAAACAAAACAACATGGCCATGTTGTCATGGGGACCACCTTGCTACATCGGTGAAACTGTGACAGCATGCAATCTGTATTACTCAGTCAAGTTACATTTTATGTTAACGACATGACACAAGTCATTACTGTCATCATCAAACTACAATGTTTACCAATAAATGATCCCTCCAGACATTAGACTCACCAGCTTATATTCAACCAAATTTTCCTTGGCACTGAATAAACAGGGCATGACTGAAAGGGAATGTTGACTGGGCTGCAGATACAGCATAGATGTTGGGGTCAGGAGAGCCTCAGCTCTTTACACCCTAGACACAGATTATAATGCATGGATCATATTTGACTCTGACACCCTCTTCCTCTATATAACCTCAAAAGACTCGGAGTCCTTCTGAAGACAGGAGAACTAAACCCACTCTGAAAATTCTGGAGTACTTGGACTTCATCACAGGCATTTAACCCATACTATCACCCAGACCTTCACAACCACATAATATACTTTGAAGAGTAGGGTTTTTTGAACCTCTTTCTGGTCCTGTGTAGCTATTGGATGAAAAAACCTCTTCATATAAAAGTTATTGATTTGTGGTAGCTACACTGGCAGACAATTAACATAATTAGACATTTCACTAATAGAAGTGGATCAAGAATATAAACTGCAAAACCCACAGGGCCAACTGCAGTCAGAATCAACCTACTTCACACTTAATATGTGTGGTTGATGCTGCGGTCTGATATGTAGGAGAGCAAAAAGGAACAGTGAAAACCAAAGCCCTCGAGGTCACTGAGCAAACATATTATCTGCTGCGAAGGGCTGGAAAGCACAGTGGAGGTAGTGTGTGCCTATGGGATCACCACTAAATACAGCAATTTACTTTGATCAGCAGGACAACTTATGATACTCGTCTTCAAGGGAGACATCATCACTTACATATTCAGGACATGCAGTGGTTTCTAAGCTGAGAGAGAACACTGGCAGCACAACAGATATAGAGAGATCCTAGATGCTGGCTTGGGGTCTGTGTACATCAATTAGGAAAACAATCTTGCCTACCATGATTGGATCATTTAAATCAAACAAACAAATAAACAAAAAATAAAGTACATATAAAGTGCTTTTTTTTTTTAAGGTGGGAGCATATACCACTGTGCACTAACTGACCCTTCAAGAGATATCTGTTTACTTTTAGAACATTTTTTAAACACATATTGAATGTATTACCATGTCAATTCCATCTAACCATGATACAGAAATGGTTTCAATAAATCCATTGAAAATGCATGCTGCACACTGCTACACCACGATGCCAGGCTGGGATAGCCCATATCCCTTTCTGAGATGTTCCTGATTGTAAAATGGTCTATCCTTTATAGATCTTTTGCTAGAATGACAGCAGCTATCAGAAGGACAGGCCACTGGATTTCCTATAAATCATATTCATTTCTGGAGTCAAACAGCCATACTGAGCTTTGCAAATAGCTTGTGTTAACAGTAACCTAATACCCAGATCACAGGCCCTGGGAAGGCAATGTGATGTTTCTGCACGTGATATCAATCCACTGTGAAGGAGCCAACAGCGTTGATGCTGTTGGACCTTGTCTCCTCTGGACAGGCTGCATCTGGGCCTTTTCCATTAAAGTCTGACTGGAAACATTAAGTCTGTTCACGTCCTCTTCCATATCTGGCCAGTGGTGTCCAATAGCAGCCTGATCTTGGTTCAAATAAATACGAATGGATTAAACTGTCAAACTTTAACCGATAAAAAAAGACACAGAAGCTACTTTTGAAGGTCAGTTTGTAAGACAAAGCAAACACTCTTTATTGTGTGTGTTTTCTTTCAAGCTATGCTGCAACTCTGGAATGAGAGTTGATGTAAGGATAGATTTTGCAGATGAGAAAGGCCAGTAATACGTTGCTTCTTGCTGACTAACTGATTAACCAAGTAACAGGTGGTGAATGGTGAACAGTACAGAACCCTGATGGTGACCACAGCTTATGCTCAACACATTCATAAGAATGTAAGAACAGGGGTTGTCAGGGTGGAATGATGATCGCTCATTGTTTTCTTCAGGAATCATTCACAGAAATGCCACAAAGTCACACTAGCTTGATGTATTTCCTATGAGGCTCCTATGTGCTCTGGTTGAAACAATAAGGCGTACGTAATCTTTCAAGTGCACCTAATCTTCAGTTGTACCTGTAGGAAATAAAGATTCCCTCTTAGCCTCCTGCCTTAAAAATAAAAGGGGATGATTTAGCTGTTTTTACATGTTTAAAGAAATGAAGCATTTCTGCCTCTCAAACACTGTACGCTCTGCCATTACAGTAAATCACTACGGGGTGATTTTTTCTAGATGCCATAACTAATTTTTTTTCTTCTTCTGAGAGAAACAAATTGCGGCCTGGTAGCGCTTATTTGACACTGCAAAAGCTTTGGTGCTTTAGCTGCCCCAGAGGTATGCAAAGTGTTATCAGTAACACAGACATGGATGCGAGCTGTGGCAGGCAGGGACGCTCCTGACGCTGGCTGACAAAAGGCTTGGTGGTAGCAGCATGCAGACGAAGAACACCACATTGCACGGGCAGCTGAGTCGGATAGCATGTAGTGTAGAGATGCCATGTATTTCAGACTAGTAACAAGAACTGTGTGATCAACAGTGATCAACTAAATATTTTAGTTATATCATTAAAAATAATGTCACTTGTTTTC
Source organism: Tenebrosternarchus preto (assembly GCA_025802075.1). NCBI lineage: Eukaryota > Metazoa > Chordata > Actinopteri > Gymnotiformes > Apteronotidae > Tenebrosternarchus > Tenebrosternarchus preto. The sequence goes on along the minus strand of JAOYMR010000018.1, from coordinate 11,637,219 downwards.
TAATTGCATAGTTAAAGTGTAATGAGTGACAGGGCAAGGCAAGTGCGTTTATTTTGACACGTTCCAACCTTACGTGTAAATAAATAAGCTTTAGTGAGTGAAGGAGAAAGCGTACAAATAAATAAATAAATAAACTCTATTCTAGCTGACTGTTGTGGTTATGGGAAGCATTCATTTCTTACTTCTGCAATTATTAGACTTCAAAAGTATTTATGCCTGGAAAGAAGTCTGACGCCTGGCGCTTCTTCACAGTTTGATAAGCTGAGGAATCTAATCGTTTCTGGAGAGTGATAAGCACTGCAGTCAGTTACAGTGCTGGAACCCGCTGCAGATTCTGCCTCAGAACACAGCTCATCTCTAGCCAGACACCTCATTTATTGCAAAGTAAAAAGACAACCATTCCTTTTGATGTACTCATGTAAAGTTACTTGTAGCTCCCAAGTTGACTGATTTATGCAGAAATTCAAACCTTAACTCTTCTTTTAGCAAATTTTTTTATTTGAAATAATTTGATGTTTTTTTACTTAATTTATTATTTTGATTATTATTATTATTATTGTTATTGTTTTTGTTGTTGCTGTCGCTGCTGTTATTGTTATAAATATAATGCCAAAGAAACAGAACATTTTGGTCAGAGCTCCTTCATTAGCTGTGTAAGTAAAGTGCTTCTGAAGCTCTACACATGTTAAATATGTCTGAACATCTGACATGTAAGGCTACTACTGCTTCAATCAATAGCAATGATTCAAAACTGTGTTCAGTATAAATCCCTCTTGGGATTTTTCTTTCCATGCAGGAGGAGTCTTTACAGGATCTAATGTATTCATTTAACCTATTTATGAAAATGCAACTGATGTTACTCCCTCTTTTCAAGCATGCATCCGCATTAAAGACCTCTTCAATGGACATATTAAGTGCACAACTGTCATGTTTTCCATCAGTTTGCACCATTCACATCCCTGACATCGTAAATACGGACATCAAACCAGTTTACCCGCTGTAATGCGGCACCATGGAGTAAACAGACATTCTTAACTGACACTAATTGTAAGCCACAAGCCTTATCAACCTGAGTCAGAGTCGAAGTGCCTGTGATTTAACAAGGAACTGGTACAATCAGCAATGATCTGATGTCTGACTGAGGGTCTGGGTACACTAAGGAGATGGCAAGTCTATTGTTAGGGGTCTTACAATGACACATTAAAAAAAAGAGAGGAATACAGATGTAGAACCCAGATTCGCCCTGATTATCTTTCTCACCACTTGTACGTTTTCTTTTTAGATAAAAAAAAAAAAGAGTCACGTCATCATGCACTCAAGCTCATGCCTGTTCTCCACCGTCTGGACGGGTTCAGCACTGGCCGTCTGCAGAACGGCGCCGGACCTTCCACGCTCTCTGTCTGTCGCCGGTGTCATGTGGACCTAATCTGCAGAGTCAACAGAATGGTAAGAGAGAGTGGCATTTGCATTTCCAGTACTGGAAATGTACTTAAGGGCAGTCTAGTGCCCATCAGCAAACGCAAGAGTGAACAATTACTACTGCTGTGTCCTCGTCTGAGAGTTTTCACTGCTTTCTCCTTTATGACCAGAAATGTTGGCATTGAAGCTTGTCCCAGCTTCTCACACTTTACTTTTCTGATGCAATCTCAAGCCTAGAAGTTATGCCTCTCAATGCTGGTCACACACACACACACGTCTCACTGAAACCCAAATAGGTTACCACAGAAAAGCGAATCGCTATTGTGATTTGCAGTGGGCAGCTCTGTTGCCAGAAGGCGCGTCAATCAGCCTGGTTCATTAACTTCTCCTCAAGACAGTTTGTGTTTTTAACAGCCCCAGTGGCCAATCCAGAGATACCGCCTCCTGGATGCCGTGGGAAGCACACAGATTTCTGTGGCCAGACCACAGCATGACACTTATCAGTCCTTCAAGTGCACATTTACAGGGAAAGGCCAGGCCGGGTTAGGCTGTATACCAATCCTACGGCAGATATAGCAACATGACAGGTGCCAGTGATTTCAAACCTAAAATGATATTTTCTGTCAAAATGCCTGATGTTCTATATAATGATACTTCGATGTGTATCTGGGGAAACAGGAGTGGAACCACTATATGATGTCCTGTTCATGAGCCGTGAGCAAAAACCTGTTAAAAAATAAGGGATGAATCACATGAACACAGTTAATCTCCTGTCATTTATATTTAGTGATGGAGAACCACATCAGTCTTTTTTTTTTTTTTTACAGCATATCATACTAACACATGAGCAACATGGATCCTATATGTGTTGGTGAGAGAGGAGATTTCTATTACACTGTACGTATATACGATTATACTGATCTTCCATTATTATTAGTTCAAGCAGCTCATAGACTGGTGTGGTACTCAGACCACTGTGATCTCAATCATGCACTGCAGACTATAGACTCCAGGCAACGCGGCATTTACATATGAATAAGTATTGCCCATTGTTCTGCCCGTGTTTAATCCTCCGATTAGCTGAGTGTAATTCAATTAGTAAATTTGTGAATGACGGATTCAGATGACGACGCACTCCCTGGAAGTCCTTGATTTTTAAAACAAGACTCACCGTTCTCCTCTATACTCCGCATATCAATGAAAAGCATATCAATTTCTCCTTGTTAAATATTAATTCACATAAATATTCAATGAGTCATCTTTGACCCCCCGCATGAAAGTTTCAACAGAACATGGCAACCTGCAGTTGCCCGGACTCCAGATATTAATGCGGTCCCTAATGCCTCCTTCATAATGCTAACAGTAAGAGCAGACTCTAAGTAAACATCCACCCATTGTCCTGGGCAGTTGCTAAGGTGATACTAGGCTTAGAACTGAAGAACAAAAGATGAAGGAAGAATGACCCATCGCCATCTGCACCTCAGGGTTACCATTTATTTTGCTGTTTACTTTTGTTGTTTCATATTCATTTATAGAACCTTGACTCTAAATTTTCTTTTCAGCTTTTGAAACTGCCTTTGTAAATTCATTTAATCTGAGGGTGGGGACAAAAATACACGTATATTTTGTTTATTTTAGGATCTTTCTTTTGTTAAAGCCCAACTTTAATGCAGGAAGTATACCCTCACATAACTGGAGTGGTAAGAGGTTGAAAACATGATTGACTCTCTTGACCGACTCTGTTAGCTGCAGAACAGTTTATGTTAGGTGATCAATAAATTGGCTTGAAATTCAGCTGTCTGGTACAGTGTCTGCATGGAGACCAGAGGCACAGCTCCTTGGTGTAAGATCAGTGATCAATATGGCGCTAGAAGACCCTTATCTTAGACATACAGCACGACTGAAAGAATGCATACATAGCGTTTTGTGTGAGTGTGCGCATGCATACAAGCATGCGTATGGGTATGTCAGTGTATGCGTGTGTGTGTGTGTGTGTGTGTGTGTGTGTGTACACTCAGCTTGCTTCAGCTGCTGCCCCTTTCTCTGCCCTCTGGCCTAGGCAGCACCAGGACTCTCACAGCTCTCTAAGACATTACCTCATGTCCATTCTTCCTTTTCTGCCTCTTTTATAATTAACTCTGAACATTCCCTGGACCCAATGTTGACATGGGGGCAACTGCAGTTGAACTTCAAGACAATTAAAAGACAAAGTATATAAAATAAAATAACATAAAAAAACTACAGGTTGCAATTTCTTAGCAAGTCATGAGAGACTCATTTCCATGGCCAGAGATGTCAACCCATTTATGCTGTTACAGTAATTTCATCATTAGTACCGAAGTACTTATTCAACTTCTGAAATAGCTATATAATTGCCCACCAGGTAGTACACTATTAAAATACACAGAGCGTTTCAAAGCATTGCTAACGTAATTAAGAGAGTGGAAGAGGGAGACCACAAGGGAAATTGCCACAGACTCAAAAAAAGGTATAGAAGGTATGGAGAACCCACACTGTGCTAATTTGGTGCTGCGGTTCTCCTCTGATCTCAGGAATGTTTGTACGGCTCCGGGCCGACTGAACCCCGGACCTCTATTCCACCCACGTCGACTCCATGGAGGTTCTAATACCTGGCCCAGCATCCACCACACCGAGGAGACTAGCAGCACACACCAGGCTCGGGGTCGTCCTACAGGGCACTGGATTGTAGGAGTCATCTCTGCAAGGCATGTAATTATAGACAGAACCCGTCCAGCAGTAATGTGCTCCCTCTGGGATTAGCATGAAATTGATGATAATGTCAAAGTTACCAAGGGATGCTGAGTCTGGTACAAGGCCTCTTTGCATGGAAGAGATGATGCAAATGAAGCGTTGGTATAAATTTCTGTAATCTTGTCAGAGAGCAGCACATTTCACTTGATCAACTTTCACAGCTTCCTAATGTAGCTGTTCTGCTGGAAGAACAACCATGAATTACATAGGACCATGCTGTTCAGATAAAATCTAAAAAAAAAAAAAAAAATTATATATATATATATATATATATATATTGATTAGCAACATTTATTGACTGGATATTGAATATATATATTGAATATATTGATTTGCAATAATAACTGTTACCTTATTACCCTCATTGAATTATCAATCACCATCATCATGACCTGGACTCACAGGGAGGTTAGTGTGTGTGAAATACCATGATGATGATGATGACGACGATGATGATGATAATTCAGTGAATACTGAGAATAATTATGTATTATAATTGTCTACTACTGATGGTCACTCAGTCAGTGTCACATAGCATAAGCTGTTTGGCTATTCACTAACTACTAGCTCCCTAATGGGACTGGGCCACCTATCCCAGTGTTACCGAGCTAACGTTATTTTGTTAGAATAATGCTGACTAAGCCCACAACTGGATCACATATCATAATTCCATCATAATGTTATTAAAATAATTAGGATCAGGGTTCTCTTGAAAAACAATGCATGACATTGTCTATAACAGCTCTAACTGTACTGGACTAAAATGTGTCCCTGTTTATGTACTAGTCTACAGGGGAAAAAAAAAAAAACTAAATCAGATGTTTTTCATTCATTTCCCACAACAGGCATATATGGTCATATGTTTGTTTTCAGCCAGGTGGTAACTATGATATGTATGATTTATATATGATGTAGGTTATTGCCATATAGATTATCTGTGGGGTAGTTTTCCATCTGTGGGGGAGTTTTTTTTTGTTTGTTTGTTTGTTTGTTTGACAGTGTACTTGCGCTCTTACTTGAACGTGGAGATTGAACAGCCGACTCCACCAGAACCTCTGATCACCAGGGAGACAGACAGGAGTGAGTTAAGACACAGGCCCCGCTTACCCACAGCACTTGCTACTCAGCTTTGTGGTGGTTTGGAAAAATAGTGCAGTAGATGTGGGAGACCACAAGGATGGAGGGCTGGTGGATGGTGATGGACCAAATTTCCGGTTGTTCACCACCCGTGGATGTCCCTTCATCGTTCGATCAGCTGTACACTGATGATGGACAATTGACCCTAAAATGTAAAACACGGCAGATGTGCTATGTACCCTAACTGTACACACATGAGTACCTGGAAAGAATGTCTTTCTGATAGGGGAACTGTTAAGTGTATTTCATTAGTATGGAGATGGGCTTGGTAAGTCTTGTTGATGATGCTAGCTGGAAAGTTGATGTAAGTTAAGGTCAGGGCTGAAATGAGGGTGTGAGAATGAAACTCCTGGGAAAGAAAATGAATTCCTCCGCCAACTCCCCTATGTGCCATTCCTGTCTAAATCCAAAGGTTTCCCAATTGACCTTGTAGTGTTCCTCTCTGAAATGAATTACAGCTAATCACCAAATGATAAAAAAAAAGTCTTCTGCTGCCTGTGGATAAAAATATTGAAAACTCCTGAGGGATATTAAAGAAGCAAAGTGAGAAAAGCAAGATGAAACATATGCTATAATATTGCATCTGGAATCTCCATAACATTATCCACACCTCAGCTAGAGGCTTCAAAATGCTATTGTTCCCTTGTCACTGGTCTGCATGCATGACCCAGTTTCCTACCTGTCCGTTCAGTGTTCCTCTCTGCATTTTTACCTAAAGGGGTAAAACTTCACAGGGGTAAAACTGTGAGTGTCTAAACAAAAGCTATTACACTATATTTGTCCTTTTATCATTTCTATACAGCAATATGGTGGGCATTGTATATGGAACCTCACACAGAAACCTTATATGTCATACCTGGAAAAAAGGTTCTGGTGATGAGACAGGATATGAAAATGGGAGGAGTGAAATGACTGCAGTGGGCGTGTCCCCACCTTCAGCAACGCATCAAGGAACATGACTGCTTCCCATAGATACCAGAAAGAACGCGAGAGGACGTATTCTGTATAGACGTTCGGTATCACAATGCATTATTCCGTCCACATCAACACTACTTACAGTTACTGTGGAATTAAGTGTTGCTTTGTCTAGGGGAAGGCTGAACTTGCCCTTTATCTATGGATACTTCAAATAACACCTCTATCGATATTCCTGGTTCAAATATTGGAATATAAAATTACAGACAGGAATATGGACATCAGGGCAGCAATTTTCCTCAATATGACCTGGATTGATAACCTGCTTTTCTCCTTCCAAGTGCCATAACCTTGTGATAATCTTTATTTTATGACCATTTATAGCGGCCTCCAGACCATTTATAACCTTGTAATTCACAAGTGAAAGGCACCATATGAGGTTCACTGAAGACTCAAGACTCCAGATTATTAGAGATTCCAGTTAACTCCACTCACTGCAGTTATTAGGACTTGTTAGAATCAATACAATAATTGTACCTAAATCACACAGCAAAAATACTGAATGCATATTTATAAAAATACATTGGAATACATTCCAGTGAAGCTTCAACAACAATAACTATTTTGCATTTATGTAACTTTCTGATAATTTGTATTACTGATAAAAGCCTGAACCTTCTATTATTTTAATTTAGAGTGGAACGTTTTCGTTTTAGAATTAAACAGAAATGTTTTGTTTTCTTTCCATTACTTTAAAAAGCTTTGATGTTGGAGGCACTATAGAACACACCACAACAATATGTAATAATCCTAAACAAAACACATACCAGTCAGCATACCTAGGAAAAGACTACGTTCTTGCCAGTCTGATCTCCAGACTGTAATATATTTGATGACCAGCTTCAACAATGAGCCTGAACTCGCTATCTGTGATCAGCCAGCCAGAGGCAAGGCTAATTGGAAATGACACAGTGACAGCCCACCTCTATATGACTGTAGACCTTCAGCCAACCTCGCCTGCTTCCTGGTGTGAAGAGAATTGATTAAAACTTCCACTCCATGTGATAAGAGGACAAGTCCTTATCAGCCTTTGTTTTACTTGATCGTATAAACAGATAAGTCACTATCTGAGGTACCGTGATAGAAGGAACGTAAGACTCAGGTGGTCAGCTCCCTTCAGTATGAAGATCAGTGCTGTATATTTAAACATGTCATGATAAAGATGACAAATTAGGTTTAAATAACTAAATAATGCTCCATTTTGCAATACAGCCTCAGTCAGTAACCCGTATAAATGTTTGACTGGTACTGTATGTTCAAAATAATAATAATAAAAATAATAATAACAAGATAGTACTATGCCATATACTCATATTTTATAAGTTGTATGCAATTTTTATACAGACATTTATGGACACATTTGTCACGTCATATATTAGTATGTCATGAACTGTTGAGCCGGAGCAATTAGCTAGACAATTATCATATACCAGGACCATAAAGGTTATACTGCACTGAACATTTCTTACCTTGAGTCCATTGTACGATATTTAAAATCTAATGGCTTCCTGAATTGAATTATTTAATTATTATTCAAATCTGGGTCTTCACCCATGATCTTTGCAGCAATGAAGGCACTCCAGGTACCAAACTGTGTTTTTTCCCCTTCTACACAGCACCCAGTGCCACAGCTCACTTTCTTTAATCAAGGAGTGGAGAATTTGGTGCAAACCAGGCTTTTTAGACAGACAGAAACCCAAATACAATGTTTCCCTTCCTGAACTGATCAATGTACCCACAACACAAATTACAGCCCAACATGTTTGATTCTCTCAAACACGAACACTGTCTGGATAAATATTATTCATTATTCACCAGCATCAAGATTAAATTTAGAAGCAATAAAAGATCTTAGGACCTGTAACTTATCACAGCACTGGGTAAGGTTAGAAAGCTAGTAGCCTGTAATAATAAAGCAATATATTACAATAAAACAACGTAGTAGTAGTAATAATAATAATAATAATAATAATAATAATAATAATAATAATAATAATAACAACAACAACAACAACAACAACAATAATAATAATGGTGGTGATTGTTGTTGCAAAATATGTTTACTGTGAAAATCACAAACATACAACAGCAGAGTTCAATTTTTGTTTTGTCAAAAAAAAAAAAAAATCAGTGTTTGTGCTCCAGCAGCTGCCCTGTCAGACAGGTCATCTCCACTAGCGGCCTAATGAGATCTTTTAGCCAATCGGGCGAGCAGCAGAGGCAGGACTGCAGGTGTTGCCCCTGTGATTTATTTAACCATGCCAGCTAACTCAACAGGCTGCATGAATCCATGTGGTTTCCTAGTGGATCAGAGACATCTGCTTTGCTGGCTCATCAGACGCCATCACCCAAAGACGACTTCCACCAAGCTGGTGCCAAAAGCTGTTGTTCTTTCAAGGATTCAGGCTGTTTCCTCTGGTGATACTGGCTGGTTCATTAATAATGATGTGCTACTGGCCAGTGCTCTACTGAGACTAACAACATTTTATTCCCAACCTCTCAGTACTTTCATTGGGGGGGGGGGGGGGCGGGGCGCGGCGCCCCCGCGCCCCCCCCCGCAAGCCCAAAGAGAAGAGATGGGAGGATG
>JAOYMR010000018.1:11604320-11621607 GCA_025802075.1 Tenebrosternarchus preto | reverse complement strand
CTGCACTAGTTTACTGCACTAGGTTACTTCACTAGGTTACTTCACTAGGTTACTTCACTAGGTTACTTCACTAGGTTACTTCACTAGGTTTCTTCCCTGGGTTGTGCATTTCCCCTTCAGCTTCACATGGGCTACACTATTTTAGCCAGTTCCGTCTGATCTCAGTATGCGATCAACCAACACACAGATGAACTCCACTAGGACTCCACAGATGAACTCCACTAGGATAATTGCTTACCTCATTCCATGTCCTGTGAGCATGTAATATTTAAGAGCACCAGGTGGACCAGGATAAAAGTGAATCCATTAAAAAAAAAGGGGGGAAAAAAGAGAGAGAGAAAAAAAAAACAACTACAGAGCCCAGTTAATGAAGTCACAAATACCCAGCGTTATCTCCAATAGAGACAAGATAATTGGTGTTTCTCCTCCCTTGCATAACAACTAGCCATTTGTTTACTTAGCAAAGTTCAGCACAGAGATGGGGATAAAGACTCAAAAGGAGTGAGGAAATGCACCACCTATGAAAGTGTGTGATAAATTCTGCTCCCCAGATTACATATCTCCACTCAACAGGCAATGGCGAGAGAGGAGAGGAGGAGATGGAGCTTGGGAGGGAGGTATGTGAATGGCCAGCTGTATATACTACATAGCATTAAGTGGCATGTCTTTTTGTTCAGTATGACTGAACGCTGAAGATAGTTTCAGTACATTACACTAATTGTATAATGACTTCAACCAAAAGGAGGTTGAAAATAAGGTCAAGCTGATGAGCTAAATTGACAGCATGAAATGCTCAGCACTGGAAAACCATCCAGACCTAAACTGAAATCAGGCTTTTACAGAAGGAAACCGTACAGGCGATCCCTTGATATGCCACCCCTCAAGGTTGCTATGCTTGTCAATCTCATGTTAACCTATGCCATTTTCAGCTATATAGATATTCCAAAAGAAATCATAACAATAATTTCTGGAATAATAGTTCTGAAATATCAGAGAAGCAGACAGAAATGACTACAATATGCATTTAAGAGCTATACATTTACAATATAATTTGTCAACAGAGTATTGTGAATGAAGGGATCATTAAAATCTATATGCCCACCAGTGCCAATGGTAGTTAGCACTGACTATGAAACGCTAGCTATGCTCTTTAAAAACGAATAATACTACACTTGACTTGTCTAGTGTAGCTAGTTAACTATAAACCACTATATTCTGATTCGCATGGCGATGAGTTGAGGTTTTCGTCGCATCGGGAGGAGTTACGAGATTGGGATACTCGGGAGTAGGACATCCATTCACAAAACACTCAAAGATACTGTATTATAAATGTGAATCTGTCTCGTTTCATTAATGTGGTACATTTAGCGTTCTGGGATCAAAAGGTACACAGCTAACTAGCTAGCTAGTTATCTAACATCTAATTGATATTCATGTGAGTTAATAATAACTGTGAGTTACACTCGGTAACGTCAGTTACTTCACGCAAACAGACAAACACCATGACAATACTCTTCTGGTCTTGTCTCTGCTTTAACAGATGCTATCCATCAATGCAGCTCCTCTACCTTTCTAAGATGGACCGAAATGCAATTATGTGGAACATAACTTGAACATCATAATGTCTTAACTACTGCTCTTCAAAACAACATGATTTTAGAAGGTACACAAACTCCGTAAATATAAACAGTAGCGCTGCGTTAAGATTTTCTGACTTGTAACTTACCTACTCCTCGGCTCTGACGTCATCCGCTAATCAGGTTGGCTTACATTTAATGAACACTTGCTATGTATGTCACATCTCGGTTATGTTTCTCCCAACCAGGCCATTACAAGGACTCACTGGCAGCAATGTCCAATTACACCAATAGCTTTATGGTTGGTGAGGAATCGCAGAAATGTTTGGAGGCAGGCCTGATTGCGCTTTGTTAGTGGAAGCTAATGAAGGTGTCACTTGCGCTGTAGCTGAGATGTTGCTTGGTACCCTTAATGACAGTCAGCACCGATTTAGCCCAGGCTTGCTCTGTAATTAAACACGGAGCTGATATTTCAGGTACTCCCAGACATCATTACAGTGACAATACAGGTACTGTTTTCAGGGTGTTAACCCAGGGGATCGGGGGTGGGATGGTCTTTTTTTTTAAGCTACAGCTATTCGCACGCAAAATGACTGCCTAGTCACCGTCTACAACAGGGTTCAAACCTATAAACAAATACTGATAGAATACTATTGTTATTTGGGGAATTGTTTATGTTTATATTTGTAATTATGTTTATCTATATATCGATCTATCGATCTATATTTGAAAAAGATCCCAACAGTGTAGCTGAAGTGTACTCATAAAAGATCTAGTCAAAATTGCATTGTACACACATTTTCCAGCTCCTTCATTAGCTGGGTGTCCAGAGTGTTTCTATAGGCCTTTTGTCTGTGATGTGAATTCAAGGTGTTCGAAATGTATCAAGGTGTTTCCATTTAAGTCTTGAAGAACATAAAGAAAACTGGCTTTTGCTAAAATCTTGTAGCAGCAGTATCCACTAAGCTGTGCTGGGGGAGAAAGCAGAAATGTGACCTGCATGACACATCTGTCCCACTTTTTCACAGAGCGGCTTCATTTCTGTGCTTGCAGGGGCTAGATTAGTCCTCACAGTGCTGACATTATCTGACTCTCTGTGGAGCTGCATATAGTATCATGGGAGTATAACCCCACCCCCTCCCATCTCCACGCCCTCTGATGCAAAACCCCGCCTCCTACCCAGAGAAACTGACACACTGCACTGTCACTCTAGTTAAAGGGCAGGAGTTCTGGGACCACTACTACATTAGTGTAGTGTGCGCTGTGCTACATAATGTGAGAGAACACACATTTGGTTGTACAATCAGAAGGAACCAGGAATACAATAGAGTTTAAATCAAAAGGCCATATCACCTCAGATAAAAATACTATCTACTAATTATTCCTAGGAAATAACTGGAATAGAAATAAAACAAACAAACAATGAATAAAATTGATTTGAGGCTATTGTCCTCATAAATTCATTTTCCAGTGCTGCAGCTTTAAGTAAATGTGCCGTAACTGTTATTTGTTGATCAGAGACGTGGCTTGTTTCTTTGCTTCGTCTCCGGCGAGCGTGACCTGTAGGACGCACGGCTCTTCCACGCACGGCTCCTGCCAGACGGCTGATTAAAAGCGTTGAGGGATAAATGTTTATCACCCTCTGTGGGGGCCTGATGGTGCCTTCACATCTGAAAACAAGGAGCCCGGAGGAGCGTCCTGCTCTGGCAAACACACTCCATTAATTATCTTTATAATTCAGAAGCCAGGGGCTGTTTGATGTACAGTGACAGATTTCTGTAATAAAGACAGAGCTTGCTAGCAGAGGCAGTGCAAAGGAGCATGCTTTTAATAACGTGAACGGAGGACTCTTTCGCCTTAACAGCAACTTCAAAGGCCATGTCAAGAACTTTTTAAATAGTCGGGGAAATTACTGGAGCTCAATTACTTTGGCTCTCACCATGACAGATGTAGCACTCTGCAGACAATATGGAATTTAATACAGATGCAGTTATGGCACAAAAAGAAAATAACACCGAGATGGAGGTAGAGCGGGCACTTTGCTCCACGTATGGCCGACTGTAAAAGTCCTCTTGGGCATGTATGCGTGTGTTTTGTGTGTCGTGTTTGAACTGCACGTCCAGGAAGGTCACGTGCTAATGGCGCTGAGTGAGAAGAGGATGTGTAGTGGAGGTTTGGTGCAGGGCTCTCTGATGTTTCACTCCCACATCTGGCTGAAGACCTTTTTTTTTTGTGGGTGTGGATTATTTTAGACTTTTTTTCTTTTTTGCTGTTGAATCGGAATGATCTTTCAAACATATTCAAAAGCCCACCTCCAGAGTTGCTGAAATCAGATCCACAGTGCCTATGACTCATGCTACTGGAAGGGGGAGGGACCCTACTCACTCCGCCTCCATAGCCTCCTGCCCACACCTTAAGAGGTGTTGCTGGTCCTGGAGATAAACGGCTTAGCAGGACCTCTCCTTTGTGCTAGTGTCACTCCCAGGCTGTGACTCCCATCCACAAGTAACCCAACTTCACTACAGTCGCTATGCAAGGACAGCTGAGCAACCCTCCATTCTGGGTGCTCAGTTTCAGGATGCGGTTACCATGGGTAACTGCTCTCATCCTCTTGGGGTTTATATTCAGGCTTGCTGCGGTAAAGTTGGTATTAATCATTTGCCCCAGATGCTGTGGTGGCAGCCCCCCCCCCCATCCATCGATCATGGTTCTTATCATGCAGGTAAATGAGGGTTAGCTCTGTCGAGACACAAGTGTCTGTGGCTCCTGGCATGTGTCAATTCATTTCATTCCTTTGTCACGGTCATTAAACAAGTGGGCCACCAGAGATGAGTTCAGAGTCAACATATTCAATCAAATCAAATTGCTTGGCCTGGGCCCAGCCCAGTACACACACACACACACACACACACACACACACACACTCTCTGATGAGTTACTAATACCGCCGCATTGTTAAAGGGTCTTGATCATGCTCAGCAAATGTGTTTGGTTTACAGCAGTCAGGGATTTAGTGACTCAGATCCATCAAAGCTCTGTGAACTTCGTAGCTTGCACGAACTCCTCTGTTCTTCCAGGCTGTAGAGGACAGTCTACACTGTCCAGCCTGGGTACAGAAGATCCTCACTAACCCCTCTGTTCTTCCAGGCTGTAGAGCACGGTCTACACCGTCCAGCCTGGGTACAGAAGATCCTCTCTAACCCCTCTGTTCTGCCAGGCTGTAGAGCACGGTCTACACCATCCAGCCTGGGTACATCCTCATGTTGTCACAGGATGTGACTTCATAAGCATGCATGCACAACCATTTCCTCTCCAAGCCAGGAGCACATATACAGTATTTAAAGACACAAATTGATTTGAACACTGATGTAGGCAACAGGCCCCTTCTGTGTCTCAGAAATGCACCAGATGAATAACAAAACGTAAGTTGTGTAAAGTTGCGCAGTGATTTTTAACTCCCTATACTTTCAGCATATTACTGCTGTCATTATTTTAATAAACTTATCAATCCCTCCGAGTTTTCTGGAATGATTCGGTACTTTGCTAATGTGGCAGAACTGATTCACTGCACCTGAAATAAGCAGCAAGCATATGGATCCTCACATGGAAGCCAAAAGGAATGTGTTCCAAAATAAAAGCCAATCAACACAACACACAGCTTTGCTTGAAATCAAATCTTTCTGAATTTATGAAAACAGCTGAAAGGGCACTCGTGCATCTGCCAGACCAGAACAATTCAGATGCCTTTTGAATGTTTGCGATTCTCCTGGTTCGCCCAAATTCCTGACTTATGTGCTTTCTTGTGTTATTTCATTTTGGTTAATGCAAAATGTATTAAGGGAAGAGAAGAACAAAGAGTGGTCCAGTCTGTCTTCTGCCTTCTTCTGTTTGTCCTGATGAACCCGGCGTCTCTAATAAAAGTCCATCCACAGCTTCTGAACCTGGCATCCATTCATCTCAGGCTGATGCAACGTACGAGGCCTGCCTTGACTGCGGCCCGACGTGGGAACAGGTTCTACTGAATTTCAGAGGCTGTATGGATTTTTAAACTCATCCAGCAGCACAGGTGGAAATGCGAACAGATCCTACTGAAATTTCAGAAGCTGCATAGATTTTATTTTGTTTAAATTTTTTTTTTTGTTGATTTTTTAAAATAATATTTGAAGTGATGTATCATTCTAGGGTTAGAATTATGAATGTGAATATTAGGGTTCAGGTTAGCACCCAAATTTATTACTGATAGCAAAGTTACCATGACTATTTCTTTAAAAAAAAAAAAAAAAAATCACAGGATTTGATAATGGTGAGTACACAACATCTACAAGGTCCTCTTGTTTGTTCATATGGGCTGAGAGAGTGAAGCAGACAGTGATATGAGGTGTAGGATTCAGAGCCCTCTGTTCATTTGGCATCTCTGTGTGCCCACTTTGGATTAATCCAATTTAAAGGCTTATGGAATTGACTTGAGCTAATCCAAATTCCATCCACACGTCTACACGCAGACACACACACGCACACGTGCACACACACACACACACACACACACCCAAACACACACAGTGTATGATTCACGCCACTGATGCACTCTCCTCCATGATGGGCTCACCCATGCACTGGGTCACATCCTGTGCATACTGATGACCTCTCACAAACGTGCACACACACACACACACACACACACACACACACACACACACACACACACACACACATATGCACACTCTCACAGACATGGTTACATCCACATGCATACCTATACACACGCATGCGGGAAATGCTCATTCACACAAAATCAACAAAATCTCATGTCATCTGTCATCTAAACAGAAAGACAGAGTTCATTATGTTGGAGAGGTTATATTCATCTCTGCTCTTTCAGGCATGTATGCACTTCTCCAGTATTGGCTAAACCCCTCTGCCTTGTGGAAAATAGGTTTAGTTGAAATCAGAACTTTAACCCAAGATAAACCCTGTTTAACGTTCAGTCTGCCTACACACATGCTTAGTGAGCATTGCATTCTGTGATAGTTCAGCCTCAAACTCAACCAATAAAGTACTGCAGTAAAATGAGTGAAACACATATGCATATTAACGATATGCACATATTCATATTAACGATATGCACATATTCATATTAACGATATGCACATATGCATATTAACGATATGCACATATTCATATTAATGATATGCACATATTCATATTAACGATATGCACATATTCATATTAATGATATGCACATATGCATATTAACGATTTTATATCGCAATGCATCCAATAAGGATTTAGGCTTTATCCTTTGCAACTGCATTATCAAGGCAGACCATGTCAGGGTATCATTTTTTCTAAAGCCAAGTGACATGCAAAATGTGTAATTCACAAGGAAACAAGAATATTAACTATTATTCATGCCAAAAAGTCTCTTTAGCTTTACATAATGCATTTGTCTCATGGCTAAAATCTTTTGTGGGTCACAGTGCACTGTCAGTATACAGCTAATGTGGACCTGCTAAGAAGCATCCATTTTCTCTCCATTACCATGACGCTGAATAGTCCCTCAAGCACCATGTATGGGCTGTGCCCTTTTATCCAAGAACACCCAGTGCACTGACGATAAAATGAGAGAAAGCCAAAACGAGCAGCTGAATGCCCATTATGTACGTTTTGGGAGACTAAAGTAGTGGTCTGTTAAAAGTCAGTTTTGACCCTCTTTCTTTGCAACAGATAACAGAATAACTTCTGGTTTTTCGTGTCTCTAAGGTTTTCTCTAGGTTATCGTTAGATCAAATTGATTCACGTGTTTAATGTTGTGTTTAATGTGTTGTGCTAATGCGTCATGTGTTGAGGTGTCTACTCTCATATCCAGCTCTCCATCAAACTATATTACCTCATGTTCAGTAAAATCACATGCTTCATAATGTCAGTATCATTCACCACCATTTTTATGTTGCAGTAGGTGACACTGATGTTTAGGATAAAACTATTGCTGTAGAACAGTGTTAATCCGAGAATTTCCATTTGGGAATACAACAACTATACATCTATACAGTAACATAAGAAAAGAATATAAAATCTGCTAAAACTAATGAAACCTGCTCATTCACAGCTCAACCAAGTGTTTGGTAAGCTTTAGCAGATGTGTTGACATGAAGGAAGCTATGCTACATATCTGTATATTCTTATACATTGCCAAGCCTTGAAGATACATTCCAAGCCTTGAAGAGTTTTCAGATCTTTGTATGAAAGTACTCTGAATAAACATGCACATTGTATATGCTCCCAGTAGTCATTAGCAACCGTAAGTGATTACTACAGAATGATTTGAAAGCAATTGTCAGATTCAAGCTGAACACTGATTGGCAGTGAGAGTCTGAGGTATTTGCAATTACTGTTTTTTTTTTTTATCCAGAACACAAAAATATTATTAGACAGAAAAATAAAAACAGCATGTCGGCAGAGTCATGAACACTCAAGCATGTGATCACAGGACCAGACGATCAGATGATAACTGATAGGTACAACAGGAGAAAGGAAATTCTGTATACATGTGCAAGCTAATGCCAGCAAGTAAATGGTTGCTGTCTATATAAAGACCACAAAACTCTCACAATGCATGGAGCATTTCACTCAAAATCATCCACAGACTGGAGAGTAATCAGAAGGATGGAGGAGGGGAATAGAAAGTGTCAATACAAGTGGGCGAAGACCCAAAAGACCCAGAACATTAGATAATGTAAGAACAGAGGACATACCATTTCAAGGTAGGTCCCTCCATGGAACGTCTCGACAAGCAGCAGACGTGGTTGACATGGGAAAATTCTACCCGTGGCTGGAAGAGGTCGGGTATCGGCAGCAGTCGTGGCAACAGAAGGACAAACATTCAGTACCAGATCTGTGGAAACAAGACTCAGGAGGCAAACTCTAGATCTCAGATCATACAGTCTGCCACACTAGATACAAGATGCAGGAACTCCAAATATAAAGGCCAAGGTTACATCTGTCTTTTCAATGTGACTTCAGCAATCAGAGCTGTCAGACTGGATTTCAGATCAGGGCACACTGATGTGTGCACATGTGACACTTGAATGTGAACTCTGGTCAGATATAAGAACAGACGTTTTTTTTTTTTGCTTGTGCAGTGTTACATTGTTGCTGATTGTATCTTTTCTTGCTTTCTTCTCATGGACAGGTGTTGTTAAGAAGAGAGTATCGCTGACGTGTTTTATGCAAGCTGTAAAAGTGGCCTGGAAACCCAGGCGATAATGGTGAGCACACATCTGAGGTGCTGTAACTCCCTCAGCAATTCACTTCGATTTGATTTTGTTTTTATGACTTTTTTTTTTTTTTTAATATAGCACTCTTAACAACAGACACAGACTCAAAGCGACTTTAAAATGACCAGGTACAGACTGTTAACGATCAAGACAAAAGTATCAACAAAAAACTCCCTCGTGCGTAAAAAAGAAACCTTGGAAGTACTCAAAAGGCAAACACACCTTCATTCGGGCGACTCTGGAGAGCGGCGGGCACTCTGACAGGGAGAGTGCGTGGAGAGTGCATTCAGACATGCACAGTAGCAGTACATTATGATAGTACATTAAGATAAGGTGAGTCTTATCATTAGATGGATGGGGCTGGTCTGCTAGCATCTGCATGAATATTGATCAAAACAGCAAGGTAGGTCAAGCAAGTGCAGGTGGAGGAACCTTGTGACTTCTATCACCTCACACTCTCCACAGTCTCACAGCAGCATCCAATCAGGCAACAGGTGCTCACCTACTGCTCGACAGATAGACACAACAGAGGGTGTGAACATCATACATATAGATATAACATAACCAGCGAGGATGCGAAGTGTAGCTTGGATACAGCTCACGCACCAACATTATTACAGAGAGGTGAGGAACCACAGAGGCTGTGGTTCTAAAGTAGCACCATCTAAGCCCATAACTGCAAGGTTCAGGCGTACAACTCAGCAGGGAGGCGTAACAGAAGAACAACAGCTTGTTAAGCACTGCTTAGACACAGTAGCTATGAAGTACGTATTTATCTATCCAAAGGCCTGGATGTGGAGGTTTTCTGCATGTCTGAATCTTGCGCAGTTACTAGGAGGTGGTTATTTGATAGCTGAGGATCATTGTAGCAGAATGCTTTGTCTCCTATGGTATTTTTTTTCTAATTCTAGGAACTCTAAAAAGGAGCGTGAACTTTACAGTTGAAGCATTTGCAATGGATCATACTGAAGGACAAACGTACTTAGATCATTATAGAGCTTTATTGGTCAACAACAGTATTTTGCAGTCAGTACGAAACAACTGGCAGCCAGAGCAGTGTCAAAAGACTAGGGCTGATATGGTCTGATATCCAGGTTCTTGTTAGACTGCTGCACTGTGGACTGGCTGGAGTCTGTTTAAACACTTGATGGAACATGCGAATAGCAGTAGAGTAACCTTGATGTGACAAAAGGCGTGGAGTTGTTTTTTTCTGCCACAGTTTTCTGTACCATCACAGTTTTCTGTTTGTCAGTGTCACAACATTTCTTAGACGGAAAATATGCCAGCAGTAGTAATGTTTGCTGTGTGAACATCAAATGAAAGATCAGGTTCAAAAGTTACACCAAAGTTTTTTTTTTTTTTTTTTACAGCTCCTCTAAGGACAAGTGAATGCAGATTTGACATAAAGTCTGATAGCAGAGCGCAGTAGACTACAGTACAGAAGAGGAGAGTACCGGCCTCCAAAGACTCGTAGAACAATGCAAGTAGCACCAGATAAAGTCGTCCACTATGCCTTCTGCACTGTGATTCATCTGTATTGTCAATGCACCCTACAATATAATAGTAATCACAGGACTTCTGCACGTAGCATTAACTGGTGATGTACTGTGTGTCTGATATATAGGGGCAAAGGGGCAAATATGAGTGGTATGAGAGACAGTGGGTAAAGAGGGTAACAGAACAGTTCCCTGGGATGCCCAGTGTTGTTCAGTACAGTCTCTGACACACAGTTCTAAAGCCTCTCAATACTGTGGCTTGTTGATCACATTATCTAGGAGACTGTGGATGCATTAGGCTCCACCACCTTGAACTAAACCCCCAACATTATCACAGACAATTTAACAACCTTCCGGCTCAATGCCATTTTCTT
Source organism: Tenebrosternarchus preto (assembly GCA_025802075.1). Taxonomy (NCBI): domain Eukaryota; kingdom Metazoa; phylum Chordata; class Actinopteri; order Gymnotiformes; family Apteronotidae; genus Tenebrosternarchus; species Tenebrosternarchus preto. Next base: position 11,610,886 of record JAOYMR010000018.1, on the reverse strand, counting down.
TTCTTTCTTTTCTTTTTTTTTTTTTTACAAAAAACAAAACAAAACAAAAAACCAAACAGAAAATAAAGCAAAATTGCAAATTAACAAATCATACAGAATATCCTATGGCTATCAGACTTAAGAGACAGTGGTTCTGAATGCAGGAACCTCTTAAGGAACATGCTGTGGACCCCCAGAAGTCCAGATAAGAGAAGCTCTTTGAAAGGTGACAGCCATCACTTGGCAACATCTATTCTCAAAACAGGCTGTAAATGTGTTGGCTTTTGTTTCAAAGACACTGTGATGAAGCTGAAAGCTGCTAAGTCAGCAGACCTTGATATGTTTTGCCAAACAATCCTACAGACCAGGAAAAAAGTACGAGCACACAGTAACCAGTGCACCATGCTGTAGTGCAGCATCTTGTGCCCAGCGCTGATAAGAAAGCTGACAAAAAAAAAGCTGACACGCACACACACACACACACACACACACACACATTTAGGCAGTTCTGAGAGAAGCCTTTAATTAGTAGTTTAACAATAATCATTATTTGCATATAAAGTCCATGTGGGTAATGTGTTGTCTGCTTCTGTTTTGCTACAGTACAAACGGAAACACATGACGAGGGCAGGACATTAGCGTGTTGCTAGCGTTAGCTGGGCGTGTGCACTGCAGTTCCACTGTGCTTCGAATGATCTGTTTTCCCTGGTCCACCATGATGTTTGTCCATAACGACAAGGTGGGCTCAAGGTGTTGAGCCAGAGGAACGATGAACAGAAACATCAGACCTGTGAGTGGAGCAAGTAGCACATGATGGTTGGGTTTCACACATTGACCTTGAAACAAACAAAAGAACGAAGCTGGGATCTTGGCAGGGCCTGACCCCGCCCCCACAGTGGAGAAAGATATCAGATGAGATCAGAACTGTTCAGTTCATGATACACATTCAGTCCTTTACAATTGACCTCCTAGTAACCTCAGGATTCTAGCTGTTTTAATTGACACCCTAGTAACTTCAGGATTCTAGCTGTTCAAATTGACACCCTAGTAACCTCAGGATTCTAGCTGTTCAAATTGACACCCTAGTAACCTCAGGATTCTAGCTGTTCTAATCAAATTTAAGGTTAGAACCCATCCGATTAGCTTATAATTAACCTGCAATTAATATTTTCTATGATTTCTGCACACTTCTTGTCTCGTGTCTTTTTTTATATTAGTTGTTTTCTACTTTATCTTTTATTTTTATCTTGCTGTAATCTATTTTGCTTTTATTTCTATTAAAGCACTTTGTAAACCCTGTTAGAAAAAAAAAAAAAACCTTGTAAAAAAATATTCTTCTTGTTATTGCTATTATTATTATTATGATTATTATTACTATTGCTGTTGGTGTAAATACATCATTAGTTTCCTGCAAGGAATAAATAAATAATCTACAACAAGAGCACCTAGACGAAACCGAAATGCATTACTTCCAACAAGGAGGAGGCTCTGCCAATTAAAAGCAAGTCAGATACACAAGTGGTGTGAACCATATTACAGCGCTGCCATGATGTGCTGCAGTTCAAGACTAATTAACGTGAACCACCGCAAAAATCAACGCATTCCCTCCTGTCCCAACTGCCATCTCCAGAGATACAGTATATAACTGCCTATGCAGTTAATCTGTGTTGTACGGTAATTGACTGTCTTATCTCATCTGCTGATGCAATTTTAAACAATAAAACATTTTTTTTTTTTTTTCTTTATTACAGAAGCTGTTTTGGTGCTTGTTATTTTTACATGCTAATAACTATAGGATGTTTGCCTATAAGTCCACTAACAAGTAGAACTAATTGAAGCTTAAAAGTAAATAATTACACAAATTTTAGATGTTCTGCCATTAACTGTTCTCAGAGATCAATTAAGGTCATGAACAGTGATTGATGACAGGATCAATAACAGAGTGTTTTGGACTCATTCATCAGCACTCACTCACACACGCACACACACACACACACACACACACACACCTCTAATGTAGCTTGGACCTGGTACTTTCAGCTTGACCCTTGAAAGACGTTAGCTAATTAGTTCCAAATGAAGGTACAATTCATCTTCCTTAGTGGATACTGTGTTCAGCTCTCCATTTGAAGTTCACTTAGACTCAAAATAGGCCATTTTAAGTGCCACTGCCAATAGGTAAAAAGAAAATATTTTAGCCACAGCCATCTTCCAAAAGTGATTTCCATAGTAATCCCTCCAGTGTGAAACTCTGTACCAGCCCTTTACCTTAATTCATTACCAGCGTTCATCGTTTACCTCTGACACAGAGCGGCACTGTGGTCTGACTTGCAGATAGTCAGTGTCATCGTTTTATTTGGCAGGTAGTTGAAAACATGGTGCTGGTTCTGACTGTGAACCTGGATTACTGATACTCATCTCTGGTCAATTATTCAAGATCCATCAAAGTTCAAAAAGGCATCAGAGGTCAGGATACAGCATTGTAAGTCATAATAATAATAATAATAATAATAATAATAATAATAATATTTTGCTCTTTCATGGAATCATGTAATATTCCTGGAAACTACAGTACATGGAGATCAAAGTTGCTGAATTTGAAATGGCTCATCTAATGAGCGGTTCCTGGCCAGAGGAATTTCCTGGTTCCTCAGACAGAACACACTGGAAAAATCTAATTTGCACAAAGGGAACCACATCCAGTTTGCTAGTTCACTCATTGAACTTATGCAAAACAAATGAATTGTCTTCAGTTGTTCCAAGAATGTTGACTTGGGCAGTTTTTTCATGCTGATATACATACCTGCATACTTGTGGAGGACTGCATACCCAAAGACATTAGGCCAAACACAGACAAACTCTGTTATAGCTTTCAGTGGATACAGTTTTATGATTGAACCCATATTAACATCGGAATTATATACAGCTAAGATGTTAAATATCCTATGCCATTTATTATTATTATTATTATTATTATTATTATTATTATTATATAAATGAGTCATTTACTGGTAACCCTCAAGCTTTCTGAATGTTCTGGAAGACTATGGGCCCAAAGGCAATGTGGAAACATGAAAGCTTTAAGAATAAAGGAGCTATAAGCCAAGGACCTACACTCCACATATGTAAGGAATAGTTCTTTCCACAAAAACAAAACATTCAGTGCAGCAATTTTATTTATTTATTTATTTTACCTTCTTGTCAAACCCAGGGTTTTTTTTTGCCGCTTTTATTTGCCATCAGAATGCAATGCTGTCAAATGAGAAATGAAGGTTAAATGCTTTATCTCCATCTCCTCAAGAGGATATTTTGATGCGAGTCTGGAGACAGAACCGACAGCTGTGCTTATCTGAGGAATGTTGCGTGTGAACCATGACGCTGGTACTAGGAGGACTGTGTGTGTCATGGGGGTTGGGGGTAACAGCGGTTCACTCCAGTAGAAGGATAAAAAAACGGTCTGCTTGTTAGGAAATATTAGCTTTCCTCATTTTAGTGCCAGACTTGGGTTTCTCTACATTTACTGTATAAGAACCACCAAGGTCTCTTTGAGAAATAACAGCACTCAAGACGCAAGAAGAAGAAGAGACAGAAATCTTCCTTCTGGAGATTGGTTTCATAACCTTAGAAAAGGGAAACATTGCTCTCACGTTGGCATTTCTAAGAACTTTTAGTATGAAGTAAGCTTATAACCTGGGCTTTTATTGTGTTCCTCAGCCTTGAAGGGTGTAGGGGGCTTTCTGTCTCCATTTGGTGTGCATCCATCACATCCTCTTATTCTGGAGGTCGTCTTATTAACCTCCTGAGCACTTTAAATGTGTTTTAAAGATTGATGAATTCAAAGGTTGATTTTAATAGATTTTATAAGGTTTCAATAGACTTATGAGTTTCTAAGTAACCATAAATTTAACAGTAATAATAATAATAATAAAACAAAAAATTACAGAAATCCTTGGGGTGTAGGAATATGGCAATAATAACTTATAATAATCAACAATATTTAACAGCCATAGCAGAAAGACAGTGGAACAAATTTGCTGCATCTGTTCATCTGTTCAAGATGTGGGAAACAATCACCATTAACACATCAGGCCTCTGGAGTTTCTTATATCACCTGTCAGCCTCCACGCTGCAAGTGAATGATGTGAACTAAAATGACCACTGTTGCTTTCTAAAGAGGCTCTTTACTGTGTGGTGGGTCCCTTCCTCCTGAAGCTCTTCACAGGACACATGCAGAGGAGCTGTGCCATTCCTAATAAACATTCAGCACATTTGCACATTCGTGCTGTATTTCATTAACGGTAGTATGAACACAAATAAAGTTCAATGAATGTACATTTTAAAACGTGTGATACAACACTGCTGTCATTTTCTTTTTATCAGTATTTCATTTATTTTGTTGTAATGGCTTTGCACAGTATGGTCCCCCTTTAATGTGAAAATAAGCTTTAGGCCTATTATGTATAGCTTACCATTATCTCAATTTGTCAGCACTGGAAAATTAAAGAAGCGTACAGAATTTGCCAAACGCTTTTGTTTGGATTAATGGTGTTGCAGTTCACTGCACTCATTCATGTGCAGTTATTGCTTACTATCAATACAGAGTGGAGAGGAGGAGGGGTGGTGAGGTCCCTGCTCCCTGCAGAGCAGTTAGTCTGATGGAATACAGTGAGGAGAATGACAGATCCTTTAATACAGACACAGGGAGAGAGAGAGAGAGAGGGAGAGAGAGAGAGAGAGGGAGAGAGAGAGAGAGGGGGAGAGAGAGAGAGGGAGAGAGAGAGAGAGAGAAGGGGGTCACAGAAAAAGATCAAAACCAGCCCGTATGTTTGCAATAAGCAAATAAGGCAGGAGTCACATGACTCTACCCAGTCTCGAATAATAATAAATGAACTGAATGAATTGTCCTATATTCCTAAATCTATTCTGTAGAACTAAATACTTAATACTTACTCCTCTCCAATCATTTTTGACACATTTTATTTGTCTGAATAATAGTGCCTGTAGCTGATCAATGGTGTCCCACAACAATATCAAATGTAAAATTTATTATTTATTTATTTAACTTTGTTTATAACTGTTTTTTCTGTGCACCACCTGTATAAATCTTATTGCTTTCATAGTAATGTTCTGGTCAGGGATTTATATCAGCTGCTGTTTGGGGTTTAGGTACTGCCTTTTGGGTGCACTGGAAATCATAAACACATACACTATGTATCCGTTACCTGCCAATCTCCCAGCTTTGATACACATACTGGTTATAATTCAGAAGTGTTTATGATGCTTATACTAAGAAAAATAATAATTCTTCTAATAAGAAAAATATATACTGAATCAGAAAGACACAAAAAAGATTTTTGACCACTTCAAAAAGTTTGAAACTGTACTTTGATGCCAGGCAGATCCAAGGCAATGCATTTTCTCTTTGTAAATTTATACCTCGTGTCTTGGACTCATGGAATGGATCATCTATACTGGGTTATTGCCAGTTTCCTAAAACATATCTTTGAAAAACTGAGGTCTCACCCTAAGGGGTGGTAAGGCATATTAAAAAAGTCCATGCCTTCCTGCCGAATTCCTTCGTAACTTTCACTAAACTTTCAATTAAAAACATTTTGCAACTAAAGTATATCAAACACTAACAGCATCTCAGTGCACTAACTTAATTTAAGCCTTTATTCAATCATCTTGAATTCTTACCTTCAAGTGGAATTTAGTTATGTAGGACTCAAACATTGTGATACTGAACCAAAATCTTAATGCATAAAAAGGGGGGGAGGCCATAAATCAAAACATCAGTTCCCTGGTAATGCACCAGACTAAAGACAGCTTCTCCCAGACATGAAATCTCAAAGAATCTAAATGTCCACCAAAATAAGTGACCTTGATGGCTCCTGCCTTTCTCTGTGAATACATAAATATTATTTTAGACTTAATTCCACAATCCTGCTTTTACCCTCTGCAGTTATTGGCCCAAATAACGTCAATGGCAATCCCACCTAGACTAAACACCCCAGCTCTGACAGTGGACAGGCTCTGACTAACCAGGCCAGCTAAAATGACTTTAACTACATTGTGAGCCGTGCGATCGGCAGGCGGTCCTGTCTCTCTGTGCTCTGGTTGGTATGGGACACGACCCACAGAATCCCTGAAGAACAATGCCCGCTAGCGTCCTGAGATATGCTAGACGTTAAAACCTTCCGAGTTGAACAGCAGGACCATTTTTCACAAGTAACATGCTTTGAGTGACTGTCGTATGCTACTGATCTGCTGTGCTATGTGGTACAGACTCATACAGTGCTGATTTAGATCAGGTTGATCTAACCACACAATAAATGCTGCTCCTTTATTATAATATTAGATTTATTGATAATATTGTTTTAAGAACTTAGAAACTTTTTTTAAAGAATTTTTCTAACTTAGAAAACTAAATGGTTTTAAATACACAAAGAATCAAAGAATTTAATTGTTCCTGAAGTTTGCTTAGATCTCAACAAATGTTATCACCAGCTGAAAAAATGTCCATCAGAAAGTCATAATAACTTGCATACTATCAAACAACTTCTGACACCGGACATTTTTTTTGATAT
>JAOYMR010000018.1:11589014-11600434 GCA_025802075.1 Tenebrosternarchus preto | reverse complement strand
AGATTTGCCTTTTCTGTTGTCAGAAGCACTTTATCCCTCATTACACATAACGTGCACATTGGTATATATATGAGTATTTTTATGGGATTGTTCCATCTTGTGTGGAAGTATATGACAGGCCATGGCAAAGTACTCATGTAGACCTTGATACTAGCAGTAGAAGCTTTTTACTATTCAGCCACTGTATCTACTCTATTCAGCCACTGTATCTATCTCTGTAATTTGTTTTTAAAGGTGCACTCTGTTGAAGAGGTCAGATTTATAATTTCTAAATGGTGGTTGATATTTCAAGAACCTTGGATCATAACCCCTGAATAAGGCAAAATACCTCCTTGCACATTGAGAGAGAAAGAGTACAACACTTTTAATAACATGTTGTATTTCAGTTCAGTCTGAGGAGCACACAGATGTTTTATGGAGAGAATGAGAATCACACAGTATACTTTATGCATTACTATTGCTCGAGTTACTGAAGGTGGGTTTTGCATTAAAAGATAATGCACAACAGGTACACAAAGAATGGAGAAAAAATGCTATGAAGTCTAATGGCAGTGTTTTTACCAGCATGTTTACCAGTGCCGCACACAGCAGGAAGGGAAGTATTTCAAAAGAAAGGCAGAAATGGATTTATTGAGGTAGTATAGTGTATATATATATATATATATATATATATATATATAAAATCAGACAGCCTGGGGTACCGGGGTCAGAAGGCCAGCCCCTATAATCAGACAGCCTGGGGTACCGGGGTCAGAAGGCCAGCCCCTATAATCAGACAGCCTGGGGTACCGGGATCAGAAGGCCGGGCCCTATAATCAGACAACCTGGGGTACTGGGGTCAGAAGTCAGGTATCACTAGGGTGAGAAGTTTGGTGTCACTGGGGTTAGAAATCACGTGTAACTGAATTCCTGCAACCTTTGCTTGGGCAAAAGATCTGAATCTGTGTGGAAGGCCATATTTGCAAACTTCTTTATTTACTTAATTCATTGTTTTTATTAAACTAAAGCAACAATTCCAGAAAATGTCAGCTGAAGCTGTTATTATTACTAGTATTAATATTGTAGTCCACTTGCATTTTACTCTTAATGAGATTTCAGACCCAGATTATTCACAACCATAGTATTAGTATCTTCAGTTAAACAGAGAAGCCTACGAGTACCTATACTGATCTTAATTGTATTTTATATGAGCTGTACTGCATTTGTGTAGGGTTAATTCATTCAGTATCCCCGCTATTCTCCCTTTCTTATCACAAACACATACACACACAGCCACACACACAATACAAGCGCACGCATGCAAACGCGCGCGCAAACACACACGACACTTTTAGTTGATAAAAATAATGAACACATTTTTTTGATCGATGACCATACTTTTTTTTTGACGGTCGTTACAGTTTAAAGTCCATTTTCCCTTGTCTTCGCGGGTAATATAAATGGAAAAAGAATAATCATATATGCGGTTATAATGATCTTTAAAAACATTTTCAGTGGGGTGAAAAAACAAAATCCCGCAGATATAAATCGGCTTAGTGGACAGAATTAGGGAGGAAGGGTTTGGAGCCAGGGTAGGATTAAGGAAAACTGCGCGAAATAAAGAGCGAGTGATCAGGAGTGACTGGGTGTGCGCGTGTCTGTCTGGGGTGTGTGTGTGTGTGTGTGAGAGAGAGAGAGAGAGAGAGAGAGAGAGAGAGAGAGAGAGAGAGAGAGCCGTTGAGCGCTGAGTGAGGAGTGTAGATTTTCATCCAAATCTATATCTATTTTTTAATCCTCGACTGTCGTCGTTTGCAAACGCTTGCCGAACGTCAGGGAGCTGTTTCTCAATGCACGGCTTCATGTAAATGTTTTCTTCGTCTCTATTGCGTTCTTGAAGCTGTATTATTTTAAACTTAACATTCCCACTGATACTTGAACTGCATCATGAACAGTTTGTGGGGACCACCAGATCGCATACCTTTGGAATGGTGGGGATTACGCAGAGAAGAAACGGGGAGTATGTAAACGCCAATGGAGTTTGGGATTTATTGCAAAATATGGGGAAAATGACCGTCTTGTCTTTGTGTTTTCTGTTGTGCGCAGATCTATTGGATTTAGCCTTCGGTAAGTAATGCCCATATATGTGAAACAATTTTGCACCGTCTGCGACGCATAGCCTAAGTGAAAAAAACACTTAGCCATCCTCAACAGCAGCTAGGGTTAATACAAAATATCTATTCTACAGAAACACACACTTACTATAGCCTTGTATTATATTATATCCAATATGCCTTCGAATGAACTTTACCGTCTTTTCGCCAGTCGCTGCTTAGTTTCATGCAGTGAGCTTCGTATTCCTCGTAATTTTCTGCTTCTATCGTGGCATTTGGCGGGTGGCATCGTCGGGTAGCGGTGGCAGTCACAGGGCACGGTGACAGGCATTTCAAGCTGCTTTAATGAGATTTTTCAAAGTGGTTCGTTTTAGACGTCGAGGCATTTGAACGTGTTGATGAAAATCTCAGGCATGTCAGTTGTCTGTGCACAAAACAGGTTATTTCTGTGCATTGAAGACATGGGAAATCGTTGTAAATTATAGGGGTCGTCGATAATGTCTTTAAAGTGCAAAGGAATAAATATAACATTCTCCGTAAACATGTTTTGTTAATAGTGAACGGCACCGTCGAAGTTTGTTTAAGGTTGGCACTCTCCTTGAAATTGCATCACATGCGAGATATACTGGTTAAACATGTCGACAGACAGACTATTTAAATTACCTGCGATTGTTATGAAGCCGTAGGCTCGAACTCTTTAACAGTTAACTTCCTTTCGGAAATTTGAAAAATATTGTTTCAGTCGATCAAGAAGGTTTATGCTGTCGCATGGCAAGCCTACCCTTGAATACTGATCTTCCAGCAACCTTTTAATGTCAGTCGCCAAAGTAATTTAAGGTAAAATTAACGAATTCAACACCTTCATCGAGCGTTCCCAACATAACGAGTATCTAAAAATGACAACTATGGGAGGGAAACAGCAAAAAAAACGGCGGGGAACTGTTGCCTATCGATTAATCGTTATTCCGAGCGCTTTCGCCTGCCGTTAGCTTTAACACTTAGACACGTCAGACAAGTCAAACGCTGCAATAATCTAGCCTGCGACATTTAAAGTGGAAAGCGCGTAGAGCCCTGAACACGATGCCAAGTTTTGGACGTATCTTTACACAATGTACAAGGTATTACGTGCACACAGACAGTTTTCATATTCTCAATCCGACAGATGTAGCGCGGGGAGACTCACGCGCTAAGGTTGCGTCGACAGAAATGACAACAAGCACGATGAGCTTACAAGTGCTTGTTGTAGCCCTGTACCTTGCCTGCTGAAGGGTACCGCGGGGTGGGTAATCTCACGATAACATAAACCAGGGGTTTAACGCCTGCAGGCCCCCTTATGTTTTCTCACGAGATACAGAGATTATTAATACAGAGATTGTTGGGTGCATGCATGCTGTTAAAGCTGCTTCTCTCTCTCTCTCTCTCTCTCTCTCTCTCTCTCTCTCTCTCTCTCTCTCTCTCTCTCTGTGTGTGTGTGTGTGTGTGTGTGGGAGAGATGAGCATAGATGTCTAAATGATCATCCTACCCACATTCAGTATTTAGCAAAGGTACATATCTTAGAAATGTAAATAAATCCACAATGCAGTATGCTGTGTACCATACATGTAACCATGTGTTCAGTGCTGTGTGTGCCAGAGGAAGCTGGCATCAGACAGCCAACGCTGCTGGTGACAATAGCAGCTCCATACCGTAAACAGGACACTTCCACTCACCAAACATTGCAAAATGTCATATAGGAACCAAGTTACCGTGTAATTACCAGGTAATTGGAGCTCAGTATTGGACTATTTAGCTAATTACACAACTTCAAACAAAACAGGTGTCTGATCTCCTTCTCGTTGTCTGTGATTCACCATTTTAACTGAAACGCAGTCTGGACCACTGCAAGTCAGTTAAACGTAAACATGGTGCCAGAGAAGATCAGTGGGCCCATTCTTACAGTGTTCCATTGCCTACATTGCAAAGTGAGCACTACAGACTCGCATGTCGTTTTAATGAGGTCGATCCCTTATTACTTCTAATACTGCCCTTTCGCTCATGTTGCTACACGCCGCCGTGTGCTAAGGAGGGGCAGTACAAACGAGCCCATGGCAGAGAGTGCCCTTGCGAGTTACCCCATTTCCGCTCTTAAGAGAGTTCCTCCTCAGTAGATCCATCATTCTGAGGCTCACTGACTGCTTCCGATACTGGCGATTGCGGTTGTGAACTCGATAATCTCACTCAATGACCTTTGCACTCCCTCATGAACCCTAGCTCAGAGCGAGTCGACATGACCTTCCCTGAGATTTGACATTAGGAAAAAAATAAACAATACAGCATAATAATACATCTTCCAAAGCTTTGCCACATTGAATATTCAGTGGAAGCTTGCTGTTGTCTTGCGTGCAGGTTCCAGCACTGCAGATAGTGTAGGCAGAGCAATTTCATTTGAGATTTGACTCATCAGTCTTACAAAGCAGTTACACCATTCCCATTTCAGCTCTTGGATTTTGCACATCATCCGTTATAGTAGTGAGACATGAAAGCAGCCATTGTGGGATTCTTGATGGGTGCTTTTCCTTCTGGGTGTCAATGACATGGTTCCACCCTTCCACTGGGCCTGATCATGGCCTCTGGATTAAAGCTTAATGAACTAGATACTTGCCGTTCACCCAGTCCAAACCTCTAGAGGAATCGCAGACTTTGCTTGTTTCTCCGCAGAAGTACCTGCTGGTTGCATACAGCATTATCCTGCTTCTCCTGTAAAATCCCTTCGGTCTTCAGATTTTCTGACCTCCACTTCAATCCTCCGATCTTCTAACCGGAGCTGTAAATGGAGCTCTCAGGACTTGGCGATGGGAAGGTGAGAGAGGTAGATGGTTAAAAGCCTGGATTCCAACAAAGACTTTGTCCTCCGAGTGGCTCCAATGAGGACAGGAGGGAATTGAGCGAACCCCCCCCCTCCCCACTACCGAGCCTCATGCTGTGTTGTGTGAACCGATGCCACATCAGTCACAGGTCTGCAGAGACCTACCCCATGACTGCCAAACTGCAGGGCATAAAGTTGGAAAAGGCAGGTTCTACCGTAGGAGGCAGTGAAGCAGCCTTTATATGGACACGTGTGGAGGGATGTTAGAAGTACTTACATTATCTTCTTGTCCTTTGAGGCTAACTCACAGACAACCAAGGGTAATGAAAACATTACCCAAGATATCTATAAGTACCGATAATGATGTGAAGTCATAACATATGGTTTAGGACACCACAGCACTAAACATGGTCAATAGACACTATTCTTTAAGCTGGGTTTTTCCCCTCAGCATCAGGGTCTATAATAGAGGCACTCAATATAAAAGTCCATAATGGCATATTCTCCATTACTGTGTTGAGGTGTGTATATTGAATATTTTAACAAGTAAAACTAAAATAATTTTATGTACACAAAGAATCTGACATTCTCATTCTTTATAGAATCTGAAAACATTTGTCCTTTGGGGCAACGGAATCTTGTTTATTATCTTCACACAGGTTTGAGCTTACATTTTGAGATTTCAGCAGTTTAGAATCATCTTGTAGTCATAAACAGGTTGGTGTGGCTGGTAATTCTACTGAGAGATTAAGAGATGTTCAAAAAAACTGCAGATAATGATTTTGTCTCTAATACCTTATTGCATATTTCAAATATTCACTCTTTCCTTAAATGACAATGTTCTTGACGTTATTTATATACGTGACTTCGGCATTTGTAAAATTAACCTTAAAGTAATAGACTGTAAAAGCTGTGTTTTTAAATTTGACCCAAAAGACCTGATTTTGAGGCCTCTCAAAGTCACGCTCCCAAGAAATCCCTCCCCCAGCCGTCCGCCCCGCTTCCGACACGCCGCCTTTCATGTTTTAGTCAGCAGGCTGCACTGCCAAGCCTTTGGAAAGTTCTGAGGGTCACAGTGAGGCCTTCTACCCCACGCTGTGTTCCCTGAGTGGGAAGGAGTGCTAGATCCAGTGACTCATGACTGTGGAGAGCAGGACCCATCCAAGCACTCCAGCCTCCCCGTCTCACTCATTACAGAGCCTCTAATGAGATGGGGCTTTCATTTCCCCTATGGAATCATCTCTGAAGAGCTTTTCATTGACCACATCTACATGCACGCTCTGTTTCCTTGTAATGACTCTAATTTTGGGCAGAGGACAGTTCTGATAAATAACCTCATGTTTGATGTGTAAGACATTTTTAGAGTCAAACTGGTATTTCTGTAAGAAAAGTAGAGCAGCAGGGCCCCCCTCCGTATAATGGCAGCCAAGGGAGCAGAATGTTTATTCCAAAACAGATGCTGAAAGAGATGCATGAATGTGTTGGTGTGGAAATGCTAGGCTATCAGTGTGTTGATGAACGTCTCTGAATGTTGCTGTATTGGCCCAATCTAAACATGGCATTAAAATGTCCTCTCTGTATCATCTCATTTCTAGCAGGATGATGTGTGGACCAACTGGCAAGCATGTATGCAGCATGCGATCAGATAACGTGTATCGTGTAAATGTAATGTGTATTGTGCATTTCAGAGGAAGACATTTAGATGTGGAACGGTCCAAATACATGGCTTTGCAACGTCTGAATTTCCACGCGCCTGTGAACACGGTCGTTTCAAGACGTGAACGTCCCGGTTGCGCTGCGGGACTAAACAGACGTGTTCACTCGTAAGTGACCAGTTAGTAACTGGTCCATGCATTGTGAGACGAAGCATGTTAATGCTGCGCGTCTCGCCACGTCACCTGCCAAGGAAAACGAGGGAAATTTCCGCATGCCGGCGCAAGTTTGGATGCAGCATCGTACCTTGCGTCTTAGCTCTTCACGGGGGTCGTCTGTGTTTTCCGTGTAATTTCACCGGTAGGCCTGTAGCCTGGCATGGTCTGACCGGAGACTTGTCTTGCCTGCAGCTCTGAGGATGACACACACTGGTTTGTTTACTCAGGCTGATACTCATCTCATCAGCAGCCATGACTTCAGGTCTTTGGCTGGTCTAATTTACCTGAAGAGCTCTGACATGACTATCTGGGGTAATAAATTGTTTGGGGTAAGAAGCTGCTGGTTAAGTGGACTATTTTGAGTAGTTGTGGACCTGTTTACTTAAGAAAACTTAATTAAAAACAACCTATTTACTTAAGAATACTTACTTAAACATACTTAATTAAAAACAACCTAATGACCCTGAACTCCTCCCTCATTCTCTTTAATAACTGAATATCGAGTCGAATAAATAAAGAAAGCAAATGCCTGGTAGCCTTACAAGCTGGTAGACCTCCAGGGGCAAATAGCATCGGTTACTTTTGCAGAATGCTGCACGATTGATGGCCAGCTATTCTTGAGGGAATGGTAACTAAGCCAGAGTTTGTATTATGACCCAAATGCTTGAGCACAATGTTTCTCTGTAGTTAAGAAATAAAGTACTTTTTGATTTTTTTTAAGGTTTTATTTGTTTATTTGCTAGATGGTTTTCCCACCATGGTGCATCTGTTTTTGTGGAGCATCTTCTTTGAGGTATGCCTCAACACTTTCGCTACTGGCAGGGAGGAAATCCAATTCCATGGGCTTCAAAAAGGCAGTGACCTATGGTTAAACTGCTGTATATTATTTCGTAAGATGCAGTTGATGTGTATAGCATCAGCCAAGCCTTCTCACACTTCACAGGGCGATGCACATGCCTGGCAGTGCCTGGCTGAAAAGTGAGCGGTGAAATAAAGTGACGTTCTACGTGTATTTGTCGCTAAAATAAAGTGACGCTCCACATGTATTTGTCGCTAAAAGCACGTTCACGTTGGCTAGGCTGCCGACATCACAAAAGCCTCGTTAACATCTCATGGTGTAAGGAATTCTTGAAACTCGACTGATATGACACTGACATGCCTGAAATATCAAAGTATTTCATCAGTGTGTTAACTTAAATAAGTATAGGTTATGGATTCAGATTTTAATATTTTTATGACATTATGCCTTAAGTGACAAAATGGACATAATCTACGTTATTTTCAACATACATTCAATGCATTAAATTCCACATTTGCAAAATCTGATCAGAAGGCAACCAGTATCTTGAAAATTATTTGGGTTGTTTTGTTGCACTGAATGTTCATGAAAAATGTTATAAACGACTCAGTGTTGTAGAGAATTAGTTCAATTAGAAGAATTCCAAAACAAGACAATTATTGTGATTATTAGAATTAGCATTTTCTAAATCAGTAAATCCCAGTAGTCAATAAAAAATAATCTAGTTAACACTGGAGTGTATTATAATAGGAGTTTAATGTTGATAGCGTTTTTGCTAGAACACGTATAAACTTGTACAGACAAGTACAAGGATTGCTGTGACATTTAGTAAATACAAAGGAGTGTTAGCAAGCATATATTAAAACATGCTCTAATTTATGCGCATTAGTTATTGCTATACTGCATATGAATGGCAGGAAACCACTGAGTTCCGTTTGCTCTTGCTGACTGCTTGAAATCAGTGGGTGACTGGTGCCAGGAATGAATCGAAAGCAAGAATGTGCACTTTCAGCTTCTAGGTGGCCCTAGGGGTAAAAAAAAATAAAAAAATAAAAACAAATCAAGGCATAAACCCTTGATTCAGATGAAGGAGCTTCTATCAGTCAGAGTTTGTGGGAGGGACTTTTAAAGAAAACAAAATATGCCGAAACTATATGGATGCCTTAAAGTAAAATACATAATATGGTTCATTTAGGTGATAAACTAGGCAGTGTAAACAGCTGCAATCTATATATACACTATCAGGCTATTAGGAGTCATTTCTACATGTCAAAACCAGTTTCCATTCCTATAAAATCACTTAAAAGAGAGATAACCATACACTAGTAAAGGGCTATAAAATCATATCTGTATCATAAAAAACTGTATCATACGAAGTACTTGTCAGTCAGTCAATCCATCAAACAATGAAACAAACACACACAGACACACACAAAATATTCTGTGCTTCTTGAGATAGCTGTGTTTGTAAATTACACTCTGATGTACAGTATATACTACATGTTATCCAAAAGCAGTGCACTGTCTAGAAGTGCTTTGGCTGCTTCCAGCTTGCTGCCTGGCAGCAGAACATGGAAAGCTGGTAAGCCTCACCCTCTGACCTGAAGTATTGCTTGGAAGTCTTGTGAGGTTCTGATATTCAGGCCATGAACTTTTCAAGGTTCTCTGGGGTTGAAAACATAGATTTCTGAGGCCCCTGTTGGACCAATTTAGACCAATTCTTGCTCTGTTCATTTCCAGAGTGTCTGACTATTTCAAGTCAAATGGAACAGTGGAGAAGGCATTTAATCGCTGTGTAAGTCATTTTATAGGTCCAAAAATAAATAAATAAAAAAGTAAATAAAACCCAAGAGCTACTATAGTGCAACCTAATTGATCACAGTCAAAACCTAAGAGTATGATAGGAGTTCAGACAAATGTAGTTATTACAAAAATGCATATTAGCTTTTCAGACACAAATCTGTCACGTCAAGGGAAAACATTTTAGCAGCAGTGTTTATATCCTTTTGCTCTGGTTATGTAGTTAAAGTCCATTGATTTCTCAAGGGTGTTTTGTATTGATCTTAATCTCTCATTGTATTCAGGGTTAATTTAAACAGGTCATAGTGCAGTACGTTGCAGTTTAATGAACCTCCAATAAGCTCTCGTTGTGCATGAAACTATCTTATGCCGTGGATTTGCCACAGGCCAGTTGTATGTCTAGAACAGATGTTCTTGACATGCTCAGATGAGTACACTACTGTTTGTGCCTGATGGCTTAGTTCAGTATGACATCGATTTTTTTTCCTTGTACACAGTAATGTCAAGTTTTAGGCAAAAGTATGTTGGCTTGATTTGTACTGCAGCTTGTGCATGATGGCTTGCTCTGAGCATAGAAAGTAAACCGTCCCACTGATGCTTGGAGCTGAATAATTAAACATATATTGCTGGAGTCCCACTTGAAATTCCCTCCGTCACTGCTAACTGTAGCTACTGTTTAAGTAAGACTGTTGAAGGGCAAGTTGGTTATCTCAGGAACTCTGGGGTTCTTCGGTCAATGCACGGAAAACCGAGCAAACTATGGAGGTGAATAAGTATTAGCAATGGGTGTTCAGCTGTCGTGGGGATCTTTCTTTATCCATGCGGTAACCACATCCCTCCTGATTGGATGCTGGTTTTCGAGCATTTCGTTAGAGGAACACTATCAAATTGCTCTGTGGCAAAGTTCGTTCTAAGATGGTAGTGTGAAATCTCGCTGTAATCATTTAGACCATCGTGTTGCTTCGTTCTGCTTTTGGAACACAGAGCGTGGATCGTTGCCCTGACCCTCAGACATGTTGTTTATGAAATGCTTAAGTGACTCTTATCTGGGTTGCTGGCATCTTCCATTGGTGTGCCTTTCTGTGCCTTGTAGATCCTTTGCAGTGTGCTAAGCGGAGGGGGTTTGAGCATTGATGCTTCATTTCCATCTGGGGTAATCTGGAGAAAGGCTGAGGGAGCAGTCCTGATTGGGGGGACTTGAAGAGATGCATTCTAAGAGATGATCGGAGGCTTTTCTCTTCCCGGTCTCCGTCTGCCTGTGACAGCTGGGCCTGGCTCACAGCAAATCAGAATAGATATTGGCAGGACTTGGGTGGGCGTGGCAGGCTCGTTTCTCCACCAATCGCTGGCTCGATGGCGCGATGTCCCATTTAAGAGTTATGTAAAATGATTAGGCGAGAATGGAATCATTAGAGAGGAAGACATGCTCTGTGCTAATTATGTTTGCTTCATACTTGCATACCAGATTAAATCAAACATCATTCATAGGGGAGCTTGAGAGGTGTTTTGAGCCGTGTCTTAAATCGTGCCAAAAGGCCAAAATGTGTCAGCAGACCTTGACATGACCTGAGGAACTGTGAAGATGCTGCATTCACTGTCCATGTGTCGTCTGCTGTGATAATCTTGAAGGACTTGGATTCCACTTATTACTCACATTTTAGAGAAACCAGCACAGAAAGACAGGTATAAAGACAGGTAGAAAGACAGGTATAAAGACAGGTATAAAGCGACTTTGATATTTGGGTTTTCAGCCTCCACCTCACTGTACATCTAAAAGCAATGGACTACGAATGATTCGACCATTAAAGAAGAATGAACTCTGTCTGCCTGTTGATTCCATGCATTGTGCCCAAAATGTACCTCCCATCCAGCTCTTAACAATGCATGTTTTTTTTTCTTTTTTCAATCATGAAGGCAATTACTGCATGACCATTTTGAATTGAAGAGGACATAACACACGTTGCTTTTTGAAAAATTTGCTCTGCCCCCAGACAACTGAATGCGTCATATACTA
>JAOYMR010000018.1:11549952-11579395 GCA_025802075.1 Tenebrosternarchus preto | reverse complement strand
GAGAGAGAGAGAGAGAGAGAGAGAGAGAGAGAGTGAGAGAGAGAGAGAGAGAGAGAGAGAGAGAGAGAGAGAGAGATAGAGAGAGAGAGAGAGAGAGAGAGAGCGAGAGAGAGAGAGAGAGAGAGAGAGAGAGAGAGAGAGAGATGATGCATGTTCTTCCTGAGAGACTGCGGTAAATGAGACAGCATAGTCCTGCTTTGTGTCTCAAAACTGCACTCACAAACCAAGAGGCAAATGTTATCTGTAGGCAGAATGCAGTATTTCATTAGGAAGTGCAGGAATTCTCTGACTGTAACTTTTTTTAATGACTTTTTTCCCCCCTTTTATTTTTTTTTACATGAAAACAGCTGATAGCGATGAACCCAAACTCAGAGAAACTTATGAAGTTTATCTGCCTTTATTGCATAGGCAGAGAAAAAGAAAATGTAGAAAAATAGGCATTGGTGTGATAATAAAAACACAAAGACAAATAAAGGGAAACAAGGAATGGTGTTAAAGCCAAAGCGAAAGTAAAATCTTCTCGAGGACCAGGGACGGTGCGTAGATGCCGCATGGTTGTAACAATGCAAAGCACCTGGTATGGGGACCTGTGGGATTAAATAGTGGAGAAGAAACAGGTGACAGGTGTGTGTGGTGAGCTAATGAGTTGTGATTGTGAACCTGGAAGTGATTACAGTGTATGATTGGTGGATGTGTTTGGCTGGATGCCAACTGGGACATGACACACTGCCTTACTGATGTACTAAACTCCCTACATGGGTTTGGGGATTGTTCCCTCACTGACAGTATTTTCATTATTCTCTTGGAAGGGTTTGAGATATTGACTACCAAAAAGACTCCAGCATCTTCTACCAAAATCCATTCACATTGCCTTATTTGCATCACTCTGTGTTGAGCTTCCTGTGCCAAGTTAAGACGTGAAGTAGTTATTTTTGCAATGCACGTGCAGGCTGATGTCTCGTGCCATCCTTAAAAACATTTTTTTAAAAAAGGCTGAAAATGTGCCTGGAAAGAGTCTGTTTATTCCTCCTCTGAGGCTCCCCGCAGAGCCGCCTGGGAACGCACACTAGGGTATGCCTGTGTAGTCCTGTCCCCCAGGTTCTGGAGCTAGTCATGGGCATGTGATGGGTAGAGGATGTAGTAGTGCTGGAGCTCTGTCCGATTGCCAAGTTCCCCCCCTACTGTGTGTTTATGGTCCTTATTCGTTTGAAATGTCAGTATGACTCCAAAGGCCTGGGTGGATTCGCTCTTCAGGGTTGGGGCTGAATCAGCCTCCCGCCAACCTCGCGGACAGTGTCAGTGCCGTCCAATCAATAATGACCTACAAAGACATTTTTGGCTTCACGCTGCTTCTTAACAAACGCTTCTGAAATCCATGCGTCGTGATGTGCGTTGATTTGAAGGACACTGTCCTCCACAGTCTATCAATGCCTCAGTCATTCTTGTGGGTCGTTGTTAAAACAGTGGAACTTGGATTCAGCTGTTTTTATTCTGGTGATTGTGGTTGTATACCCACAGAGGTACTGGTGGAACTGATGTGGTCTGAAAGGTCACACCTCTGAAATACAGGGTCAAAGGCACTCGTATGAGGTGAGCAGGGAGTTCATCACCTGTGTATCCCCCAAAGCACACCTGACACACTCATTTCCCCTCCCTCGCCAACCTCCTCAGCATCTGGCCTCAAGCCATCTCGCTGATCACATCTTCTGAGCCCAAGCAAAAAGCCGTAAATGGATTTTATATGCATTCTTCTGCTGGGAACGTCAGCTCTTCTCACATGCCGTGAGCTTGCTGGCTCACACTCCACCGTTCCTGGCAGAGAACAGATTCAGTTATAGAAATTAAATCTGCAAGGAATTCAATCTGCAAGGAATCTAAACCTGACATGCATTAGCTGGAGAAGATGCTCTGTTTATATGGTTTGAAGTGAAGAGGCACCCAGTACTAAAATCGACCAGGCAGCTGGAATAGGCTGGTGGCAGGTAGTGAATTCTTTGGTACATCTGGCTTGAATCAGAGAGATGTGGAAGACTTGGGCAGGACACGCCCAATCAGCAGACTGCACAGCTGGATTGTCTTAATTGAATAAATGCTCAATTAAACGCTAGACTGAGCAGGGCGACAGCCTAATTCAAAGGCGTATGCAAATAATATAGCTCTGTAGATTGTTAGCTAGTTGAAAACAATGCATCACACATCTGTACATACATCAAACACGTGCACACACACACACACACCTCTTACAAACATGCATAAAGACTCAACAGTGTGTGCCAGGGAGGATTACAGCTTGCAAACATGCAGTTCTTGATGTGTTCAAGCACAGGGACTGTCCATTTGTTGAACAGGACCAAATGAATGCATCTTATTGCAAAGCTGTATAATCTGATTTTGCCTTGTTGTGCACTAAGGTTATTCTGCATTGCTATGGTCTTAAATAAATGATGTGCACAGGTCTTCCAAACCTTCATCACCTTCCTTCTGACTACTCTGTTTTATTACTGCAGCTGTCAGCGAGGTTGTCTGACTTTCCTGATAGTCTTTTTTCCCTTTAACTGTCATTCAGATCTGAGGATTCAGTCTGTGTTTAGTTTAGAAAGCTTGGTCCTTTGCTTAGCAGTAGTGATCTGCTCTCAACACAATACCAGTGTTATAGTAATTTACAAGTAACAGTCCTTACCTCTCAGTGCTGTTTTAATTGCCCAGACTATTTCACTGCGCAAATCACAGAATAACGCTTGACATGCCCACCACGCTCTAACCTTCACCGTGCCCGCTGCCAAAGGCATCTGTCGTCTGGTCAGCAGGTGACGTGGAAACTCGTGACGGCTCGATTACGTCTGTGCCGCACGCTGACCCAGATAAGAGCGAGGGCGATGAATCTCGGCGGCATGGCCGACCTGCGGACTGTCGAGCCCCACGGCTGTACGGCGTCGGGTCCCAACTCCCTCGCCCTCCTCCACCCCGCCCGCGACAACACGGGAGCATGACAGAACAGCCAATACGGCCGCTCGATCGCATCCATCATGTGACTTGCGCACACCGGCGGCCCAGAGATTGGTTTCGGGCAGCGTTGTTTAGAGCAGACGGCAAGCTATGAAGGACAGGAGCCAGAGAGTGTTGACTGGTTATCGACTCACTCAGAAAGTCATATGCACATTTAGAGAGACAGTTCTTCCAAAGTTACTTTTAAAACGCATTTGTTTACTCTTTGATTTTTTTCCCTTTTTTATTCAGCATGGTTCTTGCCAGGTGTCACACAGTGGATATCCCCATTGTCGCGAACGAAGGCTAAATTCCATTTCCTATTAGCTTGCAGTAGGATTTCAATTTAAACATGCTATGAATTGCAATGTATGGTGAAATAATTTGTATCAATGGCACTGAACTTCAGATAATATATAATTCAGGTTATGCAGTCTAAAGTTCAGCTGAGTGCTAGAAAGAGTAATAAAATATTGCTACTTATGTCTTGGGATTGATGGTCTAGTTGAGGAGTGCTCATTAGTAATTATTGCAATTTCTCCACAAAGACAGACAGACCTCAATAAAACATAATCTATTCATTATGGTAAAAAGTGCATGAATGAACTAGTGGAACTGCAGCACATCCGTATCCGTATTTAGAGAAAAGGTTCTGGCCCTGTTTTTATGTGGTCTGATATTTGAGCTGTAAGACCCTTTGATACTGTTGTGAAGCTATATGGTACAAATGTGAAACTAAATAATTTCTCCAAAAAGCAGGACTTTTTGACTAACAGGAAAAGCAGGAGAAGCCTAAATAATAGTACTTAGATATCAAGCTTGTATCAAGAGTGCAAGAGTTCTTTAAGACTCATCTACTGCACTCGGAAATTGGTCTCCAATAGTAACACACTAAAAACCAGAGTTCTTGTCTGTACTCGTTTCGTGTCTTCCGACGGTATATTTATGACGTGCAGTTCTAATAAAGTTGGATCCACTGGCCTGCTCTAGGAAAGGGATCGTCAGTTTGCTTTGCAGTCGTTGAAAATAAAAGTTGTTTTAGGTTTGGCTCTGTGGGAGCACTTAAACCAACAGGACTCATCTCATTAAAACAGTCAGTGCGCTGGTTCTGGCCGTTTCTGGTTTAGCTCACTATCCATAACGTACAGAAACATGTAGAAACGGGTAGAAAGGTGGCCTTCCTGTGGTACAGGGAAGATGTTTCGTGTTTTGGACTTCGTTAACTCATTTTACTGTTTGATATGAATTTGTGTTGGGATAAGTGGTTGACCATAATTATGACAATGTTAAAATCAAACATATGTAAAATGTTTGTTTGTTTGTTTATGCCATCCATATCAATCATCAATACCTAAAATTTCCTTCATGGACAGGACTCCTTTCTGTGAGAATGTGATATGGCTACCATACTGTAAACATATTCCATGCATGGATACCCACAACTTTAGGAAAGTGAACAGAACTCTAATCGTTTTGTACATTGTTAGATAAAACTAAGAACAGCTTCAGTAAGTCATTTTTTATCATGACTGTCTTATCTTAAGACATTTAAGAGTTTTGCATTTCAAGTAAAGTCATGTGTTTCAAATAAACGTTGATGGAATTAAAAAAATTACTCTTCTGTTATAAACTATTTTTGAGTCAGCAGATTTTCCATTCTTTTCTAAGTACAGGAATATGTGTGGAGATTGCTGCCTTTGGTAATGGACCATAAACTATAGATATGGTAGATAAAGATTAGGTTGGAATATTCCCTTAAGTCCAGAGGATGATCAGGTATTGCACAAAACTAAGCACTTTGTGCCTTAAAGCAGTTAAAGGTAATCACACATTATATTAATGTGAAGTATGACATTTAGAGCAGAACAAAGGATTACCAATCTGCATGCTATTTATGTTGGCACACTGCGTCCATTCTCCAAAATGATTTTGAACTTTGACCGTTGAACTTTCCCCCAGGTTTAAGAGCCTGTTCTGACCTCCTTATGACCTTTTATTATTTTATTTATTCTTATTATTTATTTCAGACATGATGGCGCACTGATGATATTCGAAATGCAGTCGCTGTTGGGATTCAAACAATCAGTCCCGCACTGTGTAGTAAGAGGCTGTTCAAACAGCATATACTAACAAGTCTAATTAAGCAAACTGTTTCATCAGCTTTCTACATTTGTCATCATTTTTGATGATTACAAGGAATTCTTAATTGATCTATGATAATCTGCTAGATTAGGGAGAACAAACTCCACGGAGAACCTTTTTCGACTGTAAACAAAATTATGTTCTATTCTTGCAATTATTTCAAGTTAATCACAGTGTGGGGGTTTTGAGTTTAACAAAAAAAAAAATACGATATTTTTGTAAGATTAGCAACTCAAGCAGAGCGCTATTATTGCTGTTTACAGTAACATTTATGTGTTGCTAAAATGAACGCATGCAAAAAAAACCCAAAACAAAACAAACAAAAAATACAGTTGCTTTGGGGCTGAGCAAACATGGCCGTGATGCTACATCTGTGTGCATTTAGGAACATGCGCTTTAAAATGAAACTGTCCAGATATCTACTATCAAATGCACCA
This sequence comes from Tenebrosternarchus preto, assembly GCA_025802075.1. NCBI lineage: Eukaryota > Metazoa > Chordata > Actinopteri > Gymnotiformes > Apteronotidae > Tenebrosternarchus > Tenebrosternarchus preto. The sequence goes on along the minus strand of JAOYMR010000018.1, from coordinate 11,573,831 downwards.
TGCTGCAAAAGCAACTGCAATAAAAACAAAATGCTGCGGTTTCAGAGAGACCTGCAGCGTAATTCATACATTTCATTCGTACATTTGATAGCCTGTCACACAGTGTCAGACGGTGTAGGTGAAAATTGCTGAAATGTCGCGAAAGACATATGTTGAGAAATTAGATGTTAAGAAACAGTTCGACGTCTTTGACACACAGCTTTCTTTTATTGTGTTGGCGAGCTAAGATTGATCAGCGATAATTCAGTCATCACGAGTAGAGCCACATTTGAAGCCGCTTTCTCTCTGCTTATTGAATTTTTCTTCCGTTGCGAATATGTTGACTGCGACCTTTAGCAGGTGTGAAGCCGGGATCTAGCTGTCACTACACATTCTTTACAAAGCAAGAACTGTTTTCTTGACTGTAATAGAGAAATAAAGGCTGGTGCAAATAGATACTGAATCTTCAAGCTTCAGTACACTGTACTACCGTGTTATGTGGGTAATGACATCACCATCCTCGTTTTTCTCCCTCGTTCTCCAGCCAGTCTTACTTAATGGTGTTTTTCCCCTTAAGAAAGGTATCGACACAAAGCACACGCGTTTTTGAAATCTCACATCACGTTCACTATACTTTCTGAAGGAAACAATGAAGTGCAATTACTGTCACATTAATACACAATATCGACCAAAACGATAAGCTTTAATTTTCCAAAGAGCCTTTTTGCCTGACAAAATCACGTCATTCACTTTATCACAACACAGAGGCACCCTCGCTGGGACGTTTCTCATTTTGATAGCCTGCTTTTGTGCAAAGCCAGCGATCAAGTTCAGCTCTTCTGGAAGTCACTCAGAACGCTCCGAGCGGTGTGTCAGCAAAGCCCCATCTTCATCATCGTCGTCACTCTTCCTCCTTCATCACGTAGCGCTGTGCAGAGTAAGCGCACACACACACGTGTGGAAAAGAGCTGTGGTACTGTGAGCTCGCTCAGCAGGGGAATACGTATCTGTGTGTCAAGTCGTTGTGTAACTTCTCTGTGTTCCAGCAGGACACCGTCCTGTGGACAGGTGGCGGGGATTTTAAACGTTTGCCTTACTGTCCTGTGTGTGTCTGTATAAAGGTCACCACTGGAACCAGCTGAGTTGACTTATTTGGCTATGTGCTATTTCCCAAATCCCTTGATCAGTAAAGGGAAGCTAAGGCATCTATGCTGGGTCTTTTGTGTACTCTGGTGGAACAGGAACACGAATAAAAGTCATCACCAAAAGGAATATTATGACATGGGAATGGGGCCCTAATGGTGTTTCTGTGATGGGACCTAAAACCCATTTGTTTGATCTATCTTTCTGGGTCAGTGGTCCTCACACAAACCATTCTTAGATTGGATTTTATGTTCTATCCCGGTGGGCGAGTGGGTTCAATATGAAGACAGTCACCTTTTTTTTCCTCAAGGAATGATGGAGACAGATTCCACTTAAACACAGTCCTTAATAGGTCATTATTGCCGTTAGTCATTGAAAAAGAAGAAGAAAAAATGACATAGACATTTTATCCTGATTAGGAGCTCTAATAGTTATCATGCCCATAAAACCAAACCACTCCTTTAACGGCGTTTGCTGAGTCACTCCCCTTATATTTAGATCAATAACACATTTTACTCATCCATCAGGATTAACTGCAACTGCTGAGAGAGAAAGAGCAGCATGTGATTGGCTGAGAAAGAAGAAAAGCATTACTTGTATCCAGACATCATTATCAATAAGTAAATGTGTGTGTGTGTTTGGGGGGAGGGGGGGACACCAGAGCCTGGATTGGGAGTGGGTTTTGGGGTTTATGGGTGTGGCCTGTGGCATGAGAACAGCTCTGGGTGGAGGAGAGGGGGCAGGGCCAATCTGTGGCAGGACCTCTGCTTGCAGTTATGTCAGGCAGATGCGGTTTTTGAAGAACGCTTGTTCTACGTACTTGCGGGACGAAGCACAAACACGTTCCTCACTACAAGCTTAGCTCTCTGATGCTCTCAGAATGAGTCACACTGCTTCAGAGACACTCATTCACTTGAGGTCATAGTCTTCTTATTTATTTATTTATTTTGCCAACATGTATAACGAGGCCTTATGTCAAATTTAACCCACTTCTCTAGTGGCCGTGTAAATGCACTTAATTCAGAATACTTGGGTCTCTCGATCAGACCACTTGGCTCGGCTTAAACATCTAAACAACAATTGTCTACAGCGTTACACACTTTAATCAGCAGAAATGTTAGTATTACAGGTAATTATTTATATCCACCAGCCATGAGTACACTGATTTAGAAAAATGCACACAGTTCTCTAGGATTATGACTGAAAGACACCTGTTTTCACAGCAGTACCTTTAATTAAAACAAAAGCAGATCAATTTGCGTTACAGATGATTACTAACACTAACTTCTCTGAGTCCAGGGTAAACAGTGGTCTACCTTCACTTAAGGACTGCTTTTAATTGTGGTATTAGTACATTGTTAAAGGAACACTAACAGTAATTGCCACAGGCTATGTGTAAGTGCTTGAATGTTGAGTTGTTAAAATAGTGCATCAAAAGCCCTTGGCCTACCTTTAGCATTTCTCTGCTCTACAAAAAAAAAAAAAAATTAAATTAAATTATCCTAATCTGGCCATCATGTGGAAGGCATTACAATACCAATTGTCTTTTTGTGTTGTCAATTAAAAAAAAAAACAAACAAACAAACAAAAATGAATGAATTAATTTATAAAACACTAATGGCTTTAAGACAATGAGCTAAAGCGTGATGCATTTGCCTAAGAGTCATGCAGTTTATTTATCTTAATTTGTAGTTGAAGGGTCTGCCTGATTTTCATACACTGAAAGTAAACAATTTGTATGCATTTGGTGACGTGTCATGTTTAGTTAACTTGATGTAAGTGTGTTTCCTGACAGCTGTGGATATTGCACAGCTGGAAGGGCTCTCCTTCTACCATAACAGCGATGGCACAGTTCTATCACGATCAAAGATTTTTCCCTGAGAAGGTTCCTAGTTTTCCCGAAAACCAACTGTTTTAGTGACAGGTTCTCATTCTGATACACATTTACATTTACCTTAACATGTCCTCTGTATTTAGAGCTTTTAGAGCAGCGGGTCGTAAACCTACAAATGGAACAAAATCTTTACCAAAACGACACATAGTTTTCATGGCAGCAGCTTGTTCATTCAAGTCACAGGCTGCTTTGCATCAGAGTGACAGCAACAGAGCCTCCTGCAATGCACTTTACCATGAGTTTCATGGCTCATATCCCAGAGCCTTTAATAAAGTCAGTGGGCCTGTTTAGAGCCATGGACAACACTGTCACATCCACTGTAATCAAGACCATAGAATTGTTATTAGAAATGCATTTTATGAAAAACTTGTATTTATTTATGTTTTTCTAACTTCTTTCATTTGATCATAGACATAAAATCATGGAAATTGATGTGTATGTATGTGTGTGTGTGTGTGTGTGTGCAATGTATTAATTTTGTGCAAGGCCAATGTTCACCTTTCAAAAAAACTAATTTCTGGATGAAGTGCACCTGAACAATACATTTCAGTAGCATGAGTAATGAAAGATCCTGTTTCCTTGGAAACGTTGTGTACTTCACTGCAATTTAAAATATGTTTACTCTCTTTATACAGTACACTGCATTTACACCTTCAAATTAATATACATATAGACACATAAATAAATATATAGACAGAGATCGATGGGGGGGGGGGGTGGATGTGAGGTAATAGAGTAAAAAGTGTAATTGGAACACAAGGTTCTAGAAGATGAAAGCAGTTTATACTAGAAAAAGTTCATTCCATGAGGTTCTACAGTTCCGTGAGTGTAGATTAGAAGTTCTGTTTCCTCGAGTTTCCTAACTTCTTTGCTGCCATAGCAACAACTGACATCACAAACGGACAGTCATTAATGCGATGTCCATTAGCTTTTGATTCCACATGGAATCTGTCTTCAGTGTAGCAGTTTCTGTCTTTTCCCAAAAATTAATAATGTTTTTTTTTTACTTACATATGTCAGGTTTCACATTTTCTACAAATCCGTGAATTCCTGAAAGAACTTTTGTCAATTAACATTAAACATTTATACATGGTCATCTATAATGAAGATGGTTTTAGATCTTTAAATGATTTTCTTCATAACAGACCTGAGAAGAGTCTGTTCCATAGGACTGTCAGAACTTGTGTTGACTCTAAACTGCTTCCAAGTTCTACTCAGAAATAACAGTTACTAAAAGCTCATTGTTGGGTTAGCCGAGAAACAAAATCAACACACTGGACCTGTTCCTTTAGTATTTCAGAGATGCACTGATGACATTTTTGGCACTTGCTACATTTGTTTAGTGCAAAGTGTTCACTGCATTCTTCTCCAAGCTCCACGTAGCTCTGGAATATACGAGATATACTACATCCTGGCATGAGGGTGACCTTTCTGGATGTACCATTTAACCCTTAAAATTCTACTTTAAATGACATTATCTATTAGCATACAGACTCAGTATTTTCATAAATGTGGATTTGCTCATTTATATACAGTGCGTTTGCTCTATTTGAGAGAACATACGCTGACCTATAAACAATCTGCTGTTAAAACAACAAGAACACTTATCATCCTACAAATACAGAGTGCATCTCTTCGCTAATCTCTTACTCTGGGCAAAAACATCAAAGTTAAGAGTGAGATAAATGACCAGTGGAACAACAGAGCAGCCTGCAACTGCTCTAGATGCGCTACATGCAAATTTATTAACAGAGCAGCTAAAATAACTAGCACAGAAAGATCATTTGTTATCACCAATTACGCTTCATGTATTTTTGCAAGAGTCTGTTGTATTTCTTGCAAGAGATGTAATCAGTTTTACACTGGAGAAACCAAGAGAAGGACTGCTGACTGTTTTTGTTGAACACCTTTGGGCCATTGGAATAAAAAAGAAGTCATTTCCAGTGGCATTTTAGTGCAATGCATTTTAATGCTAACGGACATCACATTAGTGACATATCTGTTTGCATTGCCAGTTGTTGCTATGGCAGCAATGAAGCAAGGAACCTCAAAGAAAAATAACTGCTCTATACTCTCAGAACTTTAGAACCCCATGAAATGAATGTTAGAATTTAAACATCTATTTTTTTTTAAACTGCTTCCACCTCTGAGAAATTCACAGGCACTTTGCTTGCACAACTGATGAAGGACCTCTGTTTGAAATGTACTGTTTCTCTGGAAACCTGTGTGTGTGTGTGTGTGTGTGTGTGTGTGTGTGTGTGTGTGTGCAGACATACAGTATGTGTGTATCTGAGTTTCTGCAAACCGTAAGCTCCACGTCTTTGTCTACCACATAAAAATAGAACATTCACCTCTATCTTTTTGCGTGGCCCTTCTCACTGCTCTTTGCACCACCGGCTCAAGGGGTCCAGCCTCTGGATTAGACCCCCTGAGTCCCTTCATTAAATCAGTGGAATGACAAGCCTGTCAGGACTGATGCAGGTGTGTGGTGGTGCAGGTGAGAGATGAGTCTCTCTCTCTCTCTCTCTCTCTCTCTCTCTCTCTCTCACGGCTGTCCCTGTGTCATCCATTTTGAAGTGTGAAAAGGAAGAGAGCAAGCTTTCGAGAGCTTTCGCCGGTCTCTCTGCGCCATCGCACTTTGCTTCATGCCTGTCACTCTCACCTGGATCTGTAAGCAGCTGCGACCAGTGGTGGAACTTCCTCAATCTCCTCCGGTTCTGGTGGTGGAGGTCGTGAACGGGTTAACGTGCTCCCTCAAATGCCTCGACTTCGAAAACAACACACGTCTAATGGCGTGTGCTGAATTCTGTTTCCTGGAACCAGGAGGTTTTTGGGTGGTCCTACATTTGCTCCTGAGCCGACAGGCAGAATGAACCTGCGAATCGATTCCCACACCTCTATAAAAGATCTTTAATCATGGCTTCGCTACTGCTGGTCATTACCTATGCTTACTGCACCTGGACGTGCTTTCTGCATGCTGATTGAGTAATTGGGGGGGAGGCAGTGTTTGCTTTCAAAGCACATTCATCTACGGTTCAGGCTACACATCCCCAGCACTCCATGACTGCTTTGCGTTGTAAGTAAGTTTGAGCTAGTTGAGTTTTGTGGACTCTCAAATTGAGCTAGTTGAGCTCGTTTGAGCTAGTTGAGCTAGTTAAGTTTTGTGGACTCTCAAATTGCATGAAAGTTTGTGTAATTGCAGTAGATTTTCTATCTGTTCTCCAGAGTTTATGAGTTATATTATGTTTTCTCTGAAATCTGCGTACCAAGTAAGCTCTTGGTAAAATGTCTTTTAATGACAGCAGAATAAACAGTATGGCAAGGTGAGCTACTAAACTATATTCAATCTCAGGAATCCAGTAACACTGATTATATTCATTTGTCCATTTCAAAGTGAACGTTCATATAGGAACAATTTTGCCCATTTTCTGAACTGAACCGAATGTAAAATTGCATAGATTTCATACCAGGAATCAGGATACATTGTCTCTGAGTATAAGTGTGGTGAAAAGTTTGCACAACAGTGTAAAGATGAAATGCTCTTAAATTCTAAATAATAGATGGTTTGAACACAAAATGGTCTAGAGATGAGCCTCCAAAGAAGATAAAAAACAATCAAGGAAGCATTAATAATACCATGTTTTACTTGAGGTCATGGATAGAGTATCTGAAAGGCCTCTGCAATTAGTCAAATGCAGAGGCTACTGTGATCATCGAAATTGTCTGGCTCCAAATGTGTCTAATTACATTCCTGGGTCTTGTGTCTTGTACGATTCCCCATACCTGCATGATTACTGTGTTTATGTTCTCTGGTATAGAGTTGAGGGAAGGGTCAGTGCTCACCGCTCGGAGGGAATCTCAGGAGGACCCAACAAATGCTAGAAACCCTTCCTCTAGTTTTAATGAATGAAAAATTACACTTTTTTTTTCAACCATTGCCAGTTATATATTTAAAACAAGAGATGGTTGAGGAAAATCTGAAAGTGCTAAGTGTGTGGGAAGTTTGCAAGCGGGGAACCTGTCATGCTCCTTGAGTTACAAGTGAGACGGATGTTTGGCTGCAATCAGAAATGGTTCAAGGCCTAAAACACGGTGGTGTGACCTGTCTAAATGTTTTAAGTGTTATTGTAAACCACGTTTAAATAAAACTGTTTGACCGTAGCCTTAAGGATATCTGTCCAATTTTACAGTGATACTCGTACAAACATTTGCAGTATAAATTGCAAATCTATTTCTGTGTCACAGTATAAACATAGTTATTTCCGAGTAACAATAGCTAAGACGTAAGATTTTTTACATCACAGGTATATCAGAAAACAATAATATGTAGTTTGCAAGTGTCAGTTTTACACTAGGTTTTTTATTTTTTTTTCCCTGTGTATTTTTGTGTTACCTTTAGACAAATACTGAGAGTTTTACCTGCTTAAACACTGAAACATTGGTCCAGCTCTGTATTCTTCCTCGCATGCCTTCCTGAGGTGTGCACTGAGCTGTGCATGATCCATGTGCCTGGTCTAATCTAGAATTTCAAATAAAAGGGATGGATTCATAATTAATGTCCTGCTCTACAGAAACTCTCTCAGGTTCTGTGGTTTAGCTGTATTGGCTAAAAGGTCAGCTTCGACAAATTAGTCTCGCCATCCCACCTTTCCAGTTCTGGAAAAAGGAGCAACCAAACCAGCAGTGTTGTTAGGCTGAATCACAGTCAGGAGCAGGTCTAGAGCACATCTAGAGCAGAGGACCGACCTCAGCGGGACAGTTTTTAAAAACTGCAGTAGAGGAGAGTCAGCCATGGCATCTAAAAAAAAAAAACCCCAACTCTGAAATAAAATATAAATAAAATAAAACCTTCAGCCTGAATCTGAAAATTACCTCCCCTCTCTGCCACCCCACCCCCGCCACCTGTCTCCCAGTATTACCCATCAGTGTCTGTGTCATTACCTGCTCTTGACCCAGTGGAGTCAGGCACTGAATGGCTTTTCGCAGTAATGGTTATGTGAATAATTAGTTTAATCACATAATTACAGGCTCCAGGGGCCCTCGACGGCCCTTGGGAACTCACATCAAGGATCCAAGCAGAGTGCCGTGGAATCTGGCAGCAGGCAGGAGCGTGCAGAGTGGCTTCTCCGAGTCATTCATCTTGTAAAAAACAGAGGCCAAGGCAAAGCTTTTTTTTTCTCCCCCGGCTCATTAGGGCACCTCCTTATGACCTAATGAGGGAGCAGGAGGAGGGATGGAGAGGAGACATGCAGCGGTCATCGCAGTCAGACTTGAGGGTGATCAAGTTGTGCACCGCTGCACTTGGCTCTGAGACCCAGGCCTCTTTCCGAAGGTTTGGTTAAACCGTCGATCTACGAGGGCCGCGTCGTTTTTACATTTCTTGTCTCCGAAGACGTTCTCCTTCTCATGAGTAGCATGTGCCGGTCCCGCAGGTCGCACCGAACGGGCTCTCTGAGATAACGACCCGAGTGACAGCGCCTGGGCACCGTCTGATTGCTCGGGGCCTGTTAGAGAGCACGACGGGGAACGGCATGAAAATCCCTCCACATCCTTTATCTATTATGAATGTCAGGAGAAACAATGTCAAACCACCCTGCACAGCCCCCCAGCCCACTCCCCCCCCCAAAAAAAAAATCACCCCAAACAACAATCCCTCAGTCATTTTCCCCTTCAGCTGGGCAGAAACATCCCACCCCCCTCCCTTTGTTCAGCCACAGGTCACGTATCTCCATAGCCTTTATCTGCCTGGAGAAGCAGTGATTGACAAGAAAAACGCAGCCTTTAAGCGTCATCATCCAGACATGCATATTCCTCTTAAAGCTAATGTTTATCATGTCAAGCCACTCTGACATTTCTACTGGGCTTTTTGTATCTGTGCAAGATCTCCTTTTGCATAACCAGTCCTGTTCCAGACTGTTCCGGATCTTTCCACAGCTCTGGAGTGCACTCACTTAGGTTATTCACGTACTTACTTATTTACACTCGTGACATATTTCAAAGTCGGCAGCGAATAGGAATGACGATTAGCACGCGGCTGTAAACACGCCGAGCCCTGACCCAAATTGCATCCGATTAAACATCAATACGACATCATTTGGTTATTACATGTTGGTGTATGGCAGCGTATTGAATAGTGCGTCACCAGCTATGCACTGCAAGCTGGTGTTCAGTGAAATGAGAGGAAACATTCAGCAGAACTTGTGCAGGTCTGTGGCAGGGAGAAGGTCAAGGAACATCCCAGTCGTGGAAGGCAAAATAGAATAAATTGTTTGAACACCCTGCTTTCGAATATGCAACGGTGTCGTGGGTGATTTGTTATATTATTTTCCAATGCCGAGAGATTTTGATTGGGAGAAGAGGGAGGAGACAGCAGGAGGAAGAGGTAAGACAGAGAGAGAGAGTGCAGAAAGAGGGAGGGAAAGGAGGGAGAGAGTGAAGGAGGGTCAGAGGGAGAGACTGAAAGTGTGCAGGTTGTTCTGTCCTCCCTGTTTTTATCCTCGACATTTTGATGGACTACGATTGAGCAGAACAACACCTCAAAATAACACAGTGTGTCGCTGGCAGTCTGAAGGCTTTCCCATTGGGTAATAAAGGATGTTCTCCATTTGTGCATCTTCTGTGAAGAATTACATTGAGGAAACAGCATAATGAGGTGATGTATTTGTTCACTGTAGGACAGAATGTGTGTACTGTATGTATTCAAGAACATTGGAAGACAACTTTCAATGAAAGATCTTGCCGCTTGTTAGTGTTGATCAAGGGACAAAAACAACAAGGGATATGTGTGGTAGGGCTGGAGCATGAGTTTTGAAGAGCATAGGTTTTGTAGGAAACAAACAAGCAATTGGTAAAACAAAAGAACATATGATAATGGAATATTGGCCTAATATCTAATCAACGACTTATTGTTTATTATTGTTTTTTTTTGTTTTTATTTGTTTTCACAAAATCATGCAGTTTATAATTATTTCTAGAAGGATTAAAAAATACGCTAAAATACGATAAAAAAAAACCCCCCAAAAAAAAAACAACAACAAAGAATTTCCACCCGTTCTTCCTAGAGCTCCTCTCCAGGAACTCCACCCCTTGGGGGCTCTCCACCCGAGCAGATGTTTGATAGCTTCTTCGTAGCTCCAGACGCACAGACAGAAGCCCTGCAGGATAAGTGACCTTGCACAGAGTCACAGGGCCGGGGCCCAGACACTCCCTGTGTTCCTTTATATAGACGCCGCTTGGCGATCCTGGTCAGAGACAAATGAGCATTCCTTCCCATCTCTGCACTGGGGTCACGGGGCTTCCCACCGCCAAACACACACACACACACACACACACACACCTCCTCACCATGAGGCCCATACAGGTAGGACAATGAGGAGACATAAGACCCTCATGCCTTGGCAGAGAAGTGATTTTTTTGTTGTTGTTTATTAGTTTATTTATTTATTTTTTTACAACAAAAATGCTTCTTTTATGTTCCAGTCTCTGACTGCCTTTTGTACTTGCACTCATCACCTCTAAAGTCAGCTCTGCAGCTTCAGTTCAGAAAAGTGAAGGGTTATTGGTGTGTACTGTACCAGTGTTAGGTTTACTCAACTTGTTTTAGAGTTACTCTGCCAGTGCTAGGACTACTGTACCAGTGTTAGGACTTCTGTTCCAGTGCTAGGACTACTGTACCAGTGTTAGGACTACTGTACCAGTGCTAGGGTTACTGTACCAGTGCTAGATGAGGCTGGGTTACCCCAGTAGTGAGAGATGCAGGGCATGAGACCTCTGCATTAAGGAACTGCCAGAATGGCCAATTCATTGTATGTGGTACTGTGGGATCTGAAGTTATTTAGCCAGAACACTGGAAGACATGGGGCTGTTCAAGAGAAATTCAATTACTTCTAAACACACACACACACACACACACACACACAACACACATTCATGGAAGGACAGATATAAACCTCATTACCCACTAAATTACAAGTTCTATATATTTATTTATTTGTTTGTTTAGATGAACTACCTTGCAGTGTACATTGCAGCCTATAGTCCGACTGTAGTCACGCAGTCATGTGTTACCCGTTCTCCACTTCTTAATCCGTAGTCAGACTCTGAGTGGCAGGGACATTCACACCTGTAGAAACTCTAGCAGCAGTGCAGGGTCTGACATACCAAGAACAATGAACATTGCAACCCTGTACTTGCACTGCTGATCCTCTACCTCTGAGGAACAGGATAGAGGATTGGTCCTTCGACTAGAAACAGGTGAGGAACTGGACAGCAGATTGGTTGACATGGTTTTTTTTTTTCTGGCAACAGACTGACTATTCTGTGACCCACACACCTAGAAAATGCACCTACAAAACTGATAATACTGTGCCAGCATGTGTAGAAGAGAAGGTGGGGCCTTAAGACAGGCGGGGGCGGGGCCACGAGCCAGGGGGCGTGTGTTTAGCAGCTTCTAGCTCAGTGACACACATGCCATTCTCGTGGTACTCCGGTACCTCCACTGTCTCCTCGCTCTGCAATTACAGACATCTGACAGAGCTGTTTGAAAAAAAGCCGTCAGAAGCCATATTGTGGTGGCGTCTCTGTACATGAAACTTTGAAGCTGTTTGCATTGACCGACGTACTGAAGTGTAGCCCAGCTTTAAGTGTGCGCCGCTCTGGAGGCCCACGGCCGCATTCGTGGGTTTTTATCCCACTATCATGCAATTACGGCAGACCAGTTAGCTTACTGAAGCTGAAAGAGGAACCGCTCCCTTGAAGAGACTGCTTCCACTGGGAATCCTTTTTATGGTCCATCATGTGAACGTAATTGATTTTTGTGTGGGTGGGCTTACTCCCTCCCTCCCTCCCTCCCTCCCTCCCTCTCTAAGTTGTACTACATCCCATAAGTTTATTCAGCATCTAGCTGTGCTGGGCAGAGATAATTGTGTGTGGATATAGTGACATTTTGGATGTGTAAGCGCTGTCACTGAACCTCAGACCCAAAGCTCAGCTTCACAAGCAGAGTGGAAAGTCCTGACTTGTTTCTGCCTCATTGTTCCCATTGGAGATCCAAGCCAGAATATTTTTTGAATTTTATTTACAGTTAGTGTAGTGTGTTGAAGCAGAACAGTGTGCGTGCGTGTGTGTGTGTGTGTGTGTGTGTTCACATATGATTATAAATGACAGCAAATGAAGTACCTCAGGCTGATTATATCAGTAGTTCAGACTTTTTGTCAAACATGTTGTAGATCCAGGAGCTCCATCCAGCTACATGCGTTCGAACCCAAACCCCACAGGGAAAGCTGTGCTCCAAGTCCCTTAGAGAAACTGGCATTAATTTAACATATTAATCTATTTAAATCCACACATCCCGATTAATTAATTCAATTAGCACAACCTGTACTCACACACACAATTGCTCTTTAGGTGTCCATGGATTACTTCATTATAATCATAATTACAATGATAATTAAAGGGTTGACTGGGTATGAGAGACTAGTGAATAGAGTTTAATATGATTATCTTGTAGATATGAGTTGGTCATATGAAGTATTACACATTCTGACACAGATGTTATGCTTTGTAGCTGCTCTGGGGTGTGGAGAAATTGTCTGAAATGTGTTAGTAAGGTACTGTGACTGTTGCCTCCTGGGGTTTAATACTGAGACCCACGAGAGGTGAGAGATTGTAATCATTCTTTAAAAAAAACAAAAACAAAACAACAACAACAACAACAACAACAAAAAAAAACCCAGGATGTCAGTGCTTCCTAAATCCAGAGAAGCATTGTTATGTCGTTGTCATGACGATGGTGTGGACAAGGGCGATGGGCCTGTCTGTTCCCTGGGCCAGGGACAACGTGAATACAATGATTAATACCGTATGTAAACTGGAGAATTAGGAGTGCGATGAGCGTGGATCACGCACCTTCTTTGATCTCATAAATCCAACAGACGTGATTCATACAGCACTTAGTAGCATGCAGTCATTTTCTCTCACCACCTCTAATGCATTTTTTCCCCAATTATCAGAGATGCTTTTCCCTCATAACCACCTGAACAGGAGCTGGGCTTCGTCTCAGCACTGTATCCGGCTGAGTCCGGACGCTGAAGGAGAATCCAGACTAGACGGAGTTCTGTGAATACCAATGTTTCTTGTGCCCGTCTCTCTCTCCTTGGAGCCCACGGGGAGGGGGGGAGGGGGCAGGGAAGGAGATGGACGAGGAGGGCAAGGCAGTAGAGACAAGTGACCACTGAGAGATACCGGAGGAAAGAGATCATTGAGGAGGCTGCCAGAAAAACACTGTGGAAATGGAAGTGACAGAGTGTACATGACGAGAGGTGTGTTTATGCGCGTTTGTGTGTGTGTGAGTGAGACACAAAGACGCAGGGACAGAGGGAACACTCACCAGTTCAGTCCTCCCAGTGCTATCAGGATAAGCAATAAATAGAACCGCCAGCCTCTGGGTTTCGCCTCTCTATCTTAATGAAATACACTGAAGGTAGTATGAAGCCAGTGATAGAGATCTCTCGAGGCTGGTGCTAGATCGCTGTTACTCTTGTCAGGGTGGTGTGGACTCTCTTCCTCCCCTCCAGTATCCGCCAATACACCCCCCCCCCCCCACCCCCATCTTCGGTCCGGCAGTCTCCCTGGACACGTCCGTGACAGACCCAGCTCCACTGGAGGGAGAGTTGCACAGCTTAGCTCCTTCAGCAGCTGCCTGGTGACAGTTGCTGGGGCGTGAGGACTGACGGGCCTGGCGCCAGCCAAGCCGCGGCACAGAGGCTGCGAAGGGACACTTTAATGCAGGGGCGGGAGGGAGGCGCTCTGGTGAGAGTCTCAGGGAGACGATCGCAGCCAGCAGACGAGTGTGTGCGCCATGTGTGTGAGCGAGTGTGTGTGTGTCTGGGAGAGAGCGCGTGCGTGTATGCATGTGTGTGTGTGTGTGTGTGTGTGTGTGCGCAAGCGATGACAGCTGTAAGGACAGGAGGCATCGCTGATGGCAGCCTGTGGACGCTGATGGCAGCCGTGGGCAGAGTGAAAATCACAGGAGTGAGAAATGTTGTAATCACTGCGCAGTCTCAGGGAACGTTCTCTAGAGTTAATGTAGAGATTTATACTGCTGTTTACCCTGCCTGATAGCTTACACCGGTCAGTGGGTCTCCACGGATAATGACTTCCACTGAGTGAACACTAGAAAATAGAACCGAGGGTCCGTTCTAGGAGACTGTGGGCGGAGGTCAAAGAAAATCCTCGTTCTCCTTCCGTTACGGCCCTGTTCCGTCACTACGAGACGCAGCGTAATTAATTCTGTGAAAAATGTTGTCCTCTGAAATTGTCTCGTCTACTGGATGGGCTTCTGTCACCTCAGCTGTGACAGTAATGGATAAACTCTGGAGCCTAATGAAAACACAAAAACAGCACGAATGCGCTTCAGTGAAAAATTACAACCTGAAAGCTTTGCTCTGTTCACCTGCTCTGTCACTACGCGTCAGTGACAAATGTTCTTTGCTCTTCAGCACTAAACCCAATTTGCTTTGTGCTACAGACATGCATCTGCCTATTTTGTGTAAATTCAAGCAACTTTTTTTTAGTCAAAAGAACATAATCAAACAAAAAGACTGATGTGATAGAACTTTAGGGTTTTTTTTCCACACAGGCAGATAAAATTGAAACCTGCTGGATTTCCACAGAGCGAGATTTTAATGTTTTTTGACTTTAAAAACCGAAACATATTGCCTGCAGGCAATAAATGGCATGTTTTCATGACAAATATCTAAATACCCCAGTGACGTTGAGCGTCACTATGTAAACATACATCTGCGTTGCCGGAGGTCAGCCGGGCGTGACCTCCCGAGGTCAGCGCTCCGTGGTGCGGTGAAGGAAAGCTCAGCATGCAGTCCTGGTTCATATCTTCTCTGATCAGGCTCTGAAGGTAGCAGTCGCCGCCCAGCGTAACTCGGCGAGCAGCAGGAATAGCGACAGCTGTCTTCTCTTCTGACGCTGTTTAATACGGGAATGTTATTTTTTGGTTTTGTTTTTTTTTCCCTCGCCAGGCATTGCTGGGGTACCGAATCGCACACAACACACGGGGTTGGGTTCTGGTTGTGCCGGCATTCAATCCATCTTGGTGGGATGACAGAAAGGAGTAGAGGGAGAGAGAGATAGAGGGAGGAGAGGGAGAGAGAAAGACAGAGGGAGAGAGAGAGAGAGCGGAAGAGCAGGAGAGAGTTAGTACGCATGTGAATTCACTTCCGAATCAAAACTAAAATGCAGTAACTGAGTTTGGGGACATGCCAGGTTCTCCCTCATATGATGGTAAAAACATTTCCCTTTTGGCCTGATCTGTTACCTCGGTGTTCATGCACCTTCTCGGACGTAATTCCGTATCCATGTGGACTGGATTTCTGTTCCCCTCCTTCTCGCCTCGGCGTGACGCAAACAAAACACACACACACACACACGCACAAAAAAAACGTAATTCCCGGAAGCGATGAAGCATATCTGGAGAGATGGAGGGGGTGTAAAAGGCTGCGAAACAAAGCGGGCAGACGGCAGCAGGTTGGCAGAGCAGGCAGGGAGCTTGGCAGCATTTTAATCCGTGCCAGCGTGGCGAGAAATCAGCATGCTTGCTTCGCTTTTATCCCCCAGCCCCCTCGCGCCGGTCGCCTGACCCTCGAGTAATGAGCATCCGCAGATCCACTCCGCGCTCCTTTGATGCCGCGTCCAAAGCCCTAGGATTAGAACCCCAGCTGGCTGACGGTCTGGGCGAAGGTGGCGTCGATGGGCCGCCCTCCCGGGGGCTGTGGGCGCAGGTAGTCCGGGCCACGCGGCGCCCGATGGCCCCGTGGCGTTGGCCCACAGCAGGAGAGCCGTTCCGACGGCCGCCAGGTCGGCACGGGGAGACCGTGACCTGCACTTAAGTCCTCTGCACCTCCCAGCGGCCCGTGAGAGTTTCGCTCCGACTCCTGTTGTGCTGCCATGTGACTCCCAGCCCTCGAACAACAGGAAACAGATTGAGTGTTTTACAGCAGCTGAGCCGTGGCTGACCCAGACTCCACTCCGGCCTGGAATCTGGCCCTCTCTCTCCGGCCCACCCCCCACAACCATCCTGCAGATCTCCATTCATGCTGCGTTTCTCAGGAACAGGTTTAGAATTTATTGACGTTCTTAACAAAGAACTAACATTTTGCTGAGTATTTTTAGTACGGGGGGGTTATTAACCCCGCGCCAGGAGAACTGCTCCTTAAGAGAACCACGTGACTGATACATTAACATGTACAGCATCTTTTTTTTCCGTGTTTTAAGGCACATATGCAGGACTTAGACGGGCTGCTAAAAGGCTAGATGGAGAGAGGCCCTCCTTCTGTTCAAAATGTCAGCGAACCATTTCGTTCATGCTTTTAGTGCATTTGCTTGCTCGTTGTGAGTAATGCATATGCCTGGATGTATTATGAACTTCGTATGTAGCTGCTCACGTAGTCACTCTGACTCTAGCATGATGTTCCCTCAGGCCTGAACACAGCACAGGCACTTATTAACCTTTATTAACTTGTTGACTCAGGTAAACAAACGTCATGACCATGTTTAGACTCAATCCTAACCCTAGCTGTAAAGATAAATGATGAAGACTATGAATGACGAAGGCTATAACTAAGCACTTCACAAGTGCAAGGTGTAACACTATTGTAATTAGACATTTTACCTATATTTATTATGCAGGACTAATTTGTAGGTATAACAAGTCATACTCATATGACATGAGTTTTAGCCCTTAGTTACTCAAACCAACAGATATTAAAAATGCTAATATAAATGATCATAAACTGGTAGTTTGGTCAGAATTTACAGACACTTTATTACTGTGTGTTACTACACAACACACAATAATAAAGTGTCTGTAAATTCGTTTGTCAGCATTACTGTCTAGGCGCTATTTTTACAGGAACGTTCCTGTGTACTCAAACATTACCCATTTGTAGTTATTGTAGTTATTATTGTAGTTACTATTTGTAGTATAACAGCAAAGGAAATAACTAAACTGTACTCTCTCAACCTCTAATGGGTTCAGAAGACCTCACTGGAGATCTGTACAGACTAAGATCCACGGAAAACACAATTTTTGGCTCATCCAAAATGTTTTTTTATTTGAATTCCTTTCTTTTCTTCCTGTCTATTCCAGTCTGAATTCATGTGTGAATTCCGGTCTGAATTCCTTGTTAAAGGAATAACAGCAGCCAGAAGCTTTTCTCATCATAGCATGAGCGTGTGGGAGGGATGTTATAGACTGCTGGAGAGACCTGGGTCAAGAACTGAGTGTCTCCTTTTACCGCAGTGATGGGCAGCCTCCAGCAGACAGGAGTACTGAGGCCTGCCACCCTGTTTGACACAGTGGCAGATTCTTTCCTGCTGTAATAGGGGAGGCATAAAGTGCCTCGAGCTCCGACAGGAGGGCCTTCTCCCTCAGGGAAACTGCTTGAGAATACTGGCAGTTTCAGTGGGCATCCTCACACATGCACCCAGCACTCAGTCACTCACTCTCTCACACACACACACACACATGCACACAAACACACACACATATTGCCTGACGGAGCCTCACCAGCCAAACACAGCAGCCTGTTTGATATCTTAATTGAAGCTTACCACACTGCCCTGCGCTGTTTGCTGATAGCAGCTAGAAGTACCGCCGATAGCTAAGTGGCCTCGGCCTGGCCTGTATACCTGCAGAGGCTGGAGGGAGCCTGCCTTGGCCTTCTACCTCGGCCCCCAGAGGGACATGTGGGCCCCCCGCCGCCACGATCGAATGGATGCTCTCTTGCACAGATTTTGCAACTCAAACCGGTAGTGTGAATGCAGCTGCAAGCAAGAGAGCTGTATACCTTATTAAAACCCATCCGGATGATCTATGTGTGGGATTCCAAGGCATTTAATCTTTATCAGCCCCTGTTTTGTGAGCTACTTGATGAGGATTTATGCCTGCTGGTGGGCCTGAGAAGAACAGATGCAAAAAACATGGATCATGATTCTGTTTCGGGGGCTCATATAACCCCGAAAGGATCTTGCTACAACCTGGGGCAGATTTAAGGAGGTTGGTGAACACACATATCCACTTAAAAGAAAGTCATACCTTAACGAGTGGACCAATGATGTTTCTTAGATTGTTACATTCCTCTGATGCTTATGTATCGAGGAAATAATGCTTTCTGAAGCAGCTGATTTATTTATAGGGCTCATTTGCACCATAAACAACACTGGCTAAGTGCTGACAACCGAAGAAATGTAAAATCAAACTAAATTCCATCTACATACCTTAAAAAAAAAAAAGATTCTTTAAAAGAATCGTTCGACAGCCTTGTTTCTACATTTGTTTGAGGGTTCTTGCAGTTAAATGTTTGCAGTTAAACTGGTATTAAATCTGATGATAAACCTGCAGGGGAAAAATCAAAACATCAAGTTTGCTTTCCTTGTTTCCTAGAGCACAGAGCAGCTGTTTAACCATTAGGATTAGAGACCACTGTAAACACTCTGCATATATAAATCTTTATGACAACCACAGACATTTTATAAACCAATTAGCTAACCTGATGAAAAAGACAGTTATTTAATTCTAAATAACTATTACTTGAAATGTAGGGATAACTATGCATAATTTATTAACTTTAGATAGAATCACAGCACATATAATAACAGCTCCCATGCACTAAACTCCACTCACAAAAAATTTTCAAAATATGTGGTTTATTTATAAATTGTTTTTTTTCTTTTATTCTTTATATAGAGAGTATAGAATATAATGCAGGACTTTATGTTCCTGTCCAAACATGCCTTGTTTTCCTTTGAGAGTTAAGCCTCTAAATTAAGAGTGTGCAAATGACGAGTGTTTATTTCCGTCCAAGCTAATGTCACTTAGTCTAATTTAGCCGCGCTTGCTGGAACGGAAACACGTTGTGTTTCTCTTCCAAAACAATACCTTTCCAATACCACAAAGGGACAGGTTGGCTCAGCATTGAAGCTTTGGCTCTGGTGGCTAGGACAGAGGATACGGGGGGGTGGTGGGGGGGGTTACCAGGGCGATTAGACGCAGAACTAAACAGATATAAAGGTAGAACAGGTAGAGCTTATTCCTGCAGGCACGGCAGGGAGGAAGGGCCCCAGGCTGAGTTCCTCTACACAGTTAGTTGTTGTTGGTGCAGTCATGCCAGGGTGAAAGCGAGGCCTGGCTCCGTGCCCGATGCTGCAGACCACCTCGTCCTGCTGCCTGCGGGCATGGTGCTGCGTGCTCCTGTGTGCCAGTTTATCAGTTCATTACCATGCCCTGGAGAAAGAGAGAGAGAAAGAGAGATCTGTCATGGAGGACCTGTGCTGTGGTCAGCCCTGCTAAACGGCGTGCTTATCTCCATTATGGCGATGTTACAAAGACTTTAAAGTTATTGGCATCGATTCGCGGTTAAACTGGGAAAATGAAGTGTGAAAAGGTCACGTCTGGATGTTTGCATTTCTCCACTGGAGTCTGAATGCAATTTCCAATATGGGAACCGATGACTTCTAAATTCACCCACCACGCCACCTCATCGGACGACGAGCGTGAGAGAGCGAGCGTCTCCAGTCCTCTGCGATTACGGCTCCTTCAGTGCACACACGTGACTGACGGGGCACCTCCTGATTGCCTCCTATCCCACGGCACGTCGGAGGAGGTCGATTAAATCTGTGCTGCAGGCAGAGTGTCGTCATTAAACAGCGAATCACGCTGATTGTGCACACACACACACACATACACACACACACCAGCATGCGGGCGTCCTGTTGACGAACCAGACCCAGCTCCAGTGGGGACCAGCAGAGCTCCTTAAGCACAGAGCACAAATCTAGAGCATTGTTCCCTCATGCGGCGCAGCGCTACAGGATCGACTTGAGATGCTTGAGATTTGGCTCCATAATTTCAGGCTCGTCGTAGTCCCTCGATACTGATTCGGAGCGGTGCAGTGCAGAACATCCTCCTCGCAGTCATTCATTTATGAACGTTGGAATAACAAGAGTCACTCGGGGCTCCTGTTTTTGGCTTTGTTTTTTTGCTGAGCTCTTCAGGACCGCGTTGAACCCGATCCTCGTTTCAGCCGGGGCCCGAAATGATGCTCACCACGATTACACTGATTGTATATTTCTGTTGCTGTTCTAATTGTCTGTCAACGGACTGTGTGGGCGACACATGCACAAACCATTAGGAAACCTTTACCTTTAGTCCTCTGTCCCTTTTCTCTCCCTCTCTCCATTTCTCTCTCTCCATTGCTCTTCTCTCTCTACTCGATGTACCCTGCAGTCAAAATGTTGTTGTTTTTTCCTGTTAGTTTTTGTTAGTTGGCCTCACTTTTCCAAAAAGTGCAACACTGCTCACATTCCTGCAGTACGTTGTAGTATTCATGCCCAGAACTCCGACTCCTCTCCAAGAATCTCACAGCCAAAATTGTTCTGTGCTAAATCACTATTCTTTGATGATTTCAACTCACTGAACAACAATTCTACAAATCCACCCAGCCATCCATCCATCCATCCATCCCACACTTAAAATATGTACAGATGAACTTTTTGCATCCGTTTGGCCTCAGGTACGTCCCTCATCAGTGTCCAGTGTTTTCATACATACATCCATAATCAGCATACTGGAAAGAGAGTTGAGGGAAGCACAATCATTGTTGATCAGTGACACAATTTAGCTGACTATGTTCACAGTGCTCAAGCACTGAGAGAAAGACTGAAACTGGAACTCAAAGTGAAGAGGGAGGATAAACGTGCAATGTAGCAGAACACACACACTTTCTGGACTAAGAACAACAACATACCAAACAAATAACGAACAACAAGGAAAGAACAATATACAGCAGTAAACATCTTTTCACACACCCATGATACACAGTACACAGATTGGGGAATTTGATGGTGAGCAGAGAAACATGATAACAAGGGGGGGGGGGGGCATCATGGTGAGGTGGTCTAGGGTTGGGTGGTCTACGGCGAGGTGTTCTCTGGTGCAGTGGTCTACAGTGGGGTGGTCTACGGTGAGAGGGTGGAGAGTGGGCTGTTACAGGTACTTGGCTCCTGGTGTAAACGTGCCAAACTAAAACTGACAACATTAAAACTCACATGAGATGCTGAACTGCAGCATTGTGGGAACAATGTATAATATTATCATCTTAATGAATGATAGAACAACTTCAGGCCTTTTTTTTCTCTTTCATGTAATATACATGCAACAAATATCCTTTGAAAGTAACTTGGCACAAATCTTCCACTTCAGTTTTCCCAGCTTAGTGCCGCAGAGTCAGATCCTACAGCTGGGTTTAACGTTTCAGTCTCAGCTGTGCCATTTGTCATCCAGCCTGTTGTATTCTTTTGGGAAACAAAACACAGCAGCGTCTAGCAGCCAGTCAGCCAACCAGTAAAACACTTCACCCTCAGTGGTGTTCTGCAAAGATGCAGAGGTGTGTGGGGACAGTGGGGAGTGTGGTACAGGCTGTTCCACGCACTGGAGAACATCTGCAGCACTGGAGAACATCTGCAGAACTGGGAACTGGCTGCAACTATGCAGGGATAAAATAAACATAAAATAAACTTCGAAAATGGAAGAGAAAAAGTTAATTCTCTTGAGGTTTGGTTATGGATAAAGGCACACACATGTATGTGCACCATGATCATCGCTTGCTATTCCATAACCATTTTCTGCCTTCACTTTAATTGTTTTAGTGACTGAATAATTACTTAATTTAGTTGGAAATGCCTTGCAAATGAGTATGATTGCAATTCTCTTTAGTCATTGTCAAACAATACAATGAGCTGTTTCCCACAACACCCATTGTTTCTACAGAGCCTGTCAGGATTTGGTCGGGTTTCTAAACTTTTTAGCGGAAGTTACAGCTCAAGTAATTAACATCTCATTTGTCTGCCATGTCTCCTTAGTGCTGCTGGAGAATGTGTGTTTGAGAACGGCCATTTATGCTTTATCTCTCTCTTTCCTGTTTGCTAAAATAGAGCTGAAACAAGAAGCAATCAGGACATGTTTACACTATCGGCAGCTCCTCGTCATAAGGGTTTCGACTGTCCACAGTTAGTAGAATTATCTCCCATTCTTGAGTTATAACTGGAATCTGAAAGACATTCAATATTAAAATGTCAATTTACATTTTCACTTGACAAATATGATGTATATTGTTGAGGTTATTGTACAGGGTTGTCCAAGCCAGGTTTTGGGGTGTCATAAAAATTCAGTCCAAAATCTAAAAATATTCTCCTCTTCAGTATCTGAATGATTTTTTAAGTCTTCCTAATTGTTTTCACCTGGTTCCAGGCATGTTTTGCTCTGTATAACAGAGTTCATTATTATTTTGTAGTGACACCTAAGAATGTAGGGAAAAGACATGAAAACAGCAGGTGGATCAGGAGGATCAGGAGAAGAGATGGTTTAGTAAGTTCAGGAGATTCACGAGGATAAGGAGATCTGGAGATTTAGTATGTTCAGGAGATCAGGTGGATCAGGAGATCATGATGTTTAGTAGGTTCAAGAGATTCAGGAGAATCAGGAGATCAGGAAGTATAGTAGATTCAGGAGATGAGGAGGTTCAAGAGTATCAGGAAGATCAGGAGAACAGGAGGTTTATTAAGTTCAAGAGATTTGTGAGGATCAGGAGGTTTAGTAGGCTCAAAAGATTCAGGAGGATCAGGGGGACAGGTGTAGGTTTTGTAGGTTTGGAAGATCAGGAGACTCAGGAGGATCCAGAGGATGTGCAATGAGGACATTTCCTGATTTTCCTTCCTGCATGACATGTCCTACAAGCAAACTACTTTTTTACCTCTTGTATAATATATGTGCTGACTACAGTCTAGTAATCTAACATTTTTTGGCTAGCACAGTGTAAGACAAATGGGTCAGGAATCCCTTTTCATTAGCAGAGTTGAAATATTGCAGGTCAGGATCTCCCAGTCTGCCCAGAACAGCATTTCTTAAAAAGCAATTGTGTCAAATAATATTCATTCATGAGTTACTTTATCGATCAGCTTTAAGATGCTGTAACCCTTTGTTCATTCTAAGGGACACCACAAAGCAATTCAAACATGAACGCCAGTCGATAGTTAATTAGAACTGAGCCAGTGTTATTGAGTGGTTAGGACTGGAAATCACTACTGGAACAGCAGGACTGTGCTCTGCAGACCAGTTTGCCTTGCTGCTTCTCGACGCTTCGTCCCAGAGAAGCTTCCTCAGCACCTGTGTCCCTGCCTTGCTCAGTGCTCCCACTATCCAGTCCCCTGAGAAACAAAGCTGTCTGCTTTGTTCCTACATGTTCTCTTCCACCAGCCTTGCTAGCTTTGCATGAAAGCATGTGTCTGGCAAGCCTAAATCAGCTCCCTGTTTACTTTCCTTTGTGACATGGCAAAAGGTGCTCTAACTGAAGACAAAGTCAACCGTCCTTATCTTCCGGCAGGCAGTTCCGCCTGCATAAGGAAGCCATTAACATTAATCAAACCGCGAAATTATAAAAAGGGCAATCTGGCTCAGTCCATCACATGCTGTGTTATGTTTCCTTGTTGTGCATGTTTGGCAGATCTGTATTATTAATAGGAGAAAGGGTGCTATGTAAACCCTCATTAGATGCCGTTTTAATGGAGACCCTGATGGATTAAGACATGCCAGAGCCCTTGTGTGCTTCTACAACCAGCTAATATGATCCAATTACTCCACAAGCCCATAATCCAGCACATCATATATATTGTGTGTGTATGTATATATATATATATATATATATATATATATATATATATATTGATATATATATAAGTATATCTATATATAGATATATACACTAGCTATAATTAATTATAAGTGGTGTTTTTT
>JAOYMR010000018.1:11527382-11540250 GCA_025802075.1 Tenebrosternarchus preto | reverse complement strand
ATGATGTGTATATATATAAATAAATAAATAACATATTATGTAAGACTTTTCCTAAGAATGATCTTATTGGATCGTATTACCATAAGCTAGAAAGTCTCAGTGAAACACCCGTGAACTGGTTGTCAGGTTTGTACTTATCACTAGTGTACAGCCAGTGCTCGGTGCACAGCCATGTGCATCCATGAAACTGTGACTCAGAGTCAGCTCTTGTATTTCCCAATTCCCAGACTGCAGCCATTCCAGTCTCATCTTTGCAAATTCTGACCTTTCCAGGACAGGACAAAAAGAGATTAATAGTGCTTTACATATTATCCAGAGTCTCATACATCATGTTGCACAGTTCGACAGTACCGTTGAATCAGAATGGAGCTTCACGGTGTTTGTTTGTTTGTTTGTTTCTGTGAGGTTTCTTTGTTGTGAAATTGACTGTGTGAGGTTTACCTGAAGGTCACCTTTATAACATTCCATATTTTTATGATGCAGGTGTTTGATATCATCACTATGTCAATGGCAGAAAATGTCAAATACTCAAAATAAAGAGAAACCACTGTGGTAGTAAATTTAGGCTATAATCTTCCATGAATACAGATGGTTTGAGGTCAGTCAGGTCAGTTTAGAAGTTCACTACAGAGGACGTCCCTTCTGACTAGCTTAGCAAGTCAGCTGAGGGTTTTGCACTCATGGTTGCAAGCTTGATGGGGACTCACTGCAAACAAAGCTATCAGCATCAACTATTGATGGCTGGTCAAGGGCCCTGAGATGGTAAATAAGAACCAGCTCTTTCTCCCGTGTGATTCTCTAACACATTGTGAATCAATTATCCATGCTTGCCAGTCAACATTTTCTATTTCTGCCTTCTGTTTGGCTAAACTGTTGTTGGCTTCTCTTTTCTTAACCTCAAGAAGAGATTCTCCACCTCTGGGGATCTCGGTATCTAATCGAAGCGTCTGAAGAGGCAGCGGTGGTGGGTGGAATTAAAGACCAGCAGTGCTATGCTCTTCATTACCAGATGCCCTTATCTTGACAGCTTCTGTTTGAGGATTTTTGTAACGCACACCGGCACATAACCTGCTACTTCAAAGCGTACACACACTGCAAGAGTGCTTGGGCAACACTCAGCCACTCCAGATGAAGGAGATTACCACTGAGGAGACGGGCGTGTGCCGGGGGAAACACATCCCAGCACATGGAGAGTTTTGTTCTTTATGTTTTTCCCTTTTTCATTTACTTGAATACTGCAGTACTTGCCTGTGCTCTGGCTGAGTTGCAGTCAAGGTATGTGCTTTCACTTATGCTAAACGTACACAAGTAGTGATGCATTGTGCTGATGTGACCAAACGTTATGTCTGTATGAAGGTGGATATATATACACACATGTATATGATATTATGGTGTTAATGTATATTAAGTTTAAATCATATTTTCTTTCTCAAGAAGGTTTTTGTTTTTGTTCAGTAATTACACAGAAAAGGGCAGGACGCACAAAAATACTTGATTGAGTCAAATCCATTAACTAATTTACCCAAAACATAATAAACATTGCAAATATCTACAATTTTCAGTGGGATTTAAGTAAACCGTTCAACGGAAAAGAGGTTTAACGTCCTGCTCTCTCACATGGTGATGACCTTCTGAAGCATTAGTGCAACCAGTAATACCAGTTAAACGAACACGTAAATGTGTTTTGAACGTATGCGATTACACCCTGTCACTCCTGTCACAGTTTGTTTCTAGTAATTCCAGGCAGACTACGGATTAGACCACCACGTCTTCCTTAATTCCACAGAGACGACATTACTGCAAACAGAACGTCCCGTTAACCGGGACTGTAAGAAGCGCATTATCACCCCGGAACCGTCGCCGCGTTACGTGTTCGGGACTTAAGGCCGCTCGGAATCTCGGGAAGGTCCGCGGAGAGTTTTCCCTTCAGTGAAGCTGCCATCCTGTGCTTGTTCTGATTATGTCATTCTAATGCAGAGATGGCCTGGGCTGTGTCCCAGCGGGTGCCTCTGCGTTGAAGGCTGCAGGCTTTCCGCCTGGCTGCCTGCTGTGCGTCACGTTGCATCCCTAGAAATCTGGCTGGGTTCACCCCTTGCAGCTCGCTGGCCTGATCCCGCTGTCGCAACTCTGAAAGTAACGGACCGGGTGGAGGCAGGCCGCGCGTTGAACACCACGGCCAACACTAACGCGCCTTCTGTCGCTGCTCTTTACTTGTC
The DNA here is from genome assembly GCA_025802075.1 of Tenebrosternarchus preto. Classification (NCBI taxonomy): domain Eukaryota; kingdom Metazoa; phylum Chordata; class Actinopteri; order Gymnotiformes; family Apteronotidae; genus Tenebrosternarchus; species Tenebrosternarchus preto. Next base: position 11,538,034 of record JAOYMR010000018.1, on the reverse strand, counting down.
TGCATGTACTGGTTTTCCAGCAAAGTGGGTTCAAAGGGGCATATAATGGACCGAGATGTTGTATTTTTTTTTTAGAAGGATTCTTCTCATTTGCCTCAGGATCTTAATGAAGTCTCCATTATTTATATATATTATATATATATATTTTTTTTTACTTCAGTCTCAATGAGCATTTGCAAATTAGATTTTTCAATGCTTTAATGACAGTATTCGTCTCTCCCTGGTTCCAGCAGATAAGTTTGCTCTTAATCATGAACTGACAGGCCAGACAGTGATAAATAAGGAAAATTATATGTGTAAGACATGCAGAGTATAGGTAGTATAGAGTATATGTGTGGTTAGTACCTGCTAATACAATGGGAAGGAGTCCTGAGATTGAATCTGAGCCCACCCACACCATTAGACCTCACGGGTGCAGCATTTTTCTGGAGGCTCCTGATAACAGGACATTCCCAAAGCCTACATGGAGTCATGCTGCTGCAGGCCACTGACAATCTGCATGCAAGTTGATGTGAAGCATTTCACGAAGGTTAGAATCGGTGTGGTGGTTAGGTAGGTAAATAAATAAATAAATAAAGGTTTTTATTAGGTGACTAAATGCATTAGTGTTGATTTAACTGGCCTTTGTATAAAAAAAAAAGAGTGAGACTTCAGTCTGTTTATGAAGGGAAAAGTGTCAGCCACATTTGCACCAGTGTTGAGACCGGTCCTATAGTGAGGGGTTGTGGGTCACAGTTGGCCGTGTTAATGGCTGGGGGGGGAGGTGCAGAGAGTGGCAGCACACATGCTCTGCCCTGGAGGTGGAGCACCTGCAGTGCTGCTCTCCTCCAACACACCCACCCCTGCACCCTGTCCCCAAACTTTAATAACAGTAGGAGGCTTATCTGAGATCTGTGTGATAAATATTATCAGACACGAACCCTTGGTGTATGAACAGTCAGTGATTCAAAGCTTATTTAGATAAGGGAGAATTCTGAGCAGTCTTTTAGGAGAGAACTGTGAGGAAGGGGCTGTAGAGCTGTAAGATAGTTTGCGTGCGTTTATATCAGTGCTGTAGATTAACATACACTAGATAGCTCCTACCTGGTGATTGTGTTCATATCTTATCAGTCAGTATTAGCTGCTGTTGAAGATCATTGTGTTTGTTTTACAGTTATTTTGGAAACTTGTTCCTCAAAGTCACTTCTTGAAGTGCGGGTGGATTGCATGCGGCTGGGCTCCGGATCCCTCCGGAGTTTCTCTTCGCTTCTCCCGCTGCCGCTGCATCCCACGTCTCCTACAGTCTCATTACGGAAACTGAAGCATCACACTGTGCAAATGAAGCTGCTCTTGGCAAGATAATCTGGCTTTCAGGAGTGAGGGGGTGTGCAAGCTTCCTGCGGTTGGCATCTTGTATTTTTTATTTGTATTTTTTTTGTTGAAGTTCTACACATAAGCGGTTAGTACAATGTAGTTAGTGAAATTACGTTAATGCTGTGTTTTCTGAATCATTTTATCGCTCTCCTTAGCACTATGTAGACAGCGTTGTGTAGTTACTACCATGTTGTTACCCCCATCTCGGTAGCGCCATGTAGCTTGCATTGTGCACTTCACGCTATTATAGTTAGCAACATGAAGTTAGCACCATATGGCTAGTGCCATGTAGCATTAGGCACTTATCATCTAGCACAACGTAGTTAAGCTTCAACGCACTTCCGCTATACAGTTTTAACATCACGCACAGAGTTTGTGCCACGCGCTATCCAAGCATGAAAGCCCTGCTAGTCTCGAGATCGGCAATGGAAGCGGGCGTACAATTCGCAGTTCATGAACCCTTGTCGCAGGGTTGCCGTGGAAACGGGAGTGCGGGCACAGTTCTCTGGCTTTGTGTACACACAGCACACCCCTGTGAGCTCAAATGCAGCATGATCCTCACAGCCTCGACACCCTCCCGCCTCTTACCCTGCCCCACCCCCGGTGCCCCATCCCTTCGCCGTGTCCTGTTATTATCGCAGATCTGGAGCTCAGTCGAGCGCTTCCTGTGATCTTCCAGCATGAGACTTGTGCAAAAAGCTAAAAATACTGTTCCGCGCATATTTTTAAGGCACGCATATCTCGCTGTGTCTGGGGGAAAATTTGACCAAGCAACAGATATTTATACACCCTGAACGTGTCCTGTAGACAGAGACGTGAAAGTTAGAGACGCGGTGTGAGAAGACACACAGTCTGCATATTAGCTTGTTGTTGACTCCGTTCTTTACAGCGTTCAAAAGCCACTAGATGCCCCAAATCAACCGCTTGTTATCCGAGCGTTTTCACATTGGTCATGCAGACTGCAGTAATGGGACAACAGCTATTTAATGATCCAAATAATTGTTTGATATGGCCTTATATTTACACTTCACTGAGCCCTCAGGAAACAGACACCACATTTATAGCGACTCAGTGCAGTACGGTTATAACACTAATGGTGTCAATGTTCCCTTTGATATGACTAAATTTGCCTTGCGTTTCTCTTCTCGAAACATCCACAGAGAGAAGCAACAGATGTGAATTCCCCCTCTGCTAATGGTCCTCTAAATATGGTGTTGTGGCTAATGAGCTCTGTCTTTGTTAAAACATTGAACTGTGCGAGCTGGAAAAAAAATCATTACCAGTGCTTACCAGTGCGATAGGCACAGGACCGTGTTATCTCTGTTTGCAATAGAGGCGGGGGAAATGGAATGCTAATATTCTTCTGGGATTTCTTAATTAGTCTTTTTCAAGACCCTTTTCTTCCACAATTCATTTCATGTGCAATGATTCCTCACCAAAGCGGAAGGGCTAAGGTTTTTCCAGTGTGAAAATTGAGCCCATTTCCTAATTAGCCACTACTTAAATAGATATAACTCTTAGAAAATGTACTGTATTCTAATGCATTTGAGGATTTGCAAAAGTAGCTGAGGAATTTTAATGGGAAAATCTATATAGGGGGTTATTCCAATGTAGTATTATTTGTGCAAATAGAAATTCTATGGCATTGTTGAACAGTTGAATATTTCAGAACATTTGACTTATTCAGGATTGTACTGGTTTACTTATGTGCATATGAATGTGTATGGGTCTGTGTGAGTATGTGTGTGTGTGTGAAGTGTGTGTGAAGTCTGCTCTTGGAAAATCATCACTTACTATCTAAATATCTACACTACGTTTCTAATAGAACATATAGAATGGCATTTATAAAAGCTAACTCGGACAAAACTACATTTCTTGTCATTTTTTCACAAGAGCCACAAAAATAGCACGTTCCTTTAGAATGCCTTGTACCCAAGCTTCTGCCAGGTACACCATGGGGACTCTTCTAGCAGGCAGCTTTTTCAAAGATTTTTTTTAGGATTTGTTTTTAAGAACATGCTTGAAGCAGTGGTCCCAAATGTACCGCAGCAGTAGATTTTTAATTTCAATATCAGACTGATTAAACAAGAAAGTGATTAGCAAGTGATTAGGGGTGGATCAGGTCTTACAGCTATGACTTATAGAGTCATGCCTCCTGTTTAAATGCATGCAGTCTTGTAGCCTGTACACACATCAGGAAAAGAGAGAGGGGCTCCTGTTAGATGTTAGATGTCTTGTTAACACATTCCAAATGTGAATCCAACAGACATTTTATTAATTGCAACACATTTCTGTTTCTATTCAATACAAAGTTTTGTATACATTTAATATGCATTTTAAAAATACTTTAGTTTGTAATGATGTAGAAAGCAAAGGCTGGTTAATCCAGGCCCACAGAAACTTGGCATCATGGCATGGTGAATCTGAAGAATCTTTTATTACTTTTATTATGTCATGGTGAATTTGAAGAGTCTTTTATTATGGCATAGTGAAGCTGGAGTATCAGGATGATTTTGTTCCAGGAAACATTTTTTCTCCATGTCATCATTTTTTTTCTTTTTTTCTTTTTTTCTTTTTTTCTTTTAGCGGGTGGGGGGAGTGGGGAGGGGTGTCAGGCTGGGTCCTAGCACACCGCATGGACTTGACAAAAGGTCCCGAGAGCCTTCAGAAACATAGAAACGTGCTCCAGGTGAAACTGGAGGTAGGGATCTGACACTGTCACAATGAGCCCTGCGTTTACAGGAAGCCATGCTGTGTTTTGAAGCACATTTTCCCTGCAGATGCCAGCAGGGATCGGTGTGTTGAATAAGCCGTTAGAACAGCATGAGAGTGAGACCCACATCCAGCTAAAGGAACAAGACTCCATGCTGTGAAGGTGACGCTGTGCATGTGAATAACTTTTGCATTACAGCCACCTCTTTTGTTTTAGTTGTTTAACTGTTTTTTTCCCCCTCAGAAAGCATTTCCATACATACACAGGACAGGGTGCCAAATTATTACATAATACATGATTGTACACCATAGAAAGTATATTGTATTCCGTCTAAACTGGACATCTGGGGACGTTCTTCACTTTATGTTCTTCTACTGATCTTTCCATGCAAAAAGAATCGTTTTTTTCTTTTATTCTCCCACTTCCTCCCATCCTGATTCCAATCCCCTGAAGCACCGAGCCGGATCAATAGGTATATACCCTCCCGACGTGACCCTGGGGTTATCCAGGTCAGGGACATGGCAGGAGAGAAACAATTAAAGAGGCCTCCCTTTCCTCCTGTGGGTATAGAGCTTGTTGGAGAAAGATGGGTTTTGTAATAGATTTTTGTCGGTGTAAAATGAGAGTCTGACCTCTCCGTTCAAGCTGAGGCCGTGAAGTGCGGGGCGGGGAGTGGACACTGCACTCCCTGCCGAGTTAAAGGGATATTAATTTGACACCTCGCTCTGCGTGATAGTCACGCTCACCGTGTGGACAAAAAGAGGAGAAGCAGCCGCGCTCTCGCGCCGCCCCTCGCGCGAGGCTGGAAGCGAGAGCTGCTCGTGACCACGCGTTTGCAGCGTGACTAGAGGAGGGGCAGGCGGCAGCTAAGGCCTCCGGCCGTGTTTATTTTGCTTTCCTGTCCTCGAGTAGGCAGTAGGCTGAATCGTTTCAGCCATACAGCAGAGCCTGGATTTCTGTTTTTCGATTGTGTGTATGTGTTAGAAAGGTGAGTTTAAGCAGTGCATGCTGGGAAGACACCCAGTTCAGTCACTTGGCCCGTCAACCTCCTTATCTCTCTTTAATGGGACGTGCGGCTGTCTCATCTCCCTGTCCATCCGCTCCACTCAGAGCCTCTATCTGTAGTTAAAAAATCCTGGCTGTGAAATTGATTGTTTCACAGTCTGTCACCTTGCCTTGCCCTTCTCCGATCTGCACGGAGACTGTGGTCAGCTGAGGAATAATCCTGTCCATTTGACGTCAGGTTACAGTTTCCTGACAGATTAATTTATTTCTCATGTTACACTCATAGAAAGTGGCTTTCATGTGCTCTGTGGTCAGAGACTCCCGCAACTGGGGTTTGCTTGTAGGCGGCTGCTTTCAAACACACAGTCCAGCAGGCCCCCATCATGCCCAAGGTCACCTTAGTGGGTGGACTAGATCTCACTGACACCTGGTCTGCTTTGTTCATTTTCAAAATACAAGCCCACAGTGTCTGCCTTAACCCCTCCTCCCGGATCCAAGCCCTGCCCACTTTTATAAAACTGACATTAATTTATTGTAATTTAATCAGATTGTCACTGTAGAGCTGTTTTTTTTTTTAAATAACTACTCTACTTAATAACTGATTAACAAGTATTTGATTAACTTAAGTGACTATTTATATTCACTTTGGCATGTGATCGGTTTTCAGCGGTTTAACACAACATTAGTCAAATTAAAAGAGAGAAAAAAGGATGAAAGCCTCCAGGAAAAATGTACTTCTTTTATATTCATGTTCTTTTCACATATCACAGTTCTGAAAAATCTGCTAGGGCAGGAGTATCCTAGCGACAAATGAACCTCTCTGTCATGGATTTGGTCCTAGTCTGAAACATCTGATTCAGAACCAACTTCTCTGATTCAGAGAAGAATCATGACTGGTTTCCCCAAAAGGTTTCACAGTGTTAACTGCTTATACCAACATGTCTATATCTCTATTTATACTGTTTTCAAGTTGATTATCATTTTATGTCCTGTTTTATCCATGTCTGTGTAGTGAATTCTGGATTATGTGGGCGTACAGAGTGTGCTAACAACTTCCCTTCCCTTGCCTTGCACTAACAGACTTGAACCACACGGTTCCTTTGATAGATCACAGCATTTATTGAAATTCCGGCTGATAGCATCTTAGTTTATTTGTTTCTCTTAATATACTTTAGCAATAGACACTGGCAGAAATGCAGGTTCTGAGATTCTGGCTTGTTAAAAAATGAAAAAAAGTGACAATTTTCATGGAAAAAAAGCAACTCAAAGCTGAAACATTCATATAGTCTGGCCTTTCTCCCTTGGGTTTGAATACCATCTGCCAGGGCTCACAAAGAGTGAAGGTAAGTGAAGATGACTCATGGAAGCCAGCGAAGCACATGTAATTGCATGGAGAGATGCAAGAGCAAACTGTGGCCCAGCGTGTTCATGTCACAGGCATTACACAAAACCTCCCGCCTCGGTTTTCAAGGATTTAAAGGATTTCTTTGTTTTTAGCTATGTCATCAGTTTGACATTTTCATTTGTGATGCATTCAGCAAATGAGCTGCTTCTCTGCCTGACATGCGTCTTGTTTGCCTGTCTGGTCTCTCTGTCGCTTCTCTGGTCTCCCCAAAACGCTGGCGAGATCTTGGCCAATGTAAAGACATTTAGCTTGATAACTCCACTCTGCCCACACTTCTGGGAGCTCCCCCCCCACCCCCCCAGACATGAATCATTGTCCACATTAAGTTGCTGCTGGATGGGGCTCTCTTGTACGCGGCGATTAGACAGAGGAGCGAAGTGACAAATGACACGGCCATTAGAACAATTTCTCCATGCCGCAAAGCGAAATCCTCCCGCTTTCTAGGGGCCGGTTCGAATTGTGTGTTTCACCGTGACAAATGGGAGAGGATAAGGATCTGCTTCTCTCCAGAGTGGGCCGGAACCAGACAAAAGCGGTGCCGCCAGGGTCAAATTGATCCACTGTTAGACTTAGCGAACACAAGGAATATGTTGTAGGTTCAGATAGCAAAGCTCTGCTGAGCTGGAGCAGAGATTCGGGAGGGCCTGGAGACACGTGCAGTGTGAGGCAGGACAGAAGGGGAGACTGAAGGGAGCAAAACTGTACTGAAAAATACATTGCTGGACCTGAAATCTCAGATAATAGCTTTTATATTTTGATGAAATACCTCAATAGCAGACCAATGACTCTCAATAGCAGACCATTTCCTCCATTAAAACTGCACTCTGCAGTCTTTCCTTTCAGTATGTTTGCATCACTGCATTTCTCCTTAATGCGATAGTTTTTTTTATCTGCCTGGTTTTATTTAAAAAAAAAAAAAATGCTGAGTGTTAATACCTCTCTCACTGAAATGCAAGAGGTCGATGGCAGGCCAAGGAATCGGGGCACTTCCAGGTGGGGAGTGCTGTGTTTTTGTTTGTTTGTTTTTTTACACCGTGGCCATTAATGTGATCAGGCAGACGGACGTCACGCCTCCCCAACAAAGACGCCTCGGCAGGCCCCTCCCGCCTCCTCATGCTGCTAATGGCTCTGCCGCATTTGCAATTGATTAGACGCGGAGACCAAATGTTGTGCTACCGTTCCCATAACCACAGCTGGGACATATCGACAGCCGCGCTGCAGCTCTTCGGTGGTGCCGGCGAGCCAGAGGTCACACTGAGCAACACGAGCAGTTTCAGGTGGAGAATTTCCTAAAGCACAGCTTTAAACGGTCGTAATGGCGTACGATAATATGAGGCGTGCGGACGGAAATGGAAGTGCGGTTTGTGGAAGGGGATGGAACAGAGTTTTCGCACAAACTGTGAATGAGAAGCAGTTGTAGTTGCATCAGAGTGATGCTCAGCTGCTCTGAAGGAAGGCTGGAAATGTAAGGATCATCTAAATCCAGGACAGGCCACTTGGTCTCCACTGACGTGTGTGTGTGTGTGAGTTTGAGAGTGAGAGTGTCTGTGTCTGGGAGCATGTGTGTTGAGTCAAGGCTGACAGTCTCTATGCCGTAAGCCCAGAGGCAGCTCTCCAGGACAGTGCAGAGACACAGCATCGCGTGTCACTCTCGGAGTTTAACTGGTGATGCGACCTATCAGAATGCTGTCAGCACTACAGCCACTGATTCCTCAATTTAAATGATCCATTTGGAGGCCAGAGATGATGTAACGCAAGGAGTTACACGTCGAGCGTCAGTCGGATTGGGCGCTTCGACCACAGCGTGGTGCGCAGTGGCTTCTCACAACACCGAGCTGCACCTGCACCTGTTCATGTCGGGAATCATGACAACAAAAAACAAACAAACAACAAACAGCTCCTGTCTAAATCATATCCAAACTTGTTTCAAATACAGCTTTTTTTTCCTCTTGCTAATTGCAAGCAATGACATTGACTAACCGAACATTTTACATGAATAAACTGAGCCACAATAATTTATCGTATTGTGGTAATTTACTGTCACACACAAAAGCCACAATTCCAGTTTTTTATCAATGCCTGGTACCGCCCTTTATAGAAGAGACACCATCTACCGATTGTTGTGTGTCAGTTACAGCTTCCTTATGTAAAGACTTGCTGGTCTTTTGACCGCTGGTACGCTTAAAGTAGGTGAAACCAGCACGACGCTAGCAGAAGGAAGTGAAGGCAGTCAAACGACTGGGCTCTCTGTGCTCCTGGATATAAACAGGTTGATGAGACATGAAGCTTCTAGTGTTAATCGGTGTGGTCAGGTGATCTCCAGAGGGAGGCTTCCATCCCCCAAAATACGTATCCATGTCTTCAGAGGATTAGAAGATACTGATCCTAAACATGAAACGTACTCCCTGTGGGAGACCAGGGATGTTCTTAAAGCTGTTTTAATGGAAGCATGTTGTTAACAGAGCTGCCGATTGTCTTTGAGGGCAAAGCTGCTGTCTGTCAGGGAGGTGATAATAAAGGTATAAATATAATATAAATATAATAAATGCACAAATTCAAATGCATTTCAAGTTTCTTGTTGCTGATGTTTAGACTAAACTTGGAAATAAATAAATAAAAATAAAGATGAAAAGATGAAAGCCTGCTTTTACCCTTTACAATTTTTTTTTATTATCTCTCTCCAGAAGCACAGACATTTATAGGGGCCTGTTTCATGCAAGCCATTAATTGCTCATTGAGTTAATGATTTTTCATATCCAGAGACACCTGATCTCCCGTAAGGCCAGGCACTCCTTTGTACTGGGGCTGTACTTGCTGCATACCGTTTAGGAAGGTAAATAAGACTTTGGATATATATATACACACACACACACACACACACACACACACACACATATATAGGGGTGGGTTTTGATTGTGTTTGGTCTCAGGAACATCCCTCTTCAGTGTCCAGCAGCAGCTCGGGATCCAGTGTGTTTGGTACTTTTACGTACAATACATAATGACATATGAGTATACTGGAAGAAACAATCAAACAAACTATGAGTGATGGAAAAATTCAGAAAACATATTTCGATTCAGCATGAAATGCATAATAGTCAGATTTTTTTTTTTTTTTAGCAGGAAGCAAAATCACTGTCGATCAGTGTTATTAATGGCAATGCCTTTATTTGCAGTCACAGCAGTGAAATGGTTGTTACTTTTTGCAAGTGTCCACTGAGGTGTACCACATTTATAATGAACTACATGTCTTTGAGGTTGGAAGACGTTCTTACCACCACTGTGGTCTTCACTTTCCCCCACAGATTGTTAATGGGATTAACTGCCTGGGCCCCTCAACAAAACGCTTATTCTTTTCTGTTAGCCCGTTTCTTTACCACTTTAGCTGTGTTTCTGATCATTGACTTGTTGGAAGATCCAACGTTGCCCACAGCCAAGTTTTCCTGAAAACAGCATTATGCTTTCCTGTAAAATTTTATTGCAGTTTCCTTCCCTTGATGATGCTGTTTACTTTGACAAGGTTGCCTGGCCCATTTGCTGAAAAACACCCCTAAAGCATTACGTTTCCTGTACATTGCTTGACCATGGGTTGTTGTTCTAGTCTTTCATCAAACAAAAGCCATGTCCAAGTGTCCAAACAACTCCATTTTTATCTCATATGATCACAGAATTCTGTTTCGCTGAGCTTTTCAGCAGCTAGACAAGCTTTTGTGTGCCTGTCTTAGAGAAGCGGAGTCCTCCGTGGTTGGCAACCCATGGAGACCAGTCTTGTGCAGTTATCCGCAGGAGTGTTTGCCTTGAGATACCAGATACTGATACCAGAATTGCTCATATTCATCAGGACAGCCTTGCTAATGATTCTCAGATTCTTCTTTGCCTCACATATTACCATTTGCTCCAGTGCAGGAGCTCCTTTGGGCTTCCTACCATCTACTTTGAGATGGTCTTACGGTGAAGAACTCCTTGTACTTTTTGATTATGCTTTGCAATATAAACCTCTGGCACTTGAACACACTTGGATCTTGTGAGCACTCGCAGTGCTCAACTGGAGGTCTTCACTAAGCTCTTTGTTCAAGTCCAAGTTTAAGTTTATTTATACAGTGCTTTTAGTAACACATGTTGTCCAAAAGCTTTACAAATGTATGGTCCAGAACCATAATAAGGGAGCCAAGGAAA